>VBSM01001124.1:25055493-25070940 GCA_008086735.1 Cheirogaleus medius
TCTCTTGGTCGTATTTGACATGATGGTCTGTTAAGCAGATAGAATTAAAAAATACTGTCGAGCTGTGCAACTATTAGTAGATTCTACTTCAAACAGAATCACAGTGCACCACTGTCAAAAGCTGATCACAGACTGGAGTACTTGACCCCCATAAACTCTCACCAGCCAGCAGCGTGGTAGTGGCGCCAGTCAGGCGGGGCAAGTTAGAACTACATCATGAGAGAGTAGTAGCAGCCATCAATTTAGCCCTGATGGCTTACTAATGTTTTAATTGTGCTGGTCAATCTGGGAAGATTCTTTTATTGAAACTTATTTTATTCTTTGGCATTTTAAATATGTTCATTTAAAAAATAAAATAAAAATATAAAAAATGAACAAAAATGTATTAGTAAAAATACAAGGATTTGTTCTGTAAAATTTAGATTTAGCCAGAAGGCTGTACGTAAGGACCTAGAAGGTCACAGGTTCCCCACCCCTGGGGAAGACACTTTAGCATCACGTTAAGGGTGTAGGCTCTGGATTTTGGATGCCTTGGTTCAAATTCTACCTCTTAATAGTTTTGTCACTTTGAGAAATTTACTAACTTCTTGTTACTAAGTTTCTTCATCTGTAAATGGGGGATAATAAGCATTACACCCTTGCAATAAAATAAAAGTTATAATAACACCTCTAGAAGCAGGTGTTATGAGCACTAGAGATAATCTATAAAATACAAGCACATAGTAAGTACTCAGTAAATGTTACTTAATATCATTAGTTTAGTCCCAATATATGGACCATGAATAAGCATTCTAATCTCAGATTGCACTCATTCAACCATATTCTTTCATTTGCATTTACTTTGTTAATAAGATGTAAAGGAATATCATTAAGTATTTAAATTTTTGTACTATGATGCTTGGAGTCATCTTTTCCTAAACTTTCGAATTCTTCAACAAATGATGATAACATTTTTTCATATATGACATCAAATCCAATTTGTTTACATTTATTTTTAATATGAACCATTTTGGGAATAATATATACTACATTTCTATATCTAGAGATAAATTCAGATCAATCTGTGTTGGACTAACTTTTAAATAAAATCTAGACAATTAATTTTCTGATTAATATCATCTTGTTATATTGAGTGCATAATATAACATTGCAGGGAGTGCAGGAAAATGGTAAATAAATATTTCTGGACAATTACCATTTCTTGGGTGATCTTTATAATATTGAGAAAAAGAATTGCTTTTCCATTCTTCAGGAGATTGATGACTAAAATAATCTTTCAAGAATGTTACAAAAAAGATAAAAATATTAGACAGGAAGAAAATTTCCTCTTCTCATTTTTTTATAGTGGGCATGTTGCAATCAGTAGGAAAATTGGGAGAGTTTTAAAGGCTTTAGCCTGATGACATTTTTTAGTCACAAAAACTATTGTATGGAAGCTAACGGCATGAACTAAGAGGCACCATAGCATAGATCTGAGTTATGAGTTATGCAGCAGACAAACCAATCTTGCTTGAGTATAGTACTTATTAAAAGACATTTTGGGAGATAAATTTAGGGAAGCAGGTTGTGGCATATTGAAAAGATTTTGAGTGATAGTTTAAAAAAGAAACTTTGTAGTCTGCTAGTCCAGGGTAGGAATCCTTCTCTGCCACTTACTGGCTATACAGCCTTGAGAAAATTATATTCTTCTATAACATGAAGATATTATTAGTCTAAACTGATGCAGTTGTTATAAAGACTAAAGAAACTCATGAATTCAAAGTAATAAGCACTGTGCCTAACATTTTATAAATAGGCAGTGGGGCACCAGTAAATAACTTTGATAAAGGGAGGGACAGGACCAGAGTGCACCTTAGACAAATCCATTTGACAGCAATGTTTTTGGTTAGTAGAAGGTGGGGGAAAGATTTTATGATCTGATGCAGTGCTTTACAGAAAGGCTTCATTGCACAAAACAAGATAGTCTTGTGGGATGTACTATTATCTGCAGCACTGAAGGCATTCTGAATAAATGTTTGGTAAAGATGGTTATTTTTCCCAGTCATATACAAAGTCTGTTAACTTATAAGAAAGCAGTGGAACTTAAACTATAGAGTAAGCAAATAGAAAACAGTCATAAAGATACAAGAACTTTGTTTATCAAGAAAACAAAATCTAAGTATAAAGTTAATGATGCTATTCAAGATAAGGCAAGGATATCTTTATTTTTCCTACATATGAGCAAATATCTGGTCATTTCATAGAATTTTTTTTCTTTTTGGTTACTTGGGCTGAGTTCTTAGTTTACTTTTACTGCCTCTTCTACATTACATCTGAGTTTATAGTGAAGTTAAATGAACATATGTGTTTTAGGTACATTCTGAGTAAAATATGTAAATCAGTTTGGCCTAACATTAAAAAAAATGATTTCCACAATTATATATTAGCTCACCAAAACATCTTAATTTTTTCAAATACTTTTGTGATGTAATAAAATTGTTTATTCCATAAACTCTATTTATCTCTAAAATTTTCGATTGTCGTTGCTGTTAACAAGAATTTGGTGGAAATGAAAACTAAATTTGAGCTTTCATCTTTCTTTTCTGCAATTTTAAGAGTGGAGAATGATGGCAGTGTTTGACTTGCCCTGGGGGATAGGCTAGAATCTAGGAGGTCTCCAGAGAGAAAGAATGTCAACAATATATACAGACTTGTGCTATCAATACAGGGAGTTCTCTCAGCATTCTCCATCATGCCAGCTGGGTGGTATAGCCTTTCTATTCCTTTTAGGTCAGAGTTTCTCAGTTGCTTTTGCTGACCATTGAAAATTATATCTGTGCTTCAGGGTCAAGTTGGAATTATATACTTTTCCTTTCAGCAAAATTGAGAGGAAAAAATGTCAATTAGTTTGGCTAACATTTAAAGACATTTATTCCCACATTTAGGTATTTTTCTTAGGTGATTTCTGCTCTTGTATTTTTCTTCCTATAAACAATATAATTTTATAATGAGATAGAAAAGTCAATATGGTTGGGATTTTTTTTGTTTTTTGCAAAGATTTGCTATGCCTTTTTGACATGTCTAAAAAAATACAACTATATACAAACTATTCTACTATACTACAATAGTTTAACATTTTCTTTAGGAAATTATAAGCTAATACTACAAAAACCTTTTTTTTCTTGAGACAGAGTCTCACTCTGTTGCCCGCGCTAGAGTTCCATGGCTTCAGCCTAGCTCACAGCAACCTCAAACTCCTGGGCTCAAGCGATCCTTCTGCCTCAGCCTCCCAAGTAGCTGAGACTACAGACATGTGCCACCATGCCCGGCTAATTTTTTCTATTTTTGGTAGAGATGGGGTCTCGCTCTTGCTCAGGTTGGTCTTGAACTCCTGAGCTCAAACGATCTGCCCTCTTCGGCCTCCAAGAGTGCTAGGATTACAGGCATGAGCCACCACGCCCGGCCTACAAAAACCATTTTACTATATCACAACTACCACATTGTTTTCATTTTCTTCCTCTCTCTTATGGTGCTTATGAGGAAAACAAGCATCCAGTGATCCATTATTTCACCAAAACCCAAATAAGTCATTTGGAGTGGAAGACAGCTGGGTGGTGTCAGCACTTAATGCAGAGATTTTGAAAGTGAGACTCCTGGGACCTCTACAGAGATCTCTTGGAATTGTCATGGAGAAGAGGGGGATGTAAATTTATTTTAAAAGAATTGCAAAGATTAAAATATACATCTTGAAAGCCATTAATTTAGAAGATTGTACAACTAAGGAGACAGAGTACAGTGCAGATATACCTAGTTCTACAGTGCTAAATAAATGTGAATTTCTAAAATTAATGAATTTTTAAAAACTAAATCATATTTTACTTGTTTCATTTCAGGGAAATCTTTGATAGTCTTTTCTAAATTAAAAAATTAGATTACTTTGTAATAACCTTTTACAGATTTTCAAGTAATTGAGCCTTGTAAATCAGAGAACTTCTATTAACTATTGTGCCATTTGCTATGTTCAAAATTGATTTTTTTCTCATTGAAATGTTATTTTTAGATCATCTTCAGTATATCTCAAATCCTTATTTGGATGTACTATTACCTAATTGGGTGATTTTACTTTATCACACCATTTAAAAAAAACTTTCTAAAATTGGATAATAGCATGTTATTAGGAATAATTTTAATGTGAAAAAAAATCTGTAATTGTCTGTAAAACCAAATTTTATTACTTAATGAGAATCTTCTAGGGATTTTGAAAATTGTAACAAATGATGAAACACATTGATGTTTTTTAAAATCACTGAAGAATTTTTAGTATCATAGCATAAAATCTGTATATGAGAAATTGAGAGCTTCCACTACATTACTTTTTGTTGCTATGGGCGTCTTCTTTCTCACTTTCATCAATAGTCTCCGAGTTGAGGGGCAAGGAGATGAGTGACCGGGAGGGAAAGAGGCAACCTGGTGAGCTCTTCAGTCCTGGAGCACCTGTTATCCATGGATTTCAAAGCACTTAATCCTGTTTGATGGTCCTGTGAGTTAAGAAGTACTTTACTACTTGGCTGTGAACTTGTCATAGGTCTCCAGTACATTATTGGAAAATACAAGCCCTGGGCTATTTTCCTGACTCCTGGGTCAATGTTCAAGTCAAGAGACAACACTTAAGCCTTGGCTGACAGGGGGATTGGGTGCTGATGGCTAACAGCGCTAGTAATCGATCTTGCATCCTGTTTATCCATATGTACAAAACCTGCAATATTAAACATCCCCACACTGCAGAAGCTTAGTGGATGGAGAATTATGATCTTCTTCCATGGAAATCTGAATAATTTAAGGGCACACATGATCGTGCCATGAACAATTGAGGACAAAGAAAAGAATAGAATAACTTAAAAAACCCTGTGATAAAATATAATTTGGAAGAACTATGTTAAGACATAAACCACTTATGTGATATTTATAGACTTTGACTTTGTAAAGCAACTTTGAATTTGACTGTGTTTATTAGTGAATGGGAGTTTATTTCCCTATTTTGAATGAGCATTTCTTGGCAGGCAAACTGTGCACAGGCTACAATGAGCTTCAATGAAGTGCTTTCACATTCCCTTCCCACTGAGTTGAAAGCCTTCTTATATTCTCTCAAGTGTGTTTCTTTTCCCATGGAGGATGGCTTTGTTGAAAATTGCTTCCTCTTCTCTTGATTATTGAATCAGATATTATATTCAGTTCTTCAATACTTTATAGTGTGTTGGTGAAAAAATGAAATATAATGAGTGTGATTCTTCCTTGTATTTTGAAGACTATGTAGATTCAGCTCTAAAGAATTTAGTGGGGTTAAGCCAGGATTGGAGGAAGAATATTATTTAACTGACTTTTCTCTTTCTCTATAACTGCTCCCCCCACTGCTTCCACCATTATGACAGTCTTCCTTTCCAGAATTTTCTTTGTATCTCAATAGCCAGAGTCATCCTTCAGCACTCCCATGTCTCCTTTGAACATACCCCTTTGTTCCAGCCCAGAGGAGTCATTTACCAAAGGTAATTTACTATACTTCCCAATGAGACCAATGTCCTATATTCTAGAATTTTCTTTTTTCTTTTGTTTATTCATCATTAATATTAACTTGACCTTAGAATGTTGTTCATCCACTAAGAAAAAGCAGAATTAAATTAAAATACCAAAGATGAATATAAAACCATGTATACCCTCAGTATACGTCACATTCAAGCTATCAAGGAATTAAAAAAAGTTCTGAACTTTTATTATGCTTCAGTTTTGTCTCTTCAGAGTTATACGCTGCATTATAAAAATATAGACCAAACCTAATCATAGTTACAGCATTTTTGTCTTTTTGGGTAAGCATACTCTAATAATTCATTCATTTATGAACAATTGATTGTAGTTATTAAAGCATGAACTCTGGAGTCAAACTCTTTAACAGTGTGTCTGCCAATTCTCTGTTGTCTCCCTATGCTGGAGATTTCTTGTCTATAAAAAGAAGATAAGATTGCTGTATTCCATAAGTTAACAGGTGTAGTGCTTGGCACATTGTACATATAATCTAACGGTTTCTACTATAGTTATTTATTCATTATCAAAAATGTATTGAGCTCCTATATGTATCATAGTGGTGACCTTATAATGCTAAAATTGTTGGTGGAAGCAGATATTAAATCAATAATTAAATAGAATTGTAAATTGTGATAAAGAAAAAAAACATTGATGAAAAATACAGGAAAGGAAGGAAATATAGTTGATGGAAAAACAAGGCTGAAACATGGGAGATCTAATGTATTCTAAAGTGAATGGCAAGTCTTCAATGAAGAAGAAACATTCGAACAGAGATCAAAAGGATGTTAAAATTCATCAGTTTAAGAATGGGAAGAGTGTTCCAGAAGAAGGAATTGCCAAAGTTAGAGAAGGGGTCATTGATAGTGAAGTGTCTAAGAAAGTGGGAGGAAAATGGATGTAGCATAGGCAGGAGTACACAACCTATTTGAACAGGGAAATAGTAAAACATTGGGAAAATGCAGGTAAGGTCATAGATTTGATGACAGGGAGTTTTCCTCTCATTGTATCTATTTACTTTGTGCAGTAGAAGGTGAAGCAGTATGCTGAGAATAAGGTTTCTGCAAGACTGCTGGTGGTTTGAGGACAACACAGAGGGTCCGAAATCATGTGGAGAACAGAAAAGTTGCTTGACCAATAAATATGATACAATTGTCAGAAAGTCTGAATTCCATTAAGATTGGTGATTATTAATTTACATAAAGGTGCCAATATTACCCATTGTATGTTTTTCTCTTGTAGGGCTCAGCTGTCTAAAGTCAGGGCTGGAGAATAAAAACTATTGAGACCATCTAAATTTGGGATTTTGCAAGTGGGTAAGATGCAAAGGCAGAGAGAAAAGGGAGTCAGGTATCATAAATGTAATGGTTACAACAATGTCCCATAACTGGGTCTGGATGGAGGTGAAGTTCTAAAGAGACTAATTATAGAAAGACAATAGAAGGATCAACAAATTGGAGTTTTCACCTGTAATAAGTTTTAAGGTTATAAGTGTAGTTAAATAATAATTAAAAAATAGGAAAAAACTGATAGTGATCACAACTCAAAATTCTTACCATAACAAACTTAAAGTTGGAAGAGTTTCAGGGATGACAAGATCCAATGTTTGTCTGGGAGAATGGATGACAAAAGAGGTCATTGGAGATGAGGAATTGAAACAATTGGGAAGCTAGGATTTGAAATGAGTTGTCCATGTGTCTTTTAAAATCCCCAGGATTATAGCAGAAATTGTTATGAATGGAGAAATTGTGAGCTAAGTGCCAAGATTTTCAAAAAATGTGAGGGTTTCGGGGGGCTTGGGGGGCAGGGGGCTGAGATCTTGACAGATGTGATTGTGAGAGTCATATAGTAGAATGGAATGAGCTTCAAAAAGCATAGTTTTATTATAAAAGCATAAGGGAATGATTGTCTAGAGATATCGACATGAACAGTTCATAAAGGAAAAAGCAATTTTGTAACTCCTGCTTTTTAAAGAAAGTATGGTTTTCATGATTTTCTTATAATTTGTCATTAAAATGCATTCTTTTGATTTTTACATAATTATAGGTGGAATGTCACATTTGGCTTACGGCTTAAAATGCCATTTTAAAACTTGTCTGCCTTTAGAAATTTCAGTATTATTTAAAGAGCTTTGCTTTATATATAAACACACATACATATACTTTCTGTAGGTAGAAACACCATCATACAACTCATCAAACAATACTAGATATTTGATAGTATACTGAAAGACTGCAAATGTTTAAAGATTAAGGAAATATGTTAGGGGAAAATATGTTTACTGGAATGTGTAAAAAAAAGACAGAGAAAAATTTTTGATGAACTAAGTGTATGTTAAAATAGTTGCATACAACTTCATCCATGTTCATACATTAGAAAGGTGGTTTAATCGCCCATAAGAAATTACTAGCTTCTCTGTTCGTGAAGCATGACATTTCAATTGCACAGCCAATAAAAGAATTACATGAAGAGACTGAAATGATTTACTGTATGAAAAGCATTAAGACCAAGGTTACCATGGTGAACTACCTTTCTGCACACCCAAGGTCAAGTGAGAGTGACCCATCAAGGGGCAACCTTCAGTTATTACCCAGTAAGGAATTGTTCTTACTATTATTATTTGAAGTCTTTCTTAAATAATAAAGATGATCATACTGTGCCTGTTACCATTATTTACCTTTAAAAATATCCATGTTACATTTAAATTTGCAATTTAAAAACTGACATCACTGTTAAAAAGTTATTAGAAGAGCATTGGTGTTTCTCAGAACCTCATAAATTGCAGCTGTGTACTATAATCATTTCCTGCAAATGTGGGGAGGTTAGAAAATGTTTACATATTTTTAATGTAACTTAAAAGAGATATTGTAGTTTTTAATGTTTAACCAGAATCATCTTTATTGTAAATAGTATCTTTATTCCATTGGGATGGAGAGGGAGAAAGAGTATAAATAGTATATAGATATTATAAAATATTGTTATGTATAATTAATACCTTAAAATATGTCCAAAATTCTGGGAAGTTCATATATTACTTCCTTCAGATACACTTTGTTGATGCATAAAAAGAGGACTGTACTAATAAATGTCTTTTGAATTACACATGGTGTAAGAAAATGAAAGCCTTTGGGTTATGAATCTTGGATTTAAAGAGGCAATCATCAAATATTTAAGATGAAAATGCAGTAACACATGCTAGCTGTCATGTGTAAGTTTGGTGAATGTTATGACAAGGTTTTTAAAACATTTATAGTTGGAGTATTTTTATGAAAATATTCATTAATTCAAACAGACATTCATATTTGGCAACCTGCATTTTAATCGTGATTTCTGGATGCAAGAGAAAATCGGTAAAGCCATGAAAGAATGGGTGAAATATATAGCAATCATGTTTAAATTATACATTATAAGGCATACATATCTGTATGTTGTCATATTATGCATTAAATTTAATGCATAAATCAGATTGTTATAATTCTGATGTCGCCAAAAGGCACAAAATATGACGAACAGGAATAGGCATGTAGATATTATCATATTCAATAATTCAATGAGCATTTGTATTATGTAAATTAACTTTCTGTTAATAAAAATTATACTCATTTATTACATCACTTCCATATAATAATTAACAAATGTCTTTTTTCCCCTAAAAATCATTATGAAATGTGAATAATGCATTTGTTTAATATCTATATAAACAAGATCTTACCATCTGATTAGTTCTGGAAATGAAAGCATTATTGATTTCTGTAATAATTTTTATAATATTGCTCCACTGCAGTACTGAAGTTGCTAATCTTATTTTGTGGAGAATTCTATGCATTTAAAGCAGTGTTTAAACTTTTTGAAAGTAAACAATCTTAGTTTTTATAGGACCTGGTAATGTACAATTTGTAGAAAATATGTTTTTGGAAGTAAACAGAAAATACTGTGAAGAACTTAGCAAAAAGTTAAATTCCTACTCCCAGTGCTATATTCTATTATCAACTGAAATAACAACCAAAGCTAATCCAATCAACTTTTGAGTTCCATACGTATCTTTTTTAAAATCAGTGGCAGTCACACTGAGAAGAGTAGATTGAATAACTCCCAAATGGCTGACTTAAAACCATAAAAAGAGTTATAATATATCACTTCAAATGACAACAAATTATAATATCTTAGAATACACTGTTCATATTTCTTTTGCAAAAAAGTGATGCAGCATTCCATAATGGAAGGTATGTTTCTCTTCACTTTTGTTACATTGTCATATTTTAATGGCTTATTTAGGTCATATTGTATGCATATGTTATATGCATACTTTATCATTTTAAGTATGCTACAGTTACTGATTGAGCACTGTAGGCATTCACAAAAAAGATAAGCATATCTTTTAGATGCTTATAGTTTTACATTATTGTCATAGATGAAGATGCTTATAAACTTTTTAACATAGCTTAAACAAACTAGAATTTCCCCTGGAAAGAATGCAAACAAAGTTAATTACAGAAAAATGAAGGAAATTCCACTTTAAACTTTAGGCAGAAAACTTAAGAATCAAATTAAAGAGCACTTAATGTATACTAATTACATGTATCTGCTCTATGGTAGCAATGGGATGTTTAGAAAATTGTTACATTAATCCACATGATGTTGCCAATATCTGAACATTTTGACTCACAAGAATGGCAGTTTCATATGATTCAGCATGCATATGTACTCATTATTGTATAAAGTACTTTACTACATACACTGTACCTCTCTAACACACTGTTCAAGCAACCAGTTCTTTTCAAAATAGATTTGGGGGTATAAGTTAAATTCTGTTGCATGTATATATTGTATATATTGTATAGTGGTGGAGTCTGGGCTTTTGGTGTGCCCATTACGTGAATGGTATACATTGTACCCCAAAAGCAGTTATTCATATCTCCCCCTTTTTTGAGTATCCAGTGTCCATTATACCACTCTGTGTGCCCTTGTGTAGCCAAAGGTTAGCTCCCACTTGCAAATGAGAATATGCAGATTTATTTTTCTTTTCCTGGGTTACTTCACTTAGGATAATGACTTCCAAAGCAGCCAGTTCTTAGCAAGAGTCTTTACAATGTACAAAGGAAAGGGGCTAACTGAAGGATTTATTTTTAATTCCTTGTTCTACCACTCACTGAACCTCTTGAGTCTTGGTTTCCTTATTTGTCTTATGGAGTTACCCCAATCAGATTACTTCAAATTGTTAAGTAACAGAAACCCAACCAAGGCGGCTCAAACATAAAGTGCTGCTTATCTCAGAGAACAAAAAGTCTGAGAGAGATTCAGGGTAACTTCTGGAGTCCAACAATGTCATTACACTCAGAATCTTTTTCTTAGCCTCTCTATAAGTTTTCGGAGTGTTTTGGACTGAGGATCTCCTGCTTTTGATTGCCAGGTGGTTATAGTAGCGTTATTTCCTCACATAGCAATGTCTGAAGGACACATACCCATTTCATAATATATTTTAAGAGCAAAGAAAACCTTTTTCACAATTGTATCATGTGACAATAACTAAACCAATCCCAGGCAATAAGAAAATATCACCGTCTTTGTTTTGGATTAATTAAAGAGGCCCCTTCCTTGAGTTCATGTATGCAAAGAAGGTGAGCATTCCAATAAAATTAGGCCCTGCCCATGAGGAGGAAGTAGAAAAAACTTATGTAGATACCACCAACAGTATGTGCTATGCTAATTCATGGTATGGTGTAATGATAAAAATATATATGAAGAATTGGAAAATAAAGTTGAATTTCAATTTTTTACAACCTATAATAGAGTACTGACAAAATTTGGTACATAAAGGTGAAATGATATAGAAATAATTTATATATAAGCATGTGCAATAAAAGCCATAACATGATTATCAGTTACAGTAAATAAAAAATTGCATAAGTTGCATGTGATGACATCAGAATGAGAGAAAATTTTAAATTCATGGGTAAGAATATTTAAGGATAGTGAGATTTCAAGAACATTTGGCTAAGTTACTAAATTTTTCACAGTTTTAAGAAAATTTTTAAAAGTTCGTGTATAAAACTTGAGTTGATTAAATGCCTAATGGTATTAATAAAATTTAAAACCCATTGGGTTTACTGTTTTTTTGCTTTAAGAAGCTAACCTCTGTAGAAGTCCAAACATAAAGTTAGGAAAATCACAACTATCCTGAAGATAATATAATGAGAATAAGATAACTGGAGTTTCAATATTAATTTCCAAAGGATGTCAAAAATAAGAGTCTGTCTGGGGAAATGTTTTTCTGAATTACAGAAAATATTTCACACTTAGTAAGGGTGTGCTTAATATTTTAGGTTATATCAGTGCAAATGAAAAGCATGAGGACCAAAAATACAAAAAATGTATCAGTATTATAATTTAAGTTACAGTTTAATATAAATTTACTTTATGAAACTGAGTGACTTTACATTTAAGAGCATATTTCATAAGAAACTGGCACCTATTCAGATATTACTATCTGAAATACAGATGGTAGGGGAATGAAGTGAATTATATAATAGGTTAGGGTTAGTCATTAATTGCTTTTTAATGCAAAAATTAAAAGAGAAACTCTACAGTCACACAGAATATAATTAAGATATTTTAAGTAGGCAAATTCTTTTATTAGACATGATTGAAGACCTTTAGTAACAATTGAATTAATAAGTTTTTTATGAATATTCTTACTTCATTAGTATAAACATAGTTTCTTTGTACCAAAATACCCTTTTTTTGTAAATAATGTACCAAAATCTTTTAAGTTTATTTAAAATATTCTTACTCAAGGATGAATTTGATCTATTCACCTTAAGAAAGAAAAGTATGTAAAAATCTAATTGACCTAATCTACTGGTCATCTTAATGTGATATTTTTTGTATTGGTATATACAAATTAGTGAATTATTTGACAAAGGATTGTGTGTGATACAAAGAAGAGTAAGTTTAATAAGTAAGATAAAATAGATGTAAAAAATTACCCATACAAGGCAGTATGGAGTAAAACAGTGATTTCTAATACCATATTATGGGTAGTTTTCACTTGTGATGAACTTTCAAGAGTCTAAAGTGAAAGGAGGGAAATGGAATACAGTATTATATAGAAGTTGATGTAAAATTATAAACTGTGTCTAATTTTAATATGAAATTATGTCCTTCCAATCTTTTTGGAGTTAATATGTCCTATCTTTAATGAAATGATTTTGTTAATGTTCTTAACTAACAAAATTAAATATTGCATGTGTCAAGCTCTAAATTTATTTCATTTTAATAACTTCTCACTCTATAAAACTTGAAAGTCTTGGAAAAACTGATGGTAAACTAAGAACTACAGGGGATGTGTTTAGGAAATTCAGTTTAAATGAAATGATGAATCCACCCTGTACAGGAGGAATTAGAAAGTTTCCCATTTTTTATATTTTGCCCTCCATTTTTATTCAGTCCTGGGAATAGATTATTTTCCTACATGATGCAGGTGAGGAATGTCTGTGTATGTTTGTATCAATGTACTGGGGATAGAACTGGGTGATTGTGAGGAGGGAGTTGGCAACTAAGTGTTTGGATTATAAAATGCTGCTCTTCATGCAAAATAAAAAATATCTGAAATGCCAATAATCGAGTCTGTATTCTCAATATACTTGAGAGTTAAGTTTTCATGGCTAAGTCAATATATAGATAATCTGCTCTCATTTTATTGAGTTGAATATATATTGAAAAATCAAGCTAATATTTATTTTTTAGGAGAAATATGTTCTTAGCAAGAATGCTTTTTATGCCATGAAACATAGGTATAAGCCCATTCCTCTTTAAAAGCTTCAGTTGATTTTTCAGTTGAGACAGCAAACTCAAGATGATCCATGAAGTTACTTTATACTTCCTGAGACTATTTGGCTGTCTTAAGTTGTTCAGACAATTCCCATTGGAAAATGTCTACCTGAGAATACAAATAAAAACACTGTCAGACTGGAGAGAGGAAATCAGCATAATAATAATAAAATTATAAAATTATTTATAAATAAATAATAAAATAAACAGTGTCACTAATTTTACCAACTTACCTTGTTTTGCAAACAAAGAAGTAGATGTTAAGCAGTTTGTATTATGTCACATAGATAGATCATAGGTCCTGAGTGTCTTTAGAAAAACTAAATCACACAATTCATCTCCTCTGTGATTAAATTATGGTCTATACTAGGAAATACCTACTTCATCCTGAGTGGTCTGTGAATCACTGTGAATCATTTATGTTTCTTAATTTTCCTTCAAAGAGCTTTCTTTCTAATTTTCTTTAAGCATATGGCCTTTTCTTCACGATCAACAAAATTAATTAAACTCAATATTTTATATGTTAATTGATTGCATCTGAAGTGGAAGGAATGCAATGGGTTAATAAGTTTGATCAAAATTCTGGATTATTCACAGAACAGATTCTAGGGAAATAACCTTCTGTAGCCTGTGGGGCAGTACATATAGAAACTTAATACATTAAAATGTTACAACAAAAGTATTAAGTACCATTGTGCAAGTAAGTAACTGGAAGAAAAAACCCTACTTTGATTTTTTTGTAGAAAGAGGGAAAATAAATGTCTACTTTCAGATTATATAGACCAGTGAGTGGAGGGTGACTTAGCAAAAATAAAGAAAAGAATTTTAACCTTCATGCTCTGCCTGGTTCCTCTTCTGTGTAAGACAGCCATTGAGGCAAATGGTTATATTATTGGCAAAATTGTTATTGGCCCCATTATTCACATACCAGCAGGTTTTCTACCAGCAGGAGGAACTGAAAACACTCCTCAAAATAATGTAAAGCATTATCTGTGATTTGGGCAAGAGAATCTGAGGAGATGATAATGTGTGTGGGACTATATACCTCTTCCCTAATGTGAATATAGTCTACATTACCACTAAAAGTCATGATCTTTTTTTTGAAGCTTGTGTGTGCACTTGTGTGCTCAATAAATGTAAAGTAATTAGAAGGTAGAATAAAGCAAGGATGGGAGAAAGAAAGTATACTTGTTCTAGTTTCCCCATTTTTTATAGCAGGTAGTCAATAGAAGCAAACAAAAAGAATCATTCCTTGAAAAACTGTAAGTCTATAAAATTTATATTTTGTGATGTAACCAGAACTGCCATAGTTATTTAGGCTTAGATTTCTATTTAAGTAGATTTCATGCTCACCACATCAACTTTTTTACTATGATGCATCAATTTTAGAGTTTTGAAATTTTTGATTTATCTCTCTGTTGAAGATATTTTTATGATCCAGTAGCTTTTTTTAAAGTAAAAAAAAAAATTCATGTGTACTCCATTCACTGGTCTATAGGTATTTGAGAATGTCCATTACATCCAGACTTTTTTTAACCTGAAAAACCTATTTTATTATAAAATATGAAATTTTATGCAATATTTCTGGTTACGAAAATACCATCATTTGTGATTATTCTCTTTCATAATACGTGGACTTTTGCTTTAACATTTTTCTACCATTTCTGGTATAAGTTACCTATTACTATGTAACAAATTACCCCCAAATTTAGCAGCTTAAAACAAAAATAGTATCTGAGTATCTGGGGGTCAGAAATCCAGGAGCAGGTTAGCTTGCTATTTTGGCTCAGGTGCTCTTACAAAGTTGCAGCTAGAATGTTAACCTGGGCTGAAGTAATGTGAGAGCTTGGCTGAGCTGGCGCATCTGCTTCCTGTTGACAGGCACATTCCTCACTATGCGGACCTCTCCCTGGAGCCGTTCACAACATTGTGGCAGGCTTACCCCAAATAAGTGATCCAAAAGAAAGAATTTTTGAAGAAGACCCCCAAAGCAATCACAGCAACAACAACAATAAACAAATGGGATCTGATCAAATTAAAAAGCTTTTGCACAGCCAAGGAAAC
>VBSM01001124.1:25071040-25082835 GCA_008086735.1 Cheirogaleus medius
ATTTGGAGATACCTCAAAGAGCTAAAAATAGAAATACCATTCCATCCAACAATAGCATTATTAGGCATCTACCCAAAAAAGCATAGGACATTCTATAATAAAGGCATCTGCACCTGAATGTTTGTGGCAGCACAATTCACTATTGCGAGGATGTGGAAACAACCCAAGTGCCAGTCAATTCATGAGTGGATTATTAAAATTTGGTATATGTATACAATATTACTCAATTATAAGAAATGACAGTGATCTAGCACTGCTTATATTTTCCTGGATTGAGCTTAAGCCCATTATCCGAAGTGAGCTGACACAAGATTGGAAGAATGGGCTCCACATATACTCATCAAATTGGTACTGACTGATAAACACTACGGTGCTCAAATGGTGGTGGTGTTCTCCAGGGATTAGGGGGATGAGGGAGTAGACTCACAACTGAGGGATGCATTGAGCATTGTGGAGGGGAGGGGCATACCTCTAACCCTTGCTAGGGATAGGCAAAGATATATAATGTAACCAAAATGTTTGTACTCTCATATTTTCCTGAAATATATATATATATGTATATATATATATATAAGCGATGCTGCAATTTCTTTATGACCTAGATTCTAAGTCACTCACTGTCACTTTTGCCTTGTTTTTATCACAGGAGAGAATTACATGAGGGTATGAATACCAGGAGACAGAGATCATTGGGGGAAATCTTAAAGTCTGGCTATGATACCATCCAAATTTTAATTTTTAAATGTTTTTGTGGTAAGATGTACTTAACAAAATTTACTGTTTTAATCATTTTTAAGTGTGCAATTCAGTGACATTAAGTACATTTACAATATTACAAATATTTTCTCCCATTCTGTGGTTTGTCTTTACACTCTTGATCGTGTCCTTTGATACACAAAAGCTTTAAATTTTGAGGAAGTCCAGTTTATCTATTTTTTACCTTTTGTTGCCAGTGCTTTTGGTGTCATGTACAAGAAATCATTGCCAAAATTCATTCTCATGAAGCGTTTCTCCTATGTTGTCTTCTTCCTCCTCCTCCTCCTCCTCCTTCTTTTCTTTTCCTTCCTTTTGTCTACATTTATACTTGAAGGACAACTTAGTAGGGCATAACATTCTTTGTTCAGACTTTCCCTCAGAATGTTGTGGATGTTCTTAGATGTTGTGGATATTCCTCTTCTACCTTGTGGCACTTTCTGAATGCTGCTGTGGAGGCATCTGACAACCAATTCATGTTTCCCTCGGACGGATGACTTCCTCTTACTATCTGGAGGCCTATGTCAGTCATTATTTTTGAAGTTCAATGACTTCAAGAATATATGCTATATAATTTTTTCCTAGACTATATCTGCTCCTTCTAAGTGTAGATTCAAATTTTTCTTCATTTCAGGAAAATGTATTCTGGTATATCATTAAATATATTTTAAATTATTTTTCTTTTTATTCAGAGATACCCAATATACATATGTTGGGTTCCCTTTTCTGTCTCCTATATATATATATATGTGATCTTTTTATAATTATATTTTTTTCTATGAGAGCTGCATGGAAAAGGTTATATTGGAAAAATGTTTCTCTACTAACATTAGGGCAATCTTTCCAACATGACCCACATGTTACTTGCTTATTTACTAGTTTTCAATAGTTTACCATCATTTTTGGGATATATCTGAAATTCTGAAAAAAATTCGACATCCTCTTTTCTGTTAATAGTTTCATCTTGCAATCTTCTCCCCAAGGTGTCTACACAAGCTCCACTGGGCTTGTTTCAGTTCTGCAAATGTAACATGTTCTAGTGCTCTTTTTCCTATACTTCCCAGGTACTGTTGATTCAGCCTTGATGGAATAAAAGGGGGTCTTTTAGGAAAAGTAATTTGAATATAGTGTGCCAGTTGACTTGGGGACTGTGGAAGTTAGAGATCAAGAAATTTGTTGGATGAATGTTAGAGATGTGCAGATGATGTAATTAACAGCCTCATAAAAGGGGGCCATGATAGTGGAAAGAGCAGATTAATATAAGAACCAATGAAAAAAATATCAGTGCCTGAAATTAAAAAACAAAAAATCAGCATACTCTTCCCTTCAAACCCATTCTGTATTTTATATTCCTTAGTTTGTATTTCTTATGCCAGTGCTCACTGGGTTGGCCTAACCTGAAACAAAAGACATCCTGAATGCTTTTGCCTTTCTCCCCATATAAATATTCACCAATTCCTGTCAATTAAATCTAAATTTCTTCTCTCCTATTCCACTGCTACATGCTTAAGAGACTATCAATTTCTTCCTTCCTTTTCCACTGCTCCTCTCTTAGTTAAGCCCTTCATTATTTCTTGCTTGGACTAAAGCAATAGCCATTTAAGAAGATTACTAGCCTCGGCTCGTATTTTTCCTCAAGCCTTCTTCTATACTGTTCCCTGCGCAAACTCTATGATGCACAATTTTGATAATTCTACATCTACCTAAAATTCTTTTGTGCTTTCTGACTGTATTCAAGAAAATGTCCAAATTTGTTGCCATAGTTCAAGAGACCTATTTCTTCTAAATTATCTTTCTTTTATCTCTGCCTTCAATTCTTGCCCCTCTTTCTTGAATGCTCCATAGTTCACCCACATCTATTTGTGGACCCTCACCTATGCTATGATATTTTTGTTTGGTCTTTTGCTATTCACATTTGTACCTCAGACTCTCTATCCTGCATAATTTTTAATTATGATTTTTATTGTGTGAAATTTAAAAGGTACCGTAAATTGAAAATAAAATGTGGCAAACATCTTTGCAAACTTCACTCAGAATTAGCTACTGTTAACATTTCATCATAATCTGTTTAAATATTGTTTTAATAAATAAAATAAAACACTACAAATAAAAATAATGCTCTGCTTTCCCTAGTAATATTCCAGCCCTATCCGTCTCTCTGCTCATTTGCATGCATCTTTGACCATTAATTTGGTGTACATTTTTCCAATCTTTTAAACATATTTGTGTGTGTGTGTGTGTGTGTGTGTGTGTATAGCCAAGGGTATACATAGTATTGCCTTATTTCTTTCTTTTTAAAAGGTATATAAATGATATCCAATTATATAAAAACTTGCAACTTGCCTATTCAATTATGTTTTTGAGATTTCCTGATGACATTCTATTTCTCTTTAATTTTCATTTTATTTTTCTTTAATAAAAACCTTCCTTTTAAAATCTAGGAGAGTGTAGTCAGATCTATAAATGCTTAATATTATTTTAATAAGATAACTTTAGTTAGCTAGTTTAACATCATGACAGGATTCCATTAAAATAAATAAATTGCTCTTTTGAAAAGACTTTCCTTTGTCTCTGAAAATGAACCTTAAGAACAATAGTTTATATCTAGGATTATCATCTGTACATTGTTTCTTGAATTCTAACTTGAAATGAAGTTTATTTTTCATGTAAAAGAAGATTTAAAATTATGTAAACAAAATTAAAACCAAACTCTAGGAGTTAAGGAGAAAATGTTTAATTTAATAGATAAATTCACTTGCAGTAATTTCTTATGGCGTTTTGTTTTGTCTTATTTAATTGTGCTCCACTGAAGACCCATCTGGATGTATGTGTGAAGAAACAGAAATTATTTATACAATTGCAGGAGCATACTTGTATGTGAGCGCGCACACACACTGAGTTTGTATATTATTTCAGTGGGAAAGAGTGAACCCAAGTCATATCTAATTAAAAATGAAACTCCCCAAAGAAATATGCATAGTATTAAATTCTAGTTTTTCATAAGTGTAATGAAAATTAAATAACTAAATTAGGATATACACTCTGGAGTTCATCTATCCATCAAAATAATTGTTTTTCTTTCTCTTTATTACTTTACTAATCAGTCTCTAATAAGTAATGGACCTACAATTGATGGAGCATATGCTTGGAGTGTTTTATTTTTGCTTACTCTGAACCGATGAACTTTGCTAATTCAGTGCCCCTCACCTAGTCAAACCAATTAATATATTAATATATTAATGTTGAGGGAAACTTTGCCAGATTCTGGGACCAGTATCATTTGTCAAGTTCACAAAGCTTACAAGGATTTTACATAGCCAGTCATAAGAATCCCTCCAAATAATATAGAAAGGTCTCTACTTCTCTCTACCTCCATGCTAAGAGCTGTATTGCCAGAATCATATCTTCTATGTGTATGTTCTGCTATCCTAAGATGTCCTCCATCTGTTTGGTTAACGTGAAGGTTAGGGATGTTGTGTGTATGGTTTATAGCATCTACTCATTGGTTTATTTTCTTTTATCCAATGGTCTAGACCAGAGTTTTTCAACCTCAGAACTATTGACATTTTGGACTGTGCAAAGTTGGTCATGGGCATGGCAGGAGACAACTCTCCTGTCCCTAATAGGATATTTAGCAGAGTCCATGACTTTTACTCAGTAGCTACCAGTAGCACCTCCTCACTCCGTTATTACCAACAAAAATGTCTCCAAGCATTGCCAAATGACTACTGCAGAGGGAGGGGATGGCAAAATTGCCCCCACTTGAGAACCACTGCCCCTAGACAGTACTACCATCTTCTACCACCACTACGCTTAGTCCTATATGTTTGGGCAAAATGTGTATTTGGGAAACATTTCAATCTGATCTTGAAGGCTATGTTGGCTCCCATTGACTTGGGCTAAATTTATATAGAGGAGTGTATTATTTTATTTCATGTTTTATTTGAAGTAAAAGTGTATCAGACAGATTTTTTTTTCTATTTCTGAGTCTCACTTCTGAAAAGTTACTTTAAAGCCTAGCTGTTTCTTTTGGTATTTCTCTTTATATTTCTAAAATCAGAAGGAGGTGCTGCATGAGGTAGAGCTACAAATATAGTGCTTTGGTTTATTAGAAGTAGTGGAGCAGCAAGAACACAAATGTTAGGGCTTGGAAAGCTGGCATAATATTATGGCAGGGAATAATATTCAATAAAGCTGTTGCCTGTGATATATTGGACAAACAGTGAGCTACATGAGACCTTGAAAATATTAATAATGTGTTTTCTCAATATTTTTATATAAGAGAAAGTGAATATAGGTTAGCCTATTTGCGGAGTTCTCTCTGCTTGCAGCTTGTAATATAAGTTGACTGAGAGCTGGATAGTTTGGGATCTCAAATGTAAAAAGGAAACAAAAGCCAACTGTTTCTATTTTACTGACAGAAGCAAATAGATTTCTCAGCCTGTGATAGGTGCCAACACAGCTCAAAGATCATTTGAGTGGGGCTGACTTCTCATCCAAGCCTATTGTTTTACAAGAGATGAGGTTGGGCAGAGATCAGAGGCCAACAATTAAAAATATCTGAGTTATCAGAATTCATAAACTGTGTCTGGAGAGAAGATGGTCTGTGTTTACTTCCATATAGAATTGATCAGAAGCCGAGTGACTGAATTTCTATTATGTTTTTGAGGCGATTAGATTACCAGAGAAACCACAAGCTTGATTCACAGAAGCTGTGATCAGATCACCTCCAAAGGATCCCCAGATTGCGTAAACAGAAAGAGTCTGTAAAAGCAGTGCAGCCTCTAAGAGGGACCAGATCCATTCTGCAATGCCGACTATGGTCAAATTGCTGATAGATTAATCAAGGAGCTTTCTCCACTGATAAGGAATGGTGTTTCTGTGATTCCTGTCCAGCAGGATTTGAAAATTGCTTTGAGATACCCTATTCTATTTTCCAAATGGGAAATTTAATTTCTGTAATTCTGTTTCCACTTTACCCTGTACAATGGGCCTATAGTGGACATATAATGAGATATTTGCTCTCAATATCCCTCCAAAGAATCTCTCTTATGGCCCACCCTAGCTGGAAACATACAGCAAAGAAAATTCTGGGAAATGTAGTTCAGTCTAACTAAATTGGCAGATTACCAATTCACAACAGCATATCAAGGAAAGCTGAAGCTGGTTAATCTCTGTCATTCTCTGCATTCTCAGATCAATTTTCCATCTTTCCTTCTTTTCTGTAGAACACAGAACTGGCTTGTATTCATTGCATCAAGCAAACTCCCTTGCATTCTGGCTTCTGGTTGGGTTTGGCCAATGAGAAGTGCTAGCATGAGGAATGAGCAGACAATGACAAAGATTGGTGTAGTTATTTCACACTGTCTCCCTGCCTGGCTGGGATTCCTGCAGTAACTGCATTTCACAATGGCTATTAGTGCTGTCCAGAGGCTCCTTTTCATGTCTCCAGTTCTTTCCAAGCTCCTGAGAAAACATTCCTTCCTCTTGCCCTTCAGGCTTAGGGTTAGTAATAGCATCCCGCTGTTCCTAGTCCCTGTGTGCCCACCAACAATTATTGTCCCCTTAACCCTGCCCTCACACCTGCAAATTGTCTCTTTAATAAATCATCTTTAGTAAACCCTTTTATAGTGTGTCAGGACTTTGTTTCCATTTATTTTCTGTCTTCTATTTGCATTTCTTTCTTTTCCATTTTTCATTGGGTTTTGTAGAATGTGTAAATAAACATATAAATATCTGGAAATTTTAAAAGTCTATTTAAAAAATAGTAGAAAAATGAGAATTTTATGGCAATTATAGATATGAGATTTACAATGGAATTTTTTTCGTTTTTCCTCAAAATAGATGCTAATGAGACTTACCTATATTTTAACACTGATTCCAGTTTTAAGACAGCTAAAAATTGTTTTATTTTCATGCAGCTTCAAACTGCTGCTGCTTAAGCATTCATGTTATTTCCTAACTGCTTTACTAAACTTGGTGCCTTCATTGATCATTCTCCTCCCACCCCACCGCCAGATGGAATTTTTGGCTCTGTTCACTGTCACCCACTATCATACTTTCTTATCTCTGATATTTTCTTTTATATACCATTTTACCCCTGGAGAGCTCCTACTAATTGAATTTTCTCAGAGTGTGGACCCTACAGTAGATCTTCCTTCATTTTTGAATCTTGATCAATAGGTATTTAATCAATGAATCAATAAATAAGCAGGATGGCAGCCCCATTTTGCAATTTTAGGCTCTTTTAAGGATATCTTTTGTCTTTGCTTCTTCCAGCATTTGGCAGATTGCTTAACTTATTAGGCTCTCAAGAAAGTTAGCTGGGTAAAGTTCAGAGATCACAGAAAACTAAATGCAAGGAAAACTGTAATAACTTCTCGAATTTTTCTGAAACAGCTCTCCTTCCATTACACGTGGCTTGTATTATAGCTATCCTATTCCAGACTTCTTTCTGATTCCCTTTTACTGTGCTCAAAGACAGCTTCCAAACTTCCTTTAGATTGTTACATGGTCTGGGCAAATTGACCTTTACTTGATCATTTCCAAGGTGGATAGAATGATTTTTAGTAATTTGGACTTTTCAAAATGTTTCTTAAAGAGAGTAAAAGACATGAAGACAACTATTTGTAGCTTGAGTGGTAGTTGGCAATTTTCTTTCCACTTCACCAAATCTTCTATTTGCTTTCATTTCAACTATTATTGAAAACATTTAAACTTTCCTGAGCTGAATTAGAATTAGTGAATTAAACGTGGCTTCACTGTCTAAACAGGCAACATATAACTTACATTTTCTTTTGTTTTTTCCTCTAATGAATGTACCTGGTTTGTGCTGTGCTTTCTTTATGTCACCAGGTCAGTGTGTTCTCGTTCAATATTAAAATTTAGATTATAAAAATCTTCTGAATATCTTTGATTATTAAAAACCACTGGCATAATTGTCCCTCATTATTTTCAAATGCAGAGATGAACAATAATAATTTTTAATAATGATGGTATAAGGAAAATATAGAGGCAAAATTATCTGAATAAAGAAAGTAATAGCATAAATTAATAACTAAAATTTTAAAAAAGAGTTTGAGAAAACAAAGTTATCAAAAGTAGATTGCCAAGATTAGGAGAGAGGTGATTTCTAAAGATATCTGGGCTATTGTAACCAGTAGGAGAGGAAGTTGGATGTTAGACAGGCACAATAAAAAAATGTAATATTTCATATTTTAATAGTACTGGTACATCATTGTCTTTTTGCACATGATTGATGAATGAAACTAGTAAAGATAGCCATGATAGCTATGAAGCACCTGATTTTAAAAAGTTTTGTTTATTGCTCAAGGTTTACAATAGAATGCTTGCTGGTTAAATGGAGGGAAGGTATTTTAATTCATGATTTGTTATATAAGTATATGCAAACCTTTATCCTTTTTATATGAAATATGTTGCTATTAGAATTACTTAATTTGGCAATTTTACCTTCTATCTAATATGTAATTTGTGTCACATAGATTAATACTGCCTAAATTTAAAAATATCCAATTTAAAATTATCAATATAGCAACTATATATAAAATCATGTTTATGTCCTATTGAGAGACATATTACTGACTTATTTACAGTGTCTATGCAAGATACTTCCATAGAATATACAAAGTGTAAATACGTGTGTACTTATCTGGAAACAAATATGAAATCTGTGACTCTGAGAGTTGCATACTCTTCATTGATTCTTGTACATGTTGTGTGCCTTTCAAATGAAATTGGAAGTACACGCAAAGAAACTTTAGAAGTAACTTCCAGATATTCTAGTAGAACTGTAATTCTGATTGCTATTTTTTTACTTAATTCTTTTACAGAGCTTTTATTAATTTGATATCAATGAATTATGATGATATATTAATATAAGACTAATAATTCAAACAATTTATAAATATCTTAATTGTCTTTCCGAGGACTTCACAGATAAACTTGCTTGGCCCATGAAAATCTTTGAGACATATGAGGTTTCTCATTTTTATTTGGCATTTGCCGCATAGATCATCCTTGTGCCTAATGTTCGCCCAGCACCCAGGTCCTGACTCACAGTTAGATGTATTCATAGAGCCTCACTACTTTGCTACTTCCTTATCATTGTTTTGATTATAGGAGCAAAATAATGACAATAGGGAAATTGGATCTGGTAAATATTACTGAGTGAATAAACAGATATATATTCTGAATATGAGAAAAACTCCTAAATTATTAAAAAATTTCATGTTTCAGAATTCACATAAAAATGTTCTGTGTATTCATTTTACACGTACAACAGGTTAAATACTACAAACTCTGTTCTATTTCAAATTTACAGTTTAAAGTAAACATTGGCAAGAAATAGGTTGTACAAAACAGACAAATTAATTACATGTGTATATTAAAAGGACTACAGATCCAAAAAAAACACTGAAACATCACACTGTTGATCTACTAATTAAATAAACCTGTTCAGATGGATAGCCCTACTACTTTTAAGGATTTCATTTATCTCTCATCTTTTAACAAAATTCTTGCCAACACCATTGTACTTCTAGCTCCTCTTAATTTTTGTCTGAAAGGCGTCTCAGAGTTATCTTTCTCATGCTCATTTTATTACACCTATCCTCAAATCATTGTCATCAATAGTATCATTCTTACCAATCTTAGTTACACTTCTACACTTATATTAGTCAAGGTTCTCCAGAGACATAGAACTGATAGGGGACACACACATATTTATTTATATTTATTTATTTATTATATGAAATCAACTCATATGATTATGAAGGCTGAGATGCCCTATGATTTGCAGATAGCAAGCTGGAGACTTATGAGAGCCAGTGCTAAAGTTCCAGTCTGAGTTCAAAGTCCTGAAATAACAAAGATCAGACCAGAACTAAATGAAATTGAAACCAAAAAACAATACAAAGAATCAATGAAACAAAAAGTTGGTTTTTTGAAAAAAATAATACCATAGACCACTAGGCAGATTAACCAAGAAAGAAGAGAGAGGATTCAAATAAGCTCAAGGAGAAATGTGAAAGGATACATTACAACTGATACCACAGAAATACAAAAGATCGTATGTGATTACTATGAAGACCTTTATGCCTACAAAATAGAAAATCTAGAGGAAATGGATTAATTTTTGGAAATATATAACCTCCCAAGCCCAAATCAGGAAAAAATAGAAATCCAGAACAGACTAATAAATACTGAGGTTGGATCAGTAATAAAAAAAACCTCCCAAAAACAACAAAAAAAGCCAAGGACCAGATGGATTCACAGCCTATTCTACCAGACCTACAAAGAAGAATTGGACTTATCCTACTCCATAACTTTGAGAACAAGAGAATCCTCCCTTACTCATTTTATGAAGCCAGTATCACCCTGATACCAAAGCTAGGAAAGGATACAACAACAACAACAACAATAGCAACAACAAAACTACAGACTAATATCCCTCATTAACATAGATGCAAAATCCTCAAGAAATTATCAGCAAACTAAATTTAATAACGCATCAAAAAAATAATTCACCACAACTAAGTGGGTTTCACTCTAGGCATATAGGGAAACAATACATAAAACAATAAAGTGATTAACCACATGAAAAGAATTAAAAACAACAAAAAAATGATTATCTCAATAGATGCAGAAAAAGCATTCATTAAAATCTAGCACCTCTTCATGATAAAAACACTGAACAAACTAGGCATAGAAGGAACATACCTCAAAAGAAAAATGGTAAACTGTCAGCCAATATCATACTGAATGGAGAAAAGTTGAAAGTATTCCCTCTAAGAACTGGAACAAGGTAAGTATGCCTACTTTCACCACTTTTATTCAACATATTGCTGGAAGCTCTTGCCAAAGCAATCAGGCAAAAGAAAGAAAGAAAGGACATTCAAATTGGGAAGGAGGAGGTCAAAATCTTCCTGTTTACTGATGATAGGATCTTATATCTACAAAACTCTAAAAGTTCCTCAAAAAGACTCCTAGAATTGATAAATGAATTCAGTAAAGTTTCAGGTTATGAAATTAATGTACAAAAATCAGTAACATTTCTATACACTAATAACAACCAAGCTGAAAATCAAATAAAAAATGCAATCCCATTTACAATAGTTAAAAAAAAAAAAAAGATACCCTTAACAAAGGAGGTGTGAGACCTCTACAGGGAAAACTAGAAAAGCTGGGAAAGACTAACCTCATTACTGGCATAGGAAAAGAATTTATGACTGAGACCCCAAAAGTAAATGCAATGAAAACAAAAATAAATAAATATAAATGGACTCAATTACACTGAAAGCCTTCTTTATAGCAAAAGAAATAATCAATAGAGTAAATAGACAACATACACAATGGGAGAAAATATTCACAAGCTGTACATCTGACAAAGGCCTAACAGCCAGAATCTATAAGGAACTCAAATAAATCAGCAAGAAAAAAATAATAACCCCATTAAAAAGTGGGCAAAAGACATGAGTAGACACTTTTAGAAAGAAGAGAAACAAATGGCCAATAGACACATGAAAACATGCTCAACATCACTAATCATTAGGAAAATGCAAATTAAAATCACTATGAGATACCACCTTACCCCTATCAGAATAGCCATTATTAAAAAATAAAAAAAGAATAGATGTTGGGTGGATGCAATGAAAAGGGCTTGCTTATACACTGTTGGTGGGAATGCAAATTAGTACAACCTCTATGGAAAACAATCTGGAGGTTTCTCAAAGAACTAAAAGTATATCTACCATTCAGTCCAGCAATTCTACTCCTGGAGATCTACCCAAAGGAAAAGAAACCATTTTATAAAAAAGATACCTTCACTCATATATTTATTGTATCACAATTCACAATTGCAAAGACACGGAACCAATATAAGAGCCCACCAACTGATAAGTGGATAAAAAAAATGTGTATATATATAGATATATACCACATTATATATATAAATCACATTTTTATATATATATATTATACACACAGACACCATGGAATACTACTCAGCCATTAAAAAGTATGAA
>VBSM01001124.1:25082935-25132902 GCA_008086735.1 Cheirogaleus medius
AGACTCTGTCTCAAAAAAAAAAATAAAAAAAAGAAAGAAATTGGAGGCCATTATTCTAACCAAAGTAACTCAGGAACAATATAAATAAATACCACATGTTCTCACTTATAAGTGGGAGCTAAGCAATGGTCATACAGAGTGGCTTAATGGACACTAGAGACTCAGAAGGGGAAGGGTGAAAGGAGGGTATAAGATGAAAAATTACCTATTGGGTACAAGCTACACTATTCAGGTGATGAGCATACTAAAAGCCTAGACTTTTCCACTATGCAATTCAGCCAGGTAACAAAAAACCACTTATACCCCCTAAATCAATTTAAATAAAAACTAATAAGAATATATAAGATAAACACATATATATGTTTTATGGTAATGTGTAAGATTAATAAAACAAAATTTAAAGTGCTAAAGCATGTTCTTCCATCATCATTAAAATAAGAAAGACCTCAGTTTGTTCACATATTAGTAATTAATAATAATGATATACTTTTATATTGATGATATGTATATAACTACTAGCCTAAAGTTTTTGTAAATGACTAAAATCTAAAACCAATCTAAAATCAGTGTTTAGAAATGGAAACCAGACAAATATCCAGCCCTTAACTCAAATTTCAGCTGTAACCCTAATGAAACAAGAAAAATTGATGGGAAAGAAAGAAGGACTGGAAATGTTTCTGTAATAGTTTTCTCTTCTGGAAAGCAAAGCAAAAGTTCTTTCATGTCCAGGGAAATGAGTGGACTAGGATAATAAGTACCTCCCCTTTACTAAAAGAATTATATTAAAACTAAATTTAGTTCATAACATGCAATGATTTTTTTAATACTTGAGGAATCTTCAAACGTTATGAAAAACAAAGTTAAAAATAAAACGAGTTGAATGGCTACACAGTTGTCTCTGTATTTTTCAACTATATAGAACACTTTATGTAGTCACTATTTTGATTTGCCACAGAATTGTTAGAAGTGAGACTGACTTATGATGAAATCTCTGCATGTGCTCTGCGATGGATCCTCTTTCGTTATGGCACAGAATATTGATAATTTATCTTCACATAATACAATGAAAAGTTTAGCTTCAGATTTAACAGTTGGATCCAATTTGAATAACTTTAATGACTTTTGATGCTAATTTGGAAATAAACATTTTATAGGGAATGAAATCATTATGTACTAGCTACATTTCACATAATACTAATTGTATTGTTATTATAATGGTTAAATTGCTTTCCTCATAAAAATCTCCAACTATTTTTGAAATAATATTGCCAACAATTGCAGATTTTTATGCATATTTGTAAAGAATCTCTTAAGAAGAATTCCTAGAAACTCGAGAAACGTGGATCTATCTGCATTTTAAGGATTATTAAGCTACAGGCATATATTTAAAACCAAAGCTTATAACCTATTAACAGTTGATGTGTTAATGTTGTGGGAACATGCAAATAAGATTATGATATTCTTGATCATGCTCAGTACCTTCAACTATTTGTCAGAGACATTAAAATGACACTTGGCTAGCAGATAAGTAAAATAAATAGAATATTAAAGTAATTCTGTTTGGAATAATTTTTAAACTTTCTTTTTACTTGGTAAAGTTTTATTTTCATCTTGAAGGTCCAGTTGAAAATCCTACTCCTTACTGATTTACTGCAGTAATTATGCTCTTTTAAATTCAATGTTTACTTCTTTATGCTCCCTAGTATATTTTGCAATGACTTTATACATATAGATTCTTTCCTGAACATATCCTATTTGAAGTTTACGTATTAATTTATTCATGAGCATATTTTAACTAATGAACTCTCCCTATCCTAGCTGCAAGGCAAGATTCTGTGACTAGTTCTAGCCAATGAAATGTTATGTCTGTCACTTATGGGTTGAGGAATTTAAGAACTGTTTTGGAAACTCCATGTTATCTCTTCTCTGGGTCTAAGAACCGTGAAAGCTTCATGTTGAGATAATTGCATCCTAAATGAAGAGGGCCTGGATTCTTGAGTTACTGAATATGGGAGAACCACCATTGACCTGCATTGGAATGGCATGAGTGAGAAACTTCTGATGTGTTAAACTACTGAGATTTAGATTTTTCTCTTCATGGCAGCCCACATATACATAAACACATCCCTAGTTTCTAACAATCTTTCTAAATTCTTAGTTTCTTATCTACCACACATAGTACCTCCTTTGAGAAGTCAATAATAGCGAATCATTAAAACATTTGTATATAATCGTATTAGAATGAAATGTCATTTTTATTCATTTTATTTTGTGGACTTGGATACAAAGTTCATTCAAACAGTTATTCATTCATTCAGCAAATGTTTGTTCCATGTACACTATGTGCTAAGAACTGTCTGCCTTAGGTCCTGGTAATGTAGCAATAAATAAAAGAGAATCTTAAATTCTATTGTGAGGGATAGACAATAAACAACATAACTATATAAAATATATATTCTAAGGAGAAAAAAATAAAGCAGGAAAGGCAGTGAGACAGGACTGTTGGCGTAAATTTTGGAATGAGTAGCCAAAAAAGATCTCGCTGAAAAAGTGACTTTTGAATAAAAAACTAAGGGAAATGAGTGAACTAACCATCAAATTGAAGGAAAAGCTCCAGCTCAGAAGAAACAGGATGTGTGAAGGTGGAAGCATGTCTAGACTCTTCAGGACACAGCAAGGAAGTGAGTATGGATAGAGCCCTGGAAATGAGGAAGTGAGTAGGAGTTGACACATTCAGAGAGCTAATGAGGGCCCAGATCATTCAGGACCTTGAAAATTATTTTGAGGACTTTGGCTTTTATTCGAGATGGAGGGCCCCTGGAGGGTTTTGAGCAGGGGAGTGACATGATATGAATTAGATTTTAATAGGACCATTCTGGTGCTATGTTGAGAATAACGGATGGTAGCACTGAAGCAGGAAGACCCATAGGAGTGTAACTACCTGATATAATACAGATGAGAGATGCTGGTGCCTTGGACCAAGTTGGTAACAGTGATGGAGTGGAGAAATGATAAAATTTGAAATATATTTTGGAATTCCAGACCATAGGATCTTGTTATCAGACCAGATATGAGGTTGAGAGAAAGATTAGTTAAGAACGGCAAGCAGGTTTTTTAGCTTGAATAACTGGAAGAGTACAGTTGTCATTAAGCAAGGTGGGAAGACTATAGAAGCAGCAGTTTTAGAAGAATATCCACAGATCAGTTTTGGATGTATTAAGCTTGAGGTGCCAGTTAAACAACTAAGTGGAGATGTCAAGGCTCTTGAAAATATGAGTCTATACTTTAATGGGGGAGTCCAGGTAAAAGATATAAATTTATGAGTTATCTGTATAAGTATGTGGTATTTGAAGCTATAAACAGGATGGCACTCACAATATAACAACTGAATAGGGAATGGGTTCAAGGACTGAGCCCCAAAGCATTTCAAAATTTAGAAGTTAGAGATAAAAAGAACCCAGCAGAAGACCTTGAGGAAAAATACTCATAAAAGTAGGAGAAAATCCACAAATGTATGTTTTAGAAGCTACATTTTAAAAGAACACTTTTGAGGAGAGAATGATTAACTGTGTCAAAATACTCCTGATTTGATGAAATAGAATGAAGTCTGAGAAATGACTATAGGATTTAGCAACGTGAAGGTCATTGCTGAAATTGGTAATGGCTTTTTGGCAGTGGTAGTGGTGGGATTTGATTTGGTGGATTCAAGAGAGAACGGGAAGGAAGAGGTAGAAGATGACTATGCATAGACATTTTCAAAGAGTTTTGTTATAAAACTGGAGGCACGAAATGGGTGCCTAGAGGGAGGAGTTGGACTTAGGCAGTTTTACTTTTTTAAAATAATAGGTTGTTTTTAAAATAATAGCTTTATTCATTTAAAATAATAGCTTGTTGCAGCATGTTGGAATGATTCAATGGAAAGGAAAAAAGTAGGATGCAAAAGTGGAGGCAGTTTGTGGCAGTTTATTTTTATTTCTTCTATATTCTTATTGATATAGAAAGCAAAATAATCATCTGGGTGTGAAGAAATTGAAAATTTAGGGATTCAAGGAGAATAATTACCTAAGATGGTGAGAACATAGATTAGGTAAATATAATATTATTCATAGGCAGCCTTAAGGGTCCACTTAAGATTTGTGATTACAATAAAGCAATCAGCATTACTGTCTGTTTTCTCTGGCCAAGTTCATCTGCTTCTTGGAGGCAATGTCACAAGAGAACCAAGTTTCAGTTAGGACAGATAGGAGATGGGAACTTTCATAAAAGGGTTGGGTATAAATTTTAAAAGTTATTTACTGATGATTGACTCTAAAGTCTAGAAGGCTAAACTTTGGGAGATGGGAAGAATTGGGAGATGGAGTCAGAAGAGGAGAGGCCAGAGCTGAATTAGGATTTGGCCTTGGCAAACAGGGATAAAGGGAAATAGTGACATTAGCCTTTGTGTTCCAAAGGCAGTGACAGTGAGGTAGTGACTGCTTAGGGGAGGAGAGAAGAGAGTGCGGGTAGGACGTGGAGGAGCCGGGAACAGTAAGGGGGAGGCTGAGTATCTGAGTCTCTCCCTTGACTTCTGCTAGTCTTTGAGTCCGGTAGGACCAGTTTGTTGACTGTCTGTGATGGTGGTGGTCAGAGGGAATGTATTTCAGGACTGCAGTCTCCCTCTTGATTTGGTTGTAATGATTCTAAAGTGCTTTAATAAACAAATTCAGCAAAGCTCATTCACTGAGGGAGCTGAGGACCAGAAGGTGTGGTAAACGTTATTGCTTTTTTCCTAAACTGTGTGACTTGTCAAATTTGTCTGAGCTGCCTGCCTTAGCTTACACTTTCCATCTACTTCTTTCTATATTCAAAAGTGAGAATTCTGCTAACCAGATAATCAGAGCAAGATCAACTGAGGCCAGTCATTCTCTGGAAAATGACTTTTGGATGAGGTATAGGAATAGAATGGCAGAAGTAACTTTCAAACACAAGACACCTGGACAGATGCTAGGTGGTATCATCCTTACACTGTATCTCTTACTTTTAATTTAATCCATTTACTTCCTTCTAGTTTGTAGCCTGCAACAATCTTATTTTCCTTGCTGTCTTTTAATTTTTAATTTAGTACTTTATTTATTATTTAGTTTCCTCTATAATCATTCTGTCACTCTAATGATAAAGATAAATCTTCATTTAAAATAATTATCTTTGAGCACTACTTATTTTTTATTTTATTTTATTTAGTTTAGTTTAATTTTATTTTACGTTAGGTTTATTTTACATATAGTAAAATTCCCTCTTTTGGTGTACGATTGTGTGAATTGTAACCATTGCATAGAAACGTAAACATCACCACAATTAATATATAGAATGGTTTCATCATTCCTAAAAATTACCTCATGCTGCCTTTGTATCAAACCTCTCCTCCCACCTCTACCCACTGGCAACCACTGATCTGTTCTATGTCCCTATATCTTTGACTTTTACAGAATGGAAATCTAATCAGAATGTCTTTAGTCTTTATTCATGACAGAAATTACATTCCCCTAGTTTTTCAAGGCAGACATTTGAGAATCATCTAAATAATTCCTTCTTTAGAATCCACATCTAATCAATTTTATGTCTTCCATAATATTTCTGGAATACCTTCTTCCCTTTCAATGAGCTAGGAGAAGTAAGAAAAGGAAGTTATAGGAATTTCATATTTAATCAGCATATTTTTGATGTTAATGGTCATTATTGTTTAGCTTTACTTGGGACTTTTCTTAGAAGGCAGATTTTATTGATCTGTTTTGTAGGTTTATGTTGGTGTTAGGAGAAAGAGTTGAGATGGTTTAGGTTAGCTCAGAACATTTTAAATGTAACTTATAGCTTTCACTGGGCAAGGAGTGCACAAAATAAATAATTTGACAAAGTGAAAATATGTTCTTGGGATCTTAAGAATGGAGAATTGATAAAACTTAAAATTAAAAGAGATTCTGGTAATATAACCCACTAGGATTTAAAACAAAATAATTAATTTTTTTCTACTTCCTCATCATTCATTTAATACTGTCATATTACTGGCGTATTCAAGATTTCCTGTACAAACATGCTATTTCATATCTTTCCTCTCGATTCCCCTTCTGAGCATCAATATCAGGGTTAGTTTTCTAACAATATCTGAAGTATGTTTTTTCATCTTTAGACTTTATATATATTAATATATAATATATAAACGTATATATATTTAGTAACATTATTTATATATGTTTATATATTCTGTATAATATATACAATAAAATATTTATTTATGTTAACATTGATATGTTAATATAATATATAAAATATAAACACATATATTTTTATATGTTAATATATGTTTATATTTATAGAGAGAGACTAGTTGAATCTGCATTACATAATGAGAATTGCTTAGAGTTTGCCATAATATTTATATATGGAATATGATACAAGATAAATTTCTTATTAAGGGGCTGGTTATGACCCTTAACAATGTGGCTAAACTGTGTGCTCCAGCCCATACTGCTCCATCCTATACATGTTTTGGGAAATATGATATGTTGTAAACTTTACTGTAAGATGAGTGCCTTTTCCCTCAATTTTGAACTTTTGAAAAATATAATGAATATGTGAAGGTCTTGATACTGAAGAGAATGGAAATTTCTCAGGGAAAAGGAAAACAATAGCAAAAGACAAAAACAAGCAAAAACATGAACAACACACATAAGCACATAGAGAATTAATTAAAGTCTCAATTTTTCACCAAATTTTACTAAATATAGAGACTGTGTGGACAAGTGAACAAATTGCTAGACCTAGAAGATGAAATATTTTTATCAGATGGTGGATTTAAAAGGAATGAAGATAATTCATGTTATAGTGACCAATAAAAAAGGTTGCTTTTAAGCAGTCAGGTGAAATGACTTAGGGATAAGGACAATTAGGTAGGTCTTGAGGGTGTATGTCCCCTAGAAAGTCCGCAAATTCTGTATTGTTCAAAGAACTATCTATCTATGCTACAGATTGAGTTAAAGAAACTCAGAGCTCTGCTTTTGTTGGTGGACGAATTCCAAGACTTTCTCTTGGCTTTAAGTATTCCCCATGTGAGTGCTCCCTTGTATTTCAGACTTGACCACAAGTCAAGTGAGAGTTAAGCTGCCTGCCTCAACCTGTGCTTATTCCTGATTCTTTTCAGAATCCTTTTCCTTAACCTATATTAATACTAGTTTGGTATCTTTTGAAGTACAGTGTTGCTCTATACAATGATGTTTTGGTCAACAGCAGACATCATATAAGACTTTTGTCCCATAAGATTATAAGGGATCTTAAAAATTTGTATTGTGTAGTGATGTCATAGCTGTTGTAACATCATAGCACAATTCCTTTATTTATTTTTATAATTTCTTGTAGCTTAAGTGCACAGTGTTTAAAAAGTCTACAGTAGTGTGCAGTAACGTCGTAGGCCTTCACATTCACTCACCACTCACTCACTCACTCACCCAGAGCAAAGTCCAGTCCTGCAAGCTCCATTCATAGTAAGTGCCCTGTAGAGGTGTACCATTTTTTATCATTTTTATCATTTTTATGTACCCTTTCTAGGTTTAGATAAGTTTAGGTACACAAATACTTACTATTGTGTTACGGTTGCCTACACTATTCAGTCCAGTAGTATGCTGAACAGGTGTTTAGCCTAGGAACAATAGGCTGTACCATCTAGATTTGTGTGAGTACACCCTATGATATTTGCACAAATACAAATCACCTAATGATGCAGTTCTCAGATTGTATCCCCTTGTCAAGTGATGCGTAACTGTATTGTCTGTCTGGCCATGTGGCTCTACTATATCACATAGAGGTCCCCTTTCTCTAGTATGAAATTATTATTAATTTGTTAACTAAGTAAAACATATTATTGTCTTAGACATCTTTCTTATTATTTACTATGTTAATTCCATAACTGATTTAATTAAATTTTGGAATGAGATTTACTGAGTTATGCAAAAATTTATAGTAGAACAATTGTTTACTATGTCATTCAATATGTTTATTCTATCAAGCATTCTATACTCTCAAATATAGTAGACCAAAGAAAAATTATTCCCAGCAGATGAAAGACCTTCATAGTAATTTTAGTGGTTCAAATCTTCTTTTTCCTATTAGATTATTTTGGAACATGTCGATTTTTTTTTAATTAGACAGAATCTTGCTCTGTTGCCTGGGCTAGAGTGCCCTGGCATCAGCCTAACTCACAGCAACCTCAAACTCTGGGACTCAAGGGATCCTCCTGCCTCAGCCTCCGGAGGACCTGGGACTACAGGTGCATGTCACCACACCTGGCTAATTTTTTCTATTTTTAGTAAAGACAGGGTCTCACTCTCACTCAGGCTGGTCTTGAGCTCCTGACCTCAAGTTATCCTCCTACCTCAGCCTTCCAGAGTGCTAGGATTACAGGCATGAGCCACTGTGCCCAGCCACATGTCAATTATTGATATTCCTAGTTCTGATTTTATTCATTTTTAGATGGTAGGGTTGGATTAACTTGGTTGGTTTCAAAATTTAAATAACATCAGATTCCTTTCTCTAAATAAAAATGTACACTAAAGTCAAATGTACAAAGTATTATAAAACAGATTTTCTCTGACTAAAGTGTGAGGAAGGGGCGGGAAACTCAAACCCCCTGAAAGAAGCCCCTGAGAAAGAGTTCATTTTGAAAATCACTGTTTTGTATGATCTGTAGGGTTACTTGCACATCTAGCTTCCCATGAGTCAAAGTTGCATTGAGAATATTTTGAGAATTGAATTCAGATAATGGGTCTTAAAATCTATTGCAAGGAGATAGGAATAAAAGAAAAGCAACATCATTAAAGGAAGTTTTACATTTTGGTGTTTCTTTCAGGCATGTTAGATTTGAGTCACCATCTGCTTTGGAATTAAAAACAAGCAACTTGTTACAGCCTCACCTGCTTGAGTCTTTGAGCCTTTAAATATAAACCCTACCCCTAGCCCTGGAATAACTGCTAGAACCTTTGAATAGATGGCCTAGGAGATATGGAAAAAGATAATCAGAGAGATGAGTTAGAGGTTGAATAGGAGAGCAAAATTGTGAGTACTAGCTGTTTGCCCTCATTCAACTCTGCAGTTCTTACCAGAGCTGTCGGTGAAGAGCAGTTTCTCCTTTAATTTGACTCTTTACTTTCCTATCAAATATTAAGCCTACTTAGTTTAGTTCTATTCATTAAACACTCATTGAAGGCCTACTTGTGAAAGTCACTCTGCTAGGTAGCAGAGACACAATGATAAATTCCAGATACACTTAAATCCCCCTTTGAACAGGTGATTTCAAATGCAGTTTAGAGAAATTGCAGTTGATGGAGCAGAGAGAGATTAAAAATTAGTACATGACATTTTTTCTTAAAGTATTGGTTTAGGAAAAGAAGATGAAAAAAATATCTGAAAAAAGATGACATATAAATACATTTGTATCCAAGTGGTGCAACTGAGTTATACAGTTTTCTAATCTCTGAGACCTTAATTTTTGTATTTGTTTTACAGAGTATTGAGTTTCCTTTCTCATATCTATTATATTAGGAAAGAAATGAGAGATGAATGGGCCAGATAGGAAGTAAAGAGGAGATAGCAAGTGTGTATATTAAAGGTTAATGGGAAAGAAGATAGGAGATTAAGTTGGAATTGAGAGGAAGTGTTAGTGGAGTACTGAGAAGGAAATTGAATGGGACTAACATATGTTCAGGAAAAAAATAAAAGAAGAGAAAAGAGACACAGGAAGCAATCTCAACATAAAAGAAACGTAAGTACATATTTAAAATTTTTTGGAAGGAGGCATCTTTGATGAATTTTTACTTGTAGCTGATTTTAAATGCTACTGGAATTTTAGATTTAAACTTTTCATTTCAGATACAATGTCATTGCTACCATGAAGGAGATACACTTTTGAAGAGGGCTGAAAAAACAAGATGGTGCTATTTTATTGTAGAATGCAGCATGTACATAACTGGTGAAATGGCATTTAAATATGTTATATACAGTAAAATATAAATGATTATTTATATAATATTTATATTAATTGTATTTAAGATGTTAATTAACACAAAGCCTGTAAAGAAAACATTTCTATGTCTTTGCTCATCCCATGTGCTAACAATGTGCTATTCATCTCTAAAAGCAAAATTCAGTACTATTCATGATTTAATAATATAAAAGCTTATTTCTGGTTCCAGTTTATGCCATAGCTATAAAGACTAGAAGCCCCTATACTGCTAGAGTATAAAATTGAGAATGATATAAATTTTTAAAAATGAAGCGTAAAACAAATCTTCCACCCTGGGAAATGTGTATAAGTGGACTATCTCAATTTCAACCAGCAATGCATAAGAAGAAAATGTAGCTGACTTAATTGTATTACATCTTACAAGGCATGAGGTAATGGTACTTTTGATGAATGACAATAAAAAATGACTGGCAAGTTGGTCTGTATCAGTGTATCTGCAGGACAACCAGGGAACAAGATGCCCTGAGTGAAAGGATCCAATGTGTGGAATGCCTGGCAGTCATCGTTCTATAGCAGAGTCCATAGCGTCCTGCTATTGGGCTGTGTGATGTCATCCACTAACATACAGCTCCTTTGCCCAGATTTTAAGTTCTTTGTACAGAAATATTAACTCAAACTTTAAATCCAGTTCTTAAAAGTTGTAATCTTGAGCAAGTTACTTAATCTCCTTTTGCCTCAGTGTACATATTTGAAAAATTAGGATAATAATAACAACTTCATAAAGTTGTTATAAATATGTCAATTAATACATGTAAAGTACTTAGAAAAGTGTCTGGCATGTAATAAGTGCTCAGAAAGAGTCAACTAAAATATAAAGTCAATAAAACTATATTTTCCCATCTACTTTACTGTTTTATCTCCAATACCTACTAACTACATAACAGGTGCTCTGTAATATTTATTAAATGAATGAACACATTTGATACATTATGTAGCCTTTTAAAGATGAGATCATGAAACATGGAAAATAATATTCTGACTGGCCTGCTTAGCATGTCTATACATTATCAGAAATTAAAAATATAGAATTCTGTCATATATTTTGGTTCCTTATAAGATTACTTACATTGTATCAATAAATCAGTACCTGATCTCTCTTGCAAAACTGATAAAATGCAGTTTCTGAGGCTGTACAAATTAAGGGTTTGCTGGATGGAGACAGTTAGTATAATGACTGAGAGAACTTGGAATCTCAGATCCACCATTTACTACCTGTGTGATTTGGGCTGTTAGCTAATCTGTCATATGTTTTCTTATCTATAATATTGGCATAAGAATCATACTTATCTTAGAGGGTTCTTTTTGAGAATAAAATAGGATAATTTATATAAAGTGCTTTGCAGAGTGTGTAGTATATAGTAAATCTTAAAAAAATGTTGCTGCCAAACATAATATTAATTCATTTATTAATGCAACCAACAAACTTTATTGAAGTACCTGTCATGCCAAATATGCAAAAACAAATAAGATATGGCTCCTAACCCTAGGAAATCCCACTATAGTCATGTAGGGTTACAAGTAAAAAGGCAATTACCAAATAGTGAAATTGCTATTATAGAGATAACAGGGAATACTAGGAGCACACAGAAATGGAACTTGATTCAAGAGTGAGCAAGTTCTCTATGAAAATATCAACATCATTTTTTTGCAAATCTAGAAAAAATAATTCTATGCTTCATATGGAACCAGAGACCAGAGACCTGTATAGCAAAAGCACCTTAAGCAAAAAGTATAAATTGGGAGGCATCAATTTACCCAACTTCAAGCTATACTACAAGGCTATCGTAATGAAAACAGCATGTGATTGGCACAAGAACAGAGACATAGACCAATGGAACAGAACTGAGAACCCACTTATGAAATCATCTTCATATAGCCATCTAATCTTTGACAAAGCAGACAAAAACACACACTGGGGAAAAGAATCCTCATTCAATAAATGGTGCTGGGAAAACTGGATAGCCACATGTAGAAGACTGAAACAGGATCCGCACCTCTCACCTCTCACAAAAATCAACTCGCAGTGGATAATAGACTTAAACCTAAGGCATAAAAGTAAGAATTCTAGAAGAAAATGTTGGAAAAACTCTAATAGACATTGGCTTAGGGAAAGTAAAAACTTTTCCCCTCAGCTATACTGAATATAGCAAAACTTATGTAAAAACTTTAAGAAGAAAGAAAGGTGAGTATTATTTTCTGTATTTTGTACAGGGCACTAAATCTGATTTTAGAGACTGGCTTGCAGTCATATATGCATTGTTGGGAGTGAAAATTGAACCTTGATTCTTCTTGTGTTTAGCTTCTGGTGAACTCTGAGCCAAAACAGAAGCAGAAAGTTAGGAGAGAGAACTGTCTCCTAATTTTGCTCCCAAGGGTAATGGTGTTTGGCAAAATATTATTTTGTGTGTATTATCTTGGCATTGACTATGACTTTCTTGATAGTTCTCAGTTGTGTGTGAAATGGTTCAGTAATGAGTGCCATTTAAAAATCCTACTTTATGTAAGTTTACAAATCTTGTGCCTGATACTTCTTTGTTGAGTGAATGAGTGATTGAATAACTTAGTAACTATCTAAATCCTTAGTAGTGTTATTCCAGATACAGTTTTGAAGACAAAATAAAAAAAGTTTTCTTAATTACATTTATATACAAATGGCTTCCCTGGCAATATATTTTGAAATTTCAGCATTTTATTCATTTTGCATTTTCATGAGGTTAATATTTATTTGCTTTTTTATTTTTTAATTGTTTTTTTAGAGACAGAGTCTTTCTCCTGTCCCAGGCTGGAATGCAGTGGTACCACCATCGCTCACTGCAGCCTCAAACTACTGGGCTAAAGTGATCCTTCTGCCTCAGTCTCCAGAGTAGCTGGAACTAGAGGTGTGTGCCAGCATGCTGGCTAATTTTTCTTATTTTTTGTAGAGATGGGGTCTCCGTATGTTGCCCAAGCTGTTCTCGAACTCCTGGCCTCAAGCAATCCTCCCACCCTGCACATCCAAAGTGCTGGGATTACAGTTGTGACTCACTGCACCCAGCCTCATGAGGCTAATGCTTATTAATTAATAAACAAATTCATTTATTTGGCCAAGAAATATTTAGCACAGGCCTACTATGTCCTAGGAACTGTGCCGGGTACAACATATATCATCTGATCTAATCCTTACAACAATCCTATGAGAATGTTCTATTATTTTCTGCTCTTTTCTAGAAAAAGAAATTCTAAGAGAAAAATAAAAATTTGCCCAAGGTTATAACAGCTAACAAATGGAAGAACTGGTTTGTCAATCCAAGATCTGTCTACCTCCAAAGCCCAGGTGCAATTCAGTTTTAGTATAATGATTTGTTAAATTTGTGTCTGTTGATTTTGTAGGATTTTGTCTAAGTTGTATGCATTTCCACATGAATTATGCTAATTATTTAAATGGACATATCCCATTCCTTAGAATATGAGATTAAGGATGAACATTATTTTTGTTTTAGTGTCTTATTTTCTCTTCAGTTTTTTGATATTTTATAAATTATTCATGTGTTTTCTTAGATGTCTGTATAAAACATTCATCTGTATTATCATTCATCAGAATCTCAAAACTTAAGTTTTCAATTTTTGATTGCTTACATTTAATTCCTTAAATATTTACTAATAGCTTGCATTTTTAGTTAGAGGTTGAAAGAATGAATGAAATTTGCTTTTCTTAAATAAGGTCATATTTTCCCCTACTAAATACAAAGATTTTTATCCAAAATAGTGACTCATTCTGTCATTATATTGTTACTGGGAAACAGCAGTGTATTTCTGGTTTTAGCCTCAATGAAAATAGTCAAACAGTATATGATCATCAGTCTTAGCATTTGAAGGTGGCAATGAAGCCTTGAAATATGTTGAAAATGTAACATGTGTATTTTGTTTAATAGGACTAAGACACAAACTTCCTTTAGATCAAGGCTAAATAAAGCTCTAGAATAGGGATAAAATTCAAACATCATTTTCTGTTTTACAACATTAGCTTACATTTCTGTTCTATTTCTAGAGTTTCACATTTTTAAGTGTATCAGACAAAAAGAGAGCATCTATAATTTTTTTTTTCATATAACTCATGAAGTTATAAGAGTTTTCTATTTTTCATTTCTTCCCCAAATCTGATCTTCAGAGAAGTACATGGTGGCTTGACATATATCCTGATAGTCATTTAGAAGAATTCTGTGCCTACTTTTGCTGTATATACATTTCTGTTTATGATTGAAAGATGAGTAGAATTCTGCATATTTTCTATTCAAGGAACAGGCTTAACAATTCTGAGGTTTTGATTAATACTGCTGATGCATTAATGGCCCATTATATTTCCTGAACACTGGGGGAAAATATGTTCCTTTCTGTAAAGGCAGTGGTTCTTATGATTCACTTAGCATAGAGAGCAAAATGCATGGAAGATCTCTTGTCTCACAAGAAGAAATGGGTGGCTGGCTGTATAATGCCAGTTGCATACATTACTGAACTGTTACAGAGGAAAGGAAATTACCCAGTCAGAATAGATATGTCTCTGTAGCCTTGTATCCCCATTCTAATATCCACAGAGTTTATCTTAGTCTGAATGGAGCTTTAAGTTATTAATTGTTTTAATGATTTCATTGATTTCTGTTAATCTAGGTAATGTGCCTCACTAAACTCGGTAGTTTATTTTGCTTTTCAATTAACCTTTTACTTTTGTTATATCATTTTTTATTGAAAACAAAGGTTTTATCTACATTTTAATGATATGCCTATCTTACTATATTATGAATTATATTTGGCTATCTGTACAGCAATTTTCCTGAATACTTTAGGGTAATGGCAAACCACAATGGCTCAGTATTTTTATTACAGATTTTCATTAATATTAAATGTTTTAAAAAGACATTTGAATAAATGCTAGAATTATTTATGTATAACTTTATGTATAACATTTTAAAAAGATTTTGAAGAACATAATAATGAAAAACTATAATGTTTTAACTTGTGCTTTAATTTCTCAAGTTTAGGAATAGCACTATCATTCTAACTTAGTAAGTTGTTTTAATTTTGTTCAATTAATAAATTAATAGATGCCAAAATATATTGTAAAACCTTTGAAAATTTAAAAGTGTTTAAAATTGCATATTCCATAACAGAAGTTACATTCATGAAATATTTCACTAGCTTACATAGATTAGTTAATATTCAAACACACTCCACCTAATTAAGGTCTTAATTTACTCTGAAGGATATAAAATTACCTGGATATTCATAAAAATATTAGTGAAATGGTCTCTCAGGATGCAAAGTAGGTTCTCTACTTTTCATTTCTGGGAAGTCACATTCACATATGATTTTGTACCAATTAAAAACTGTTAATGACAAAACATTGTAATTGATTAGTCTTTGTATGTTTACAGCTCACTTTAATTGCTGAAAAACGCCATTTGTCAGCTTCATGTTCTATTGACAAAGCTATTGATTTATCTGAATTTGGCTTTGTCTTGTCTCTCGTACATAAAACTCACATATGCAGTTCAAATGGGAAATGACTGTATTGATTTCCTTAACTTGAGCCCAAATGCTAAAGATTTTTGGATAAGCTTTCTCATTACTTAAGCCAAAATCAATAAGAAAGAGCATCTTTTAATGAAAGAGCAGTTTGAGCAACGTACTTCAGAAATAGGGTCCTGTTCATTCTTTGCTTTACAAATCGATCTCCTAGGTTCCTTAAGTTAGGTCCAATTGGTTGACATTGTGGTTTGTCTTTGTGTGTAAACTTGCAGCTTCAGAAAGAGATGAGCTATAGAGACAGTGGAAAGAAACGCTCTCCCTGAGGAAAAAGATCGTCCACTAGCAGGTACAAAATCTAGTGTTGAAATGAAACACTTAAAAATATAAAACAACTTACAAATATACCAATGAATTCTTACATCTCTTAAGTTCATGCTTACATATTTTATGATGGCACAATTCATTGGCTTATCTTTTTAATAACTATATGCATATCATCTGCATCTATACCAAACTTATTTCAATATTTGCTTTTATTTTTTTTAAATAAACTGCTTATTGCTGGAGTTTATGTTTGTAATATGAGATAATTTGCTCAAACATCAGGTCATTTTAAAAATAACATTGTTTGTTTAAGTGATCTTTTATCTTTATTTTTTTAGTGTCAAATTTCTCATCTTGTGTTGAAGGCTTAGCATAAAAAGTGAGCTACGGAAATAAAATGTCTGTTATGAGGAACAACAGAATGAACTGAACGTATAAAACAAGTTATGTGGACAAGCCAGACATCAGGTACATATGATATCATTAACTTCCTTGAACTACATAAATTAAGCTGATTATGCCTTCACTTAATTAACTGAGAATGACCTATTGATGTATAAGCTGAGTTAGCTAGAGACCGCTTGCTGCACTGTACTTAATTTATTGGTTTTCAATTAGTTCTCCTCTTGCCTGTGATTGTTGAGAAAAAAAAATGTCCATTTACATCTATGTCTTGTGTATTTTTTATGCATAGAGGGTTTATATTTAATACTTATCCTGAATAATTGTTTTTTCTTTGCCAACAATGCTTAGGTTGATGTAAGTAATTTTTCTCACTGTTACATATAATTTGATTTTTGGATGAAATAAATATGCAGATTAATTTTTCTTATTAGTGTTATGATACTATTAAATCATCTTTATAAATAATCTCATATTCATTTCAGGAAATATCTTACTTTCACTAAATTTTGTAAATTAATTTTTGCCAAAATTATTGTTAGAGTATGTTTTTGTGAAGCAATCTTGGGGAAGAATGTTTTTAGGCAAATATTTAGATTTTTGAAAATTTTCACTAGAAACTTACTTGAGAGTTTTTAAAAAAATAGAAAAACCATAGTGTAAATCACTACTCTTGATTTCTTGTGGTAAGACTAATGTGTATGAGAATACCTTCAGAAAAAATTTATCTTTCCAATTTTGAACTTCTATATACTGATTTTAGGATGCCTGTTATACTTTATTATGTCACCCTCTGCTATGTAGCTTTTGTAACCCACTAATCAAAAGGTATTTATTGGACCATTCTTATATTCTCGGTATCTTCACATTAGAATACTCCATCAGAGGCCGGGCGCAGTGGCTCACGCCTGTAATCTTAGCAGTCTGGGAGGCCAAAGCGGGAGGATCGTTTGAGCTCACGAGCTCTAGACCAGCCTGAGCAAGAGTGAGACCCTGTTTCTACTAAAAAAAAAATAGAAAGAAAAAAGAAAACAAGAGAATACTTCATCAGAGACTGGTAGTCTGATTTTAGGTATTATAATTATTTTAAGTTATCTACTATTGTTCTTGTAAAGGACATTAAATATGAAATGTCTGATTTCATATCAAAAGTGTAGGTTATTATACCTCAAACTGGAAGCAGTACACTTAACCACTTCAGTATGGTGCTCACCGGCTGTGAAACCTTGCCCACAGCCGGCACTCATAGTCCCCACGATAGTTTGTGCTGTGCATTGACGACGAATCCGTTTTGCTCTTGTGTGATGAGGAAAGCTTTAAAGCACTGAAAGCTTGTTTTACTTTACAGGCAGCTTCAGGAAAATAACTATAATAACTCCTACTAAGGACTTGTTAAAAGGTCACAGATTCGTAGTAACTTATTAGCTGAATGTACACACTGCAACTGCTGAGATAAAAGCTGTAAAAGTAAAAGCTTTTGGCTGTCAGCTAAAGTCGACGCTCAGCTGTGCGTGTTCTTCTGTGGCTGTCGACTATAGTCGACACTCGTACCGAAGTGGTTAATCAAAGTATGCGCCTAAACTATCAACACAGTTTTGCTATCTTAACAGAAGCTTGTTTATGCTAGCTTTTGAAGAAGCCCGGAAAGCGGCGAGTGGCAATGAAATTGCAAAAGGCTTTTCCACAGCTTATTGAGAATTGAATATTTTTGCTTGCAAGAAGTGGTCCAAAGCCTCGAGGAAGTGGTAGTCAGTTGGTGCAAGGTCTAGTGAATATAGTAGATTACAGAGAGTTTCCAATTCCAGCCTCTGTAGCTTGAGCAGCATTGTTTGTGTGACATGTGGTGGAGCGTTGTCTTGCAAGAGGATTGGCCTGTCTCTATTGACCAATCTTGGCTGCTTCATTGTAAGCATCCTCATCATTTAGTCCAATTGGTTGCAGTAGACATCCGCTGAAATCAGCTGACCAGGTTTCATGAAGCTGTAGTGGTAATACCAGCACTGGACCACCAGACAGACACTATTAGCTTTTCTTGATGAATATTTGGTTTGGGACTGTGTTTTGACACTTCATCTTTATCCAACCATCCAACCAATCGCCGAATGCTTGTGATTATCAAAAAGAATGCATTTTTCATCATACCTAACAATATGGTATAGAAATGGGCTGCCTTTATGTTATGCTGTCAAAGAAAGGCTTCTCGACATTTCTCTTCTTTTTTTCTTTTTTATTTCAGGATATTATGGGGGTACAAACATTTTGGTTACATGTCATGACTTTGCCATACCCAAGCCATGATTTTAGGCTTGCCTTTTCCCTCCTACAATGCTTACCATGTCCACTAGTTGTGAGTTTACCCACCCCCAAGCCCACAATCCCCAAAGAATATTACTACCATGTGAGCACCATAGTGTTAGTGCCAATTTGATGGCGAGTACATGTGGAGCCTATTCTTCTATTCTTATGATACCTCACTTCAGAGAATGGGCTCAAGCTCTATCCAGTAAAACATAAGAGGTGCTAGATCACCGTCCTTTCTTATAATTGAGTAATATTCCATTGTACACATATACCAAATGTTATTAATCCACTCATGGATTGATAGGCACTCAACAAGAAAAAATCAAACAACTCCATCAGTAAATGGGCAAAGGATATGAACAGAAACTTTTCAAAAGAAGACAGAACAATGGCCAGCAAACATATAAAAAATGCTCAACATTTTGAGCTTCATCATTAGAGAAGTGCAAATCAAAACCACAATGAGATATTACCTAACCCCAGTGAGAGTGGCCTTTATCAGATATTTCTCTTCTCACACTAATTTAATTCATGTGGAACACATCTATCCAGCTTCTTTACTTTGAGGATTATTTAAAATGACCCAGTATTGTTGGAATAGTAATGTCAAAGCATAGGATGAGATGGATCCACTTCCACTACAGCTCTCGGCTCATCATTACCCACTTTGGTCTCAGATCGCCCAGGTGGTTGATTTTCAAGATTAAAATCACCAGAATAGAACTTCTCAAACCATCAATGTACTGTGCATTCATTAGCCACATCCTTCCCAAACACTTCCTTGATCTTTTGAGTTGTCTGTGCTGCATTGTTTCTAGGACGGAACTCATGTTCGAAAATAACATGAGTTTTTGACTTATCCATGGTTCACAAAAATTGCTCTAAATTTTTTTTGAAAGATAATCACAAGTGAAAATGTACGTTTGAAGGACTGAAGATGTACTTTCACCATAAAATTAAAACAAAAAGTGTCAAAGTGAAATGTCAGTAATATCAACTGTCAAACTTAGTCCTTAAGGAAATCAGAAATTTTGTACTTAGTAACCTAATAATAGGATCATTCAAAATGTGAAAGTAAACAAAATATAAAGAACATATGTCAACTTGTTTTGATAAATTGTTTTATCTTTCTCAATCTGAGGTTGTCATCTGAGAATGAAGTTAGTAGTGAGACTTGGATGCAGGACTCCATTGAGGTATTTACCAACTCTCATATATATGTGGTACAAATATTACTTGTTTGCACTTCAGGAGAGATAAATATTTCTGTGGATTGGAGTTGTCAGGAATGGATTAGAGATTTAATTGCTCCTACAAGACTTATGTGAGTAATATTATAGTTGATAATCCATGTTAAAATTTTATGCAGAATTTAATTAATACTGTAGGAGCTTGTGGGCATATGAGGATTTAGCATTCTCATTATTTGTGAACAACCCTAAAAGCCCGTAAATAGTTGTAGTAATATGTGTATCAACAAATTTAAGTCATATACCTTGTGAACATATCCTAGCATTGGGAGAGTAATTTAGCAGCCATATTCAAAGAGGCATTGTTGTTTTACACACATTTTTACATTCACAACAATTCTAATTGAACATTTGAGTGGCCTACTTAAATTTTCAGCCATATTCTCCTGAATTTTATGAGACAAGTTATATGCTATTGCAGAATTTGTGAATTAAGGGGTACCTGAAAGACTTGAAATGTCCTTTTGAAATATCTAATGACTACTGTCCCTTGAAAAATTAATGTAAATTTTCGTGGGGAAGTACTAGGAGATAAAATTTAAATGTTTTTGGAAGACAGTATCAGAACCTCACTTTTAGTTTTATAATGTATTGGATATCTGTTAGACCAAAGTGGAAATGTTACACATGGTCCTCTGTGTGTGTGTGTGTGTGTGTGTGTACATAGGACTGAAGAGTTCAGGGAAAAGTTTTGGATTGGATATGTGAATTGGAAATTACCAGCATATGAATTGTGTTAAAGGAAAAAGAAGGGATGAGAGAAAAGAGAAGAGAATCAAGGAAGAAGTCTTGTTGGCATCCCATTAAGAGGTCAAGGATATGAAGAACTAGGAAAGGAATTGAACAGACAATGAGGTCAGAGAAAATCTAGGACAGTAGGGAGTCTTGGAAGCCAAGTGAAGAAAGTGCTTCAAGGAGAGAGGAGCTATCACCTGTGTTTAATGCTATAAGGTGAGAACTAAAAATTGATCATTAAACTTATCTACATGGAGGACATTGACAATCTTGACAAAAGCAGTTTTAGTGTATTGGTAAGTGCATGTTTATTCTGATTGTAATAATCAGCATAGAAGAAAAAATGATTTTAGACAAAAAACTTCATGAATTTAGGGTCTTTCACTTTTAAAATATGCATGTAAAATGTTTGACAGGAGTCTAGATTTGTTAAAACTTGCTTGAGACTATAGTCCATTGAATGTATTATTTTCTTAGTTTTTCACACTTGCTTTAAAATTTCACATTTTCATTACTCTCCTGTCTTGAATAATTATTTAGAATGTGTGACTAAAGTGATGTTATAGCTGTTATTTTGCTCAAGTAAGAATACAACATAGTGCTGTAATACTTCAACTAAAATTTTAAAAAGTGAAGTAAACTTAGAAAACTTCAACTAAAATTTTAAAAGTGAAGTAAACTTAGAATTTAAAATCTCTCACAATTTTTTCCTGGTAAATTTTCATATTGCATCTAATCAGAAGAAATTTACTACAGCCATTTGTGAAAATTCTAAGTTTTCTCCATTTTAAAATGAATATTTGTCCAGAGACATGTTTTTATAAAGCTATTACTTACTCTATATTTATGAAAGTTCTTCTATAAACATGAAAAATTATAATATGATTTATCAAATGGAAAAATTTTTAACATTTTACCATAATTTAATGATTAAATTTCAATATGTTATAGTTCTAATGTGGGAAAGGGCCTTAAAAGTTATTTAATTGAATCCTTTTATTTTATAAACCAAAAAAATTAGATCAGACATGAAAAGCTCCCCTGGTTTATATCAAATCTTTAAATATGTTGATTAATATAAAACCATTATATTAAAATGCATATTGTTAGCGCACCTAACTTTTCCAAGTATTTGAATGCATACAATATATACATATAATACATAATTTTAAAGTTCATAGGCTTTTAGGAAAGCACAATAATGTATACTCAAGCAAATATTATAGTATAACCATTGAAATTTGGACAAACTTGTATCTTCATTTCTCTTAGTCTTAGAAAATTTATTTTAATGCTCTTGAATATATTTCTTCTGAGTTTTAAGCCCAGTGAGCTTCTTTTTCAATATTCTCATTGCTAGCAACCACATTAGTTCATTCTGTTCATTATGAGAGAATAATCTTATTATTTATTCATTAAAGAAGCTGAAATTTATACCTTCTATTCCATCTAATATTATTTAAGTGGAAACATTTTCTGAAGGTTCTAAGGTTCTTGATATTTTTCCTTACATTGAAGGTTTCATTAGACACATCTCTTTGGGTTAGCATTCCTTTACTATGGAGTATGGGCATCCTCCCACAGGAACAACCATCCAGCTTAGCAAACAGAATAATTGGTACCATTCTTTTCACACACACAAAAGTAAGTTAAAACAGGATAGAGCTTTTATCATCAATTGATTCTTAGAAGTCCTTTCTTGATATTTCAGCCCCAAGGCTTATATCAAAGTTGTTTCCTTCAATGTGGAAACTTCAAGCTTCCAATTCGCCAGTCTGCAAACCCTGAGCATCAAAGCAGACCTGCCCTGTGATCCACGGCTAAGCACTTACTTTCTTGAAGTGATGCTTAGTGCTCTGATTCAGCATCGAGATCTAAGCGTGCTGTTATGAGAAGATAAATTAGGGAACCAGACGATTACACCTTTTGGCCTCCACTGAGATTTTCCTGAGCAGGAGCACTTGTCTCCAATTCCTCTTTGACCTTTCATTGTTTCCATATGGCGGCCACTTCTCAGGATTCTCACTTGACTAACACACCGGTCCTGAGAGACTGACGGGTATCGAGCCTGATTGCTTGATAGGGTAGTTGTTGAGAGTTCACGTAAACCAAAGGGTCCATACAACTGCATATTATCTGCTTTTTAGATACCATTTTATTTAATCCCAGGACCCATGTTTTTTTCTACTATTGTGACCATTAAAATCTTTATTTCCTTATCTTTAAAAATCCTATGATAGTTTCTCATTTCAATCTATCAGGCTAATGGTTTTATAGTTTCTTCTCTTTGTTTAGGGAGATTATGACTTTAAAATCATCCTCCTCCTCCTTCTCATCATCATCTTTATTCTTATCCAATTGAGATTTAAACAAGAGGAAAATTAGATGATGTATAATTTATTAATATTACCTGTTGATCAAGTTTTCATCATTTTATCCAACTTTCCTCAGGTGTCATTTTGTTTGTGTGTGTGTGTGTGTGTGTGTGCTGATGAGGTTTAGGACACCCTACCCCAAAATATGGCACAATGGCATTTGAGAAAAGAGCAGAAACACAAATGACACTCTCACCTTCTCCTTGCCCTTCTCCTCTGAGCCAGGTTCTAAAACCTTCATTTGAGAGGTACCCTCCCTATACCTAGAGGAAAGCAATATCTTTATTTCTAAAGACACAAGGACACAAAGAAGAATCTCAACAAACAGTACTTGCTACCCCCCTCTAGTTTATTGTCATTAGATCATATCCCCTTTGTCCAATTATACTTTTCCATGACTACTTCATCAAAGCTAGCATTAAAAATACATAGGTTTACTTGTTTCTTTGGGTCTTCATTTCCTTACAAAATTTCCCCTGTCGCATAAAGCTTGTATGAAATAAACTTGTTTGCTTTTCTCTTGTTAACCTGCCTTGCACTGGGTTAGGAAAAGAAATTTTTGACTCATACGGTGCTCATCTACCACTATGTCATATATAGTAGATGCTCAGTAAGTCACTTCATTTTTTTGCCACAAATTATTCAAAACAGACTCATGATAAGGTGGAAATGTTCGATCTTTATTGTTTAAAGGTGTTAATTAATACCAATGGGGGTATAGAGGGGAGACCATTCCTCAGCCACTTTTTCAGCTGATCTTCTAGTCATGTCAGTTACCCTGCTAAATGTCTCAAATTCCTTTTGTTTTAAATTAATATTTCCTCCATCACTTAATTCATTACTTCAGCATCTCTCTCTTGTACTTCAGTACTCTCTCGCCAGTTGGTATCATCTTCTTCTATTCACTCTCCTTCTGCTAGACTGACCTTAAACATGTACACATATGTACACACAGAATTTGGTCATGTTACTCCTCCACCTAAAATTCTTTCATATTCCAAATTATCAATTAAATTTCTTTCAAACTAGGAGTGGGGGAAAGAGAAGCTAACCAAAGTCATATTTCACGCTTCTCATTCCCAATCAACTCTAACGATTCTGCTTTGTGCGTTTTATATATTAGGTCCAGCTAAAATTATCTTTGAAGAAAAAGTGTTAGTCAACAATTGTAGCAATGATGCTATGTAATTAACATCTTCCAAATGGCAGTGTCTTATTGTAACTAACAAACATTTCCATTTCTTGTTCACAGGCCTTTGGATTGGGTGAGGTGATTTTGCAACAGGTGCTTCAGGTTTTCATCACATCTTTTTGTATGAGTGGCTTTTTGTGGCTTATTCCCTGATGAAGCATGCAGATGCTCCAGAGATAGGTCAAATAACACAAGCACATTTCAAAGTTGTCTCATATCCTATCTGTTCAAATGACATCGGCCTATGACATGTTGGTAGCTTGACATTGACTGTGGTAGGAATATTTACACCATGGAAATTGGCAAACACTTTAAACATGAATTTTTTTTCCAGAAAGCTGTCTTACTGGTATAGCACAGACAAGCCTTGCTCTTTGTGTAAAATTTTTTACCTTTCTTATGATTCTCAAATTTATAAGTTCTATGTAAATATTATTTCATCTAATTTGTGGTGTTTTATATTTTATCAAATCACATATTCTATTATTTTCTACCTAAGCTAAGTACATGACTTAGTACTTTTTTTCTTCTTTTTATCCCTAAATTCTTTTTTTCCTCCACAATTCTGGTCATATATTTATAAAGATTCTGATATATTTTAAAATTAAAATGAAGAGCTTGCTTATTATTATAAATGTTATATTTATTTTGTTAAAATGTTATGAATAAGCATTTAAAAACTGCTTATTAATTCCAGTTATTGGTTTTCAAACCAGTTATTGGTTTTTTTATTTGTATAAACATATGGGGTACAAGTATAATTTTGTTATATGGATATATTACATATTGGTGAAGTTAGGGCTTTTAGTGTATCTGTCACTGCAGTAATGTACATTGTATCCATTAAATAATTTCTCATCCTCCATCGCCCCCCCCCAAACTGTTGAATCTCATTCAAATCTTCACTCTATCTTGAATTGACTTTTGTTTATGGTGAGAGGGGTACAGTTTCATTCTTCTGCATATGGCAATCCTACTTTCCCATCACCATTTATTGAAAACAGTGTCCTTTTCCCAGTATATGTTCTTGTCAGCTTTATTAAAGATCTGTTTGCTGTAAGTATGTGGAGTGGGGACCTTTCCAGGGTGTGTGAAAGCACCTCATCTTCCCCTTCTCTTGCAGGAACAGTGCAGCAGCAGCAGCAGCAGCAGCAGCCCTGTCTTTATGTCCCCAGTATCTAGGATCTCATAATGATACCAAGCTGAAGCTGCTCTAGGCTTGGATGCCTGTTGGACTCCACGTGGGTTATTCCCTTTCTGCAGCAATATCTCTGTGGGTCTAGAATCTCTAGACAGTTCTAGACCCAAGGCTTGCATGAGTCAAGGGGTTCTCCTGCAGCCAAGATCCTGAAAGGCTATTTAAAAGTATGGAACCCTGGAGGTTTCTCTCTTACTGTTTTTCCATGTTCAAGACCTTCTCCCAGCTCCCAGCCTGACAAACTGCCTGGAACCCTCTCCTTACTTGCTTTTGGTGCTTCCTGTCACTTCTCTGGTTAATCCTAGAGTTCTCTCCTAGATGGTCTGTTTGAAATGTGAGTATCCACTTACTATTCTGGTTCTTCTCTGTGGAGGAGATACACACCACCTGCGTCAGCCATCTTGATCCCTCTCAGGAATTTTAAATGCATCTAAGGAATTTTCCAATTTATATGCAAAACCAAGTTCTGGCTAGTTTAAAAAGATTCCCTCTCTCTCTGTTGGGAAAAATCTAAATTTAAAAAAAAGCAGCTAAACTTTTTTTCTATGGAAACTGTTGAAATAGACTATTCTAAAAATATATATAAAATATAAAGGTAAATAAATGTCATTAAAGAGTAGCTCTGCCACTACACGTAAAACTGAAATATCAGAACTGTAAGAATTTGGTAATTTTGGAAACCTTTCTGACATTATTATTGGGGCTGTGGTTCTATGTCCACAAGCCTGTAGCCTGGGCCTGGGGATTTAAAATATGTACCACAGTGCTCAGCAGACGATTTAGTGGTCTAGAATCTTATCAATAATTATAAGTCACTATAAATATAAATCAATATTGTTGCTAGTGAATTTCAGGTTTTATAAAGCGGTGCAAAACTTTATTTTTTTTATATCCAAACTTTAGGAGTAAAAAATCATCTTTATTCATTCATTATCAGAGTATGATTAGAAGTGTGTTCCTGTTCCATAGTGTTTTTGTGTTAGAACTTTGTATATATCCGTTTATACTTTCTTACAATTGTCTTTTTAAAATTTTCTCCCTAGATTCAGGATCTTGTTTCTCCTACTTTTATTTTATGTTATTTTTATTTTTTCATTAAATTTTTTTAATTTCAGAATATTATGGGGGTACACACACTTTGGTTACATATATTGCCTTTGTACCACCCAAGTCAGAGCTACAGGCGTGCCCATCCCCCAGAAAGTCTGTTGCTTTCCCTACTTTTATACAGATCAAGTTTCAGAGCAGAAAAAATTTAGGTCGTGGTACTTTATCAGTGGTGTTTTTTTTAAGCAAATTGTCCTATGTCCCGTTTTCTCCATCTGTTTACTTGAGAAAACAATACTCTATATACTATAATGCTGTAGTGAGATTAAATGAGGATGTGTTTATAAAGTATTTAGGGAGTGCAGTGTACATAACTAATATTTATTAAGTAGTTACTAGCATTGTATTTCACAAATCACCTTCTTTGTAATTTCATCCTTAGTTCTCCTATTGATAATCGCTCCCATATTTTAGTATCTGGAGTATTTGTTTTAACTCCTCTTGGTGTTAATTTTCTCTTTATTTACTTGTTCTAGATTGCAAGGTTCTTGAGGACAAGAATTACTTTTTAATTCCTCATAGAATTCAAAATCCATAATGCTTTGTCATATTCAAAGTGGATTTAGACATTGTTAATAGTGAGGCTGTTGATAGAGGGCATGGGGGGACACTTACATTTACTTCTCATAGACTATGATTCAAAAGATTTCACAATTGTATCCATATTCTCTTTTGCACATCATAGTTAAATATACAAGCATTTATATTTCTTATACATGTCATATGTAGTTTATTTTCAGAATTCTTGAGATTTGAATGCATTACATTCAAATAAATTAAAATTGATTTATTCTAAATGGAAAGTTATATATTAGAAAAAATTATAGTAAAATTTAATAGGAGAAGTAGACTCTGTTTATGTCAGGTTTTTATTTCATTTGCAGAAATCTTTGTATTTTTTAAACCATTTATTTTGTTAAAGTAGACGGGTTACTGTCCCATTATATATTAAAGGTTTCATTTCTTCAAATGTTTTTATCTCAACTGAGTAATTCTTGAGACCCTTAAATTTCAACTCAATAAGCATGTAATACTGAAGAAAGATCCATAAATCAGTAACAATTTAAAAAATAAAGGTTAGCATTGTCTATGTGATGCTCAAATAATGGAGGCCATTTATGCCAATGACAGTGTTTTGTTTTTGAACTAGCTTATCTCTACTTCCTTTGTTTGTCTCTTGCTTTTAAAATTATTCCTGAAACAAGTACAGTGGCAAGCTAATTTTCTACATTCATTTACATAATTGCCATCATAACTTCTTTTATCTTCCATCAATTTACAACTAAAAGCTCAGAATGTTTTTATACAATTATTGTTTTTCATATTGTTTCTAAAGAACTATTGAAAGGGTTTATGAGTCCCGGGCTCATCCTTATAAATATTAACCTAGAGTAGAGCAAACAGGTGTCTTCTCATAATACGAACATGTAGAATAAATAGGGAAGTAATTGAACACTTAGTACAAAGAGGGAAATTTATTTTATGAACTCATAATGACATATTTTAACTAGATTTTGGAATATAAATAAGATTAGGGAACATGCATACTAAATGAAAGTAGATATCTTTGGCTGTGTTTTTATAAGTGATGTAAGATGCTTTGAAATGAAAATAAAAAGTGAATGAAAGATTCAAAACACTCAATTTCAATTCTGACCAAATGCTCATGTATTAACATCCTCAAACCTTAAAAAAAGTCATGGTTTGGCCACAGTGAGATAACCAGTTTAATCAAAGATAGGTTAGGTAACATATTTTCTTTAATTCACTACAGTTGTCCCCCTTTATCTGCAGGGGAATATGTTCCAAGACACCCAGTGGATGCCGGAAACCACAGATAATATCAAAAGCTATGCATATTATGTCTTTTCCTATACATACGTACCAATAATAAAGTTTAATTTCTAATTTAGGCACAATAAGAGATTAACAATAACTAATAATAAAATAGAAAAATTATAAAAATAGTCCAACATTGCCACTTGTGGTTCAGGGCCACTGTTAAGTAAAATGAGAGTTATTCGAACACAAGCACTATTGTACCAAGACAGTCGATTTGATAAATGAGATGGCTAGCTACTAAGTGACTCATGGGAAGGTGGGCGGTGTAGACAGGGTGAAGATGCTGGACAAAGGGAGGATTCAAGTCCAGGGTGGGACGGAGCGGGATGGCATGAGATTTCATCATGCTACTCAGAACGGTGCACAATTTAAAACTTATGAATTGTTAATTTCTGGAATTTTCCTTGTGATATTTTCAAAATGAAGTTGCCCCTGGGTGACTGAAACTATAGAAAGCAAAACCACGGTAAAGGAGACTACGATAATAGAGCTTCTATGTAAATTTATTTATTTTAGGTACAAGGTAGCTTGAATTCAAGGTAGCTTGAATAAATAATGTTGATACAGACTAAACTGTGATGGAAAATAAACTACCAAACACAAGATGAGATACACAAATTTCTGTCAGATTTGCAAATATAAATATTATAGAGAAACCAAACAAACCCACATGATAAAATAACGTGTATATGTGTTATATATTTAACAAAAGATTCATCTTTTAAAATATGTATTTCAATAAATGAAATTGGTTTCTTCAGTCAACAGAGACATGTAACAACTAAAGTAAATACATTGTTTTATTATTTGTTATTCAGGTTATACAATTTCTAGAATGCATTTTGAATAAAATCATTTGATTTATGATTTTTTTCTATTACTTTATAATATTTAACTTGCTTAATTTATGGAAAAATATGCATTTTACTATTTAAAAGAGCAATTAGAATAATAATCTATAATATATTATGTGCCTACTATTATTAGAACGATTTATATATGTTTTTTATCTAATTCTCACAAAACACTGGGAGGTTATTATTATACCTATTTAAAGATGAGAAATCTTAGAGTCATAGATATTGGCTAACTCTCTGAAGATCATTACTAGTACATGAGAAGGCCGAGGTGTAAACCCAGGCTGTCTGCCTACAGAACCCATGCTGTTTCCATTTCAGTACGCTACGTTTTATTTCTCAACAGCAGGATTATTTAGGATATAAGTATTCATGCATCAATGGAATATTGTCAGAATAAAAATTACCAAATTGAAAATTAAACACAATAGCACAATTAGGCAAACTAATCTGGAGAAAGAGTGTACTTTTCAAACTGTACCATTCTTTAATCAAAGCAGGTATAATACCTACTAGCTACTGTTCCTATAATTTTTATAAAGAAATCAAATCTCCCAATGCCATACATTGCAAAGCTGGGGTAATTTCCTCCAATTTATGGTACCTGGTGTTTTGTTTTGTTTTTCTCACACAGCCTCTTTTCATGAGTGGGATGCTAGTGGGAGTAGCTTTTTTCAATATTACCCTTATTGATCCATTGCAAAATTTTGCTTCTTATCGCCACAACTGTGAGCTCTGCTGGCCTAGTGGTCTTAGTTTCCAAAGATAGAATGTTGCCACCATGAGGCACGCAATGGGTTACCTTAAACTGGAAGTTGAGATTGTCACCTCGATATTTTGGGTTACTTATGCCAGTAAATTATTGGGGAAAGTAGTGAGTTTTTACTGGTTGAGGGGATTGATTGTAAATTTCAAGAGGGAATTGGTTTGTTGCTATACAATGTGAATGAAAGAAGATTATGTCTGGAATGCAGAAGATTCCCTGGGATGCCTCTTTGTACTCTCATATCCTGTGGTTCAAATCAATGAAAAACTACAACCACCCAATCCAGGCAGGAATGAACCAATTCAACAACTCAATTCAGACACTATTAAAAGTTCGAGTCACTTCAGTAAGCAAGGAACTTTGACCAGCTGATGGTATAGGACATATGCAATGGATAGTGGAACAAGTTAGTTATCCGGTTACATAATTTACTAGCTATAATTATGTAACCAGATACAGAAATGAAAATCGCAATAGTCATGTGTATTTGTTCTAATATATATGTATATATAAAAATATATTTATTAACCAATTGTTTTTCTCTTTCCATTTCTCATTCTTCTGCTATCAAGATCAGATTTGTTAATGCTAGTTGATTTAATAGTTCAATATTTTAGTTATAGAATATCAAAGGGGAGCTGTGACTCAACCAGAAGAATGAACAATTATTTAAAATGGATGAAAGGATACAGATAAAGGAAATGGTTCCGGTGAACCATTATGGGAAGAAGGATAGCATGTGTTTTGCTTATATGCAGGAGAGGTGCATAATGTTAGGTTGAAGCATGACTTTGCTGTTGTCTTTATTTGGCAGTTAACTATGGTAAAAAGAAGTGTGTTTGGGTGCTTAGCTGAGAAGGAGAGGATTATGGTGGCTTAGCTAAGCTGAGATACATTTTCGAGAATATTTTCCCTCTTATGTTTTTTCTCAGATTTGGCCACAAAAGATTTGGCCACAAATTCTATGAGATTTGGAAGATAAAAATAAAGTAGTAGCTATGTATACTCTAGGAAAGTTGATGAAGACTGGCTCCTTTGCAGCTCACAAAAGTTTCTGCGGATCTATCCACTCACATTTTTGGTATGGACATTGACCTAGCCCAGGGCTCTAGCTCCTGCTGAAACTCTTCCGTCCAGTGTCTCAGTTCAGATCCATATTCAAGTTTGATTCTTTAAAGTCACAGCTTATTCTACAAGTCATCCATGATGGTGAGGATGGAGGTTGGAGATGAGAAGAGGTCAAGATGGGTTCCATTGAGATACAGACACAAGTTTCTATTCTCATTGCTTTTTTCCACTTCTTGCCTATTTTTCAAATATCACTACCTATCCTGTGTCTTCAGGCTCAGTAGCAGATGGAGAAGAAACAGCAGGCCAGGACTATTTTACCAGTCACTATAATTGCATAAATCCAAAGTTCTAGAGCAAATTGCTTAGTCTACATTATCCCTAATGATTCTATTTCTCTAATTTAATTCTGACACTACCTCTTTTATGATATACTACCTCTTCTCAACAATCAGAAGTACTTAGGAAATAAATTCATACTTCAAAGGCATACTGTCAGAAAAAAATTTTAAAATTACAAAATGAAATATATCAACATTGGTCTTGGCATGTTTTTAAGAATGATATCTCAAACTTCGCTACTCTTTAAGCCAAATTAAGAAAAATATCTCCAACCACCTTTTTCTTAATATATGTAGAAGAATCAAGTTTTTAAGAAGAGATTTTTCATTTCTCTAACCATTTCATTATCAGGAACTACAGTACTATGTGTTATGAAAATTGACATCAACTCTGGGTTAGCTCTCACTTATTGCTTATGTAGAGTGTCAAGGTCGGCCATACGTTAGAACTTAGGGTCTTTTCAGGTATTTCCATCTAGATTCCCAGAAATGTGTGTAAGCTTTTCAAAGCTCCTGTGGACTTCTCAATTCCCAGCTTTTTAAAAATCCTATTTATTGCTCCAATTGTTTCTCACTATCTGAAGCAGCTGCAAATTTAAACAATTATCTAATTATTTTCAACAAATTTCCCTAGGAAAAAGGCATTTCGAGCTGGTTGAGCTCTGAGCTCTGAGGCAGGTCAAATAAAGACAGCCTTGGAATTGTCACCTTCTAGGCAACCACTAGATGGATCAAACAATGATAATTCTCTGGGAATAAAACTTTTAAAAAGCTCCAACTTCATCTTTCTTTTTCTTTTTTTTTTTTAAATTGACTGCCGTAATGCTGGTTTTCATTGTGGTTGCGGTCTATTGGTGTTCAAAGTTGCCATGGAGCTAGAAAGGTGTTGGTACCTATAGAGCAAGTTAAAAATTTAAAAGCTCACTCTTCTTACTAATAGTGATTTTTTTTTAACAAATGTTTTCTGTATTGCTGCAAGCCTTTGGTTAACTTCTAGAGTTTGAAAAATAATTCTGACAATTTTTACATTTTCTCATTTGTTTCATGAAAGACAGAATTTTCAGAGATGGTTAATCTGCCATTTTTTTTCTGACATCACTTATAAAAACTTTCTTTAGGACCAAAAGATAAAAATACATTAAAGTATGAAAGTTGCTACATAATGCAGAAGACAAAGTAATAGTTGGAAGTGCAAGCTTCTTTAGTACTTAAGTCTTGGCAAGGGCACAGAGCTGCCAAAGAAAATTCCTTGCCAGGCTATAGTCCCATCTGGTCTTTGCTATACTCAGGGTTTGGTTTTGTTTTGTTTTAATAATTTCCTGGCTTTTCCCAACTCTTCCCCAGGCTCTGTCTTTGTGTCTGCTTGATCAATAGGTTTAAGTAATTGATACAAACCAATGCCAGTGTATTTCTGAGGATTTAATTTGATGTCAGGTAAATTGAAGACCACTTTTTCTTCAAAGTTCTTTGGGATCTGACCATTTTAAATTACCTGAAGAAGACCTAACACATAATAAAAACATGCAATAAATATTTGTTGAATAGATGAATGAATAATAGCCAAAAACCTGACTGAAATGCTATTTCTTTAGGTATTATTTGTAGAAACAATAAGTGAATAAATGATTGAATAAATACATGTCAACATTAGTTTTTACATATGGAATTTTAAATAAAAAACGTGATACATAGTCCTTTATTTACTTGTTACAAAACATACATTCATGACACAGTACATGATACTCAGTGTTATTTTCTTTTTCCTTTGGAGAGGGTATAAAAATGTAAAGCACTAGGTCTCCTATAATAAAAATGTATAAATACTTTATTTATTTTTACCACTTTTCTCTTTCTGTGCTTTATCTTTATTCTGTTTTGAAGTTATAAAATACCAATTACAAAGTTTCTAATAAAATGAATATAAAACACAGTGTTTACTATTTATAGGTGATATATTTGATACTATTAAATAATTAACATTCACACACCCATTCAAATTAATGTAAATAGTTCCACATAGTCACTTGAAGAATGATAAAACTGCAGTTTTTCAACAGGTTCATATTCCAATGTTTCATTTGGGTTAAGACCACATGACTTTGTAATTCCTATAGAAATCTGGATATAAACATTAAACAACATTAGTTGAAAATCAAACAGGTATAATGAAAAATGAGAAAAATATTACTGCTTCTCAGAATTTGTAGCATAAAATTATCACAGTATGCTGTAATATTGCTCTTGGTATTGCAAGTAGGTGGCTGAGTTCATGTATTTGTTTATGAATCTCTTTGCAGATTTCAGTTGAGATGGATACAATTGTTTCCTGTATTATATTAACCATTAAAAGGGTGCTGTTTTGCTAAAGTCTTGCATACAGTCATCAAAGACTGTTGTTGATGCCTAAATAATATTCTGTGCCCTTCCACTCAGTGAGTCTCCTCTTGCTGTTAGCATCTTGTATGAAAGGCTCACTGGTACAGAAGCAACAGTATTTTAATTGTTCAGACAATTACCCATTTCCATGTGGGAACATAGGACACTGGAGTTGTAGGTCTTGATTTATACCAAAGTTGTTAGTCTCTAACACTTAAAGGATTCTTATACCTTATGTATTCACAGGGAAGGGAACTGGTACAACTTTTATCACTAACTATCTATCTTGTACAAAGATTTCATCAATAGACAGTTATTTCTGATATATTTTATGCTGATTAAAAATCTTCTAAAGTCAATTTTCATAACAGTAGTTAAAGACATAAATAACCATTTTCTGGAGTATTGCATCCTGTCTAGAGTGCATGCAAATTAATGGTATGTGGACTTCAGTTTAGAATTGATACAGATAGATACTTTACACTGTTTTAATCAGGTGTTTTTTAAAAAGTAAATTACAATACAAGTAATATGACAACACGTATATTGAGTAGTGCATATTCAGTGTTCTACCTGATTCCAATAACATTCTCCCTATTTTCTTTGGAGAACTGTCCTTCTTAGTTCTTAGTTCATGTGGTGCAACTGACTCCATTTATTCCCAAGGGTGGCTTTGTGATCCAGGCCTGTCCTTTTACAGCCTCTTGTTTTTCATATCATTATAATTTATTCAAGGAAGGACTAGTGTTCATGATTAAATCAAGCCAATCAGAGCCAGAGGTTCAAATCCAGAACTTTGTTGAAACTGCTAAGAAGGAGAAGTTTGGTAGTTTGTGAATTTGGAGCTGTGAGGTCATATGAATGAAGTGCTTTCCTGCAAATGAAGCTAGCTCAGAGGAAAGCAGAACTTGATCATGTGGTTGTCATGAGAAGAGTCCTCATGGCAGCAGTTGAATGCTTATCCAGTCAGGTTTAAAACTTTGGGATATTTAGTTACAACAAGACAATATATTCCTTATTGTTTATCTGTGGTATATAAATATATGCATGGGAATAAATCTATTTTATATACAATGCAAATGCATAACTTGTTTATGCAAATTAATAAGTTATGGGTGCAGTGTGAATCACTGCCAAACAAAATTTGACTGGAATTTACAATTACCCAACTGGGACTAAGAGATGGCTTCCGGGAGTTGAAAGAAGAGACGGGCAGCAGTGGGCAGATAAGACAGGTTCTTTATTGTCCAGGGTGGGGAGTGGGGGGTAGCCCCCGAGAGAGCAAGAACATGGCCGAGAACATGGTGAGCACTTATATATGGCTCAGAACAATAGTGGCAACATGCCATGGGAAAGTGTGTTCACATGGGTTTACATAGGAGATAACACCTTGGTTATGTGTGTTGACTCATGCCTCCCCGGAAGGCTGGTGGAAGACACAGCAGCAATTACTTTAGTCTGGCCAAAGAAACCTATTGCTATACAAATGAATTTCCCTTACAATGTCAGCCAGTATCGGGCAAAGGAGATACCAAGGCTCCTTCCAGATGACATCCAGAGAACATAGGAATAGTTCTCCTAAACTAATTCTACAGGATTATAGCAAGAGCTATACTGGAGCTAAAGTGACCTTACAAATGATTTTACTAAATTTGGATCTGCATTTCAGAAGTCACTTAATTTCACCTGGCTCAGTTACCTCATCAGGGTAAAGATGAGGCTGGATTAAATGACCTCAAGGCATTTTGTTCAATACTCTAGTGATATTTGAAGAGCATATAAAAGTGGTCAAGGTCAATCTTGGGAGACGCTAATTAAAGAACCTGGTGTCAAAAGCCAAACACAAGTTCAAATGCTGTCTTAGAGTGTATGCTGTATGAATAAAAAATGTATAGGTTATACAAATTATGGTAAAAATCTCTGTTACATAGAAGAAAGGAGAAATCTGGGATTCAATCTCAATCTTGTGTCTAGTCAGCTGAGTACTGGAATTTTCAAGTCCAAGTTCCCTAATCAGTGAAATGAGTAGAAGGAAAACATAATCCCCAAGTTTTCCGAGCAGCACCATTATGGAAGCTTTATATAATTTGCTCTTCTATAAGAACATACCTGGCCAGTAACCTACCTTATTGTGTTAGGCCAGCTTGGGAAGCAGATGAGCAAGAGTTCGTATGGTTTCTTAATCAGTGGTTGCAAACTGATGTGAAGTTTGTTCAATCCTTTGTCTATTTTCCTAAACTTAATAGATACTTCTTATTCACTTGAATTCCTTGTTAAATTTAAACTTTTTACCTTCATAAAATGTTACCACAGCCTGATCCCCATGCTAACTCTGGCTAGTATCTTATTGATCAACACCTCTATTCCCTCTTTATCAGTGTTATTCCAACTATTCTATATTTTCATTTGTGTCTGTAACTTCTTTAAATGACTCAGATCAGCTATCGAATCTCTTCTCAAAAACCCCTTTGTAAGGCAACTCTAACTTTTAGCAAATAGAAATACTCTATTTGACCAAGATATAAAGTGCATGATGACCAATTATCTAATTGCATATAATTTTCTAAAATTTGTGGAAGTGTTTCTAGCTTATTCAAGGATTTTTTATTGTTAAACAAACCAAAGAAAAGAAGGCATTAAAATATTTTAAATAATTATTGTTAAATTTCAACCCCATATTTGGATTAAAAGGTAAGTAACGTTACTAAATCCCCAAGTCAAAACTTTTTAGAGTTATAAGATTATGTTTACTACTAACATAAGTCAGTCAGATATCTAAGTGCAACTTCCATAATGCATTGTTAAAAATTAAAAACTATGTAAGAAGGTAATAGACTCTAAAATTATCAATTTAAATAGTAATTAGATATAGTACTATACTTTCTAATTTGAAAATAATTAGGTATGGAATTGTATCAATGATCCATGTATTAATGATTTATGCTGATACCTTCAAATGACAACATGTTAAACTAACATTACCTAGATTAAAGCTAAGCCATTTTTAAAATAAATTTCTAACAAACAGTTTCTAATTCCATAAGAATGTTAAAACCTATATTTAGGATTGTACATTGCAGTGAATTTTTTTAAATAACAAATATCTGTTATTTACATATAAATAATATATACCCCCAATAGAATACTATTCAATAAAATGGATTATACATTCATGTAATAGCCATGTGTTGCCATTTAACATGATGTGGACCTATAAGTTTGAACAGGAGGAAGATCTACAAAACATAGATAAGAAGATTATTTATGGAAGTTATGACAAATGATTGTAATAATAATGTACAACACTTACTAAATACTATGTGACAGGCACTGTTTCTGTTGTTTTACAGACATTGCCACATTTAATCATTATAATTTTGTTAATTAGGTACTATTATTATCCTCTTTGCAGAAAGGAGAAAATTGAAGCTCCAAAAATTAAGAGATTGCATAATTTGCCCAGGACACAGGCAGTAAATGATAGAGCGCTTGCTTCTATAATCATCTATTTATCCATATTTTAGATCTATCTGTTTATCTATCTATCATCTATCACCTTCCATTTTAATTGTCAGCATACTATTCAAGTATGAATCAAGTATACAACAAACACTTGGAGACCTTTCAGGATGAGTAAGTTAATACATATACACATATAGGCATTGCTTGGTATCCCTGGGGGAGTGGTTCCAGGACCCCCAATGGATACCAAAATCTAATGATGCTTAAGTCCTTGATATTAAATCACATACTATTTGCATATAACCTATGGAAATTTTCCTATATACTTTAAATCATCTCTAGAATATTTATAATACCTAAAACAATGTAAATATTAAAATATAGTTTTATACTGTATTTTTATTTGTATTATTTTTTACTGCTTTATTGTTATTTTTTATTTTTAGTTTTTCAAATATTTTTGATCTGTGGTTGGTGAAATCCACAGTGAAGAAAAATGGATATGCAGGGCCGACTATGTTAAGAGAGAAAATTAGGGTCAATAGTTTAGAAATTAACTTACTATAGAAAACTTGTATTAAATTCTCTTAGCCAGGGTAAATATATTCTTAAGACTTTTGACCTCCAGAAGAAAATAGTGTCTTGGTTTACATTTTAACTCTGTGAGACTTTCAAATACTTGAGAGACAATAGTTCAGGCTCCAGATTAAGGCTAAAGACTAGTTTCTACATCTCAATTAAAACTGTATTTTATTTTCTGTAACTTTCTTATAGAGATTAGTATAATTAATAGTCATACTGCTATTTCAAAAAGAAGTTAGAAATAAACCAATAAATTAGCTTATTATGCAGTTTTTTTGGCTTTTCTTTAATCTTACTTACTAGATATATTAATATGAAAATGGGCCTGCTAGAAAATGTATAGAAAAATAATCATTATGGAAAGAAGAAAACTAATTTCTCTGAGGAAGTAAACCCATAACATTTGCAAAGTAGGAATAAGATAATTTTTAGATTAATCAGAAAAATTACTTAAAGAAATTTTTAACACAAAAATTATAAAAATAATTATAGTACCATATAAGTATCTGCTGGTTTATAGTTTTCAGTATCTCTTCATATGAGCATGATTTTTTAAACATTTATTTTTTAATCACCCAACTGTAAGAGATGAAGGCACTGCGGATTTCATTTTTGCATGTTCCAACTAAGGAAATCCAGGGCTCAGAGAAATTGAAAGATTTCCTCAAGGTCACAGGGCTAGGTATGGGAAGAGAATATAAGTACCTAGTATTGTTTCTCTCAGCATGCCTCGCTGCTTCTCTATAGAAATTACAATAACAGAAAAGTTGCACCAAAGGGAATATTGTCAAACTTAGCAGAAGCTAATTAAAGTACAAAATATTTTTAATGTAAAATTTGATAGCAATTTATTTTCAGCAGCAAGTTATAGATAATTTTGCAGTTATCTAAGTGGCTTTTTATTTCTGAAATTGTGTTGTACTCACTGCTATTTTCTTGCTCTTTGCATTCTTTGTCATTTTTAATATCTTTAGTGATTTTGAAATATTTGGTGCTGGATCATTCTGCTGCAAATATGACCTGTCATTCCAACAAATGGACTGACTGAATCTGTCACACTGGTGGGATTTATAGTAAATTCACCACAGCACAAGTAAAACCATTAGAAATTGCATTGGTTTAAATGACTGAATATAAGAGTCCTCTGATTTTATCAGCAGGCTGGCTTATATTTTCTCTCCAAATGACCATGGAGAATCTTAAAATTACATCAATTTTAATGTGCATAGGTTGTTATGTTGATTTCTATTTCAGATCTCTAACATGGTTTTGGCATCTAAAATCTCTGCATTGATATAATTTATGAAAAGAATTAATGAGCTTTTATACTACAAAGTGTTGCTTTGAAAACAATGAATATATCCAGAATGTTTTCTCAATTTTAATTGTAACGTATATATGTATATATTTTAATGTGCATTTACTACTTTTAGTATATGTATTAGGATACTTTAAGTCATTTACTTTATGTTAGCTTTTAGACTAATTTACAATTGAACTAGAGAAAAAAATTGAGTTATTAGGTAGGACCTACATCCTGGAGAAAGTTTTCAGATATTGATAATTTGAAAATAATTCAATGATTTTGTTGTTGTCCATGTTCATATAATCCTTGTTATTCCAATTAAAATATTTTGAATTATTTTTGCCTTTAATGTAAAATAAATGCAAGTTTAACTTAATTTTAACACATAACACTTTTTTATTATTTTGTATAAATAAACTATATTTTGTTTTCTGTTATTTGTCTCCACTTACTTGATTACCTGTATGTTTTATATTTTCAGATTTAATGTAGTCATGTTTCACAGTTTATTTTACTTTGTTAACCTAACAGTTCAACTTGATACTATCCCTATCTGAATACTAAAACCACAATAAAAAACCCATTTTAATAGTCTTGTAAAACAGAGCACATAAAACAAGAACATTTATTTTAGTTGAAGACATGTGCTAATTTTTTATTGAGAAATGCATTAAACATTGATATATCCAACCTCTGATTGAACCTTCAGACTTGTCACATGTAGGAGCTGTTGAAGATTTATTACACAATATAAAATTAGGCATATACAGTAAACTTGATAGTAAATGACCTTTGCAGACAAGAGACTGCCACAGAGAATAGCTGCACAATAGAAGGGGATTTGAAAAACATATTTAAAGACATTCAAAGATGAATGATGGAAACTGAAAAACATAAAGAGAAAAAAATTCTCCAATGCAGCAGATATATAGAAAATACACTTTCTAAAATGAACAGATATTTCTAACATCTCTAACTCATTTGTTATATAATACAACAATTCATATTAAAGAGCAGGTGTTTAACTCGAAACATGTAAATATTCCTATTTAGTCATACCAGTTTCACAAAATCCTTGTGGAAATATAAGTATAAAAAGATCTTTTTGATGCCTTTAAAAGGACAAATTAATAAAGCAATAAAGATTCACATAAAGATGAATAAAATGTGTCACAAGCAGGGCACCTTGTGATCTGACAGGAGGTTCACTTCATTGTGAATTGAATTTAGTGTATGCTTCATTCGATTATCTGTTCATTCCTCCCTTTTCTTTTCTCCTCTCCTTTCTCTCTCTTGTCTTTCTGTCTCTCTCTTTGTCTTTCTCTGTCTGTCTTTCTGTTTCTCGGTCTCTATTTCTCTCATACTTAAGTTGATTTCCCATCAGCATGAAGCTTCCTTTATGGACAATTACAAACGTGTCCACTGCAGCACAGGTTTACTGGCATGATCCTTTAATGATTCTTTCATTGGAATTCCTAGAAATCAGGCAAAAAGTATCTTGACATTTTAATATTGCTTATTCAAGTGTTTAAATTAAAAAAGTTATATCAGGCTCACAAAAAGTAGTATAAAATAATTTTAAGATAACTATATTTATTTCCTATAAATGAGACCAGGTTATTTAAAAAAAGTATAAAACTCATAACTATAAGAAAACACTGCTAATAATGAGTATATCTAGAAGTGAATCCATTTTTCTCAAGAGAGCAGAATAAAATTCATATTCATAAAATCTATTTTTTATAATATGAATAAAAAGATTGCACTAGTCGGTTTTACTAAAATTTCTAAACTAATGTTTTCTTGATTTTTATGTAATTTTAATTCATATTTTATGAATCTGCATGGTTTCTTTTTCTAAATAAAAGAGATGAAACATTTGGAGAGACATATTAAGATTTCTTTGCTTTTTAAAAAATGTTCAGAAACATTTGCTATTTTTTTAGCTAAAATTGCTACAACCAATCTTTTCCTACCAATTTTGATTCTAATTCCTAAACAAATATAGGTTGAGCATCTCTATTCTGAAATCCATAATCTGAAGTGTTCCAAAATCCAAAACTTTGTAAGCACCAAGATGATGCCATAAGTAGAAAATTCCACTCCAGATCTCACATGACTGGTTGCAGCCAAAATACAGTCAAAACTTTGTTTCATGCACAAAATTATTAAAAAATTGTATGAAATTACCTTGAGGCTATGTGTGTAAGGTGTATATGAAACATAAATAAATTTCATGTTTAGAATTGGGTCCCATCTCCAAATTATTTTATTAGATGTATACAAATATTCCAAAATTCAAAAAAATCAAAAGTCTGAAAAACTTCTGTTCCCAAACATTTTGGATAAGGGATACTCAACCTGTAATAGCATTTGTAGTACTTTTAGTAAAGTAAACACAGTTTGGTAATACCTTTTTGGGACACATGATAAAAGGACATTTCAGAATTCTGAGAACTTGATGCAATCAATTCCTCTGAATCCTAAGACCAAACATCAAATCTGAAGTAATAAATAATATTCTATTTTTAAAGGGGGTGAGGAGGTAGTATGAAAGTCCTCCTGAAAGAAATAGGACCACATCATAAAACCTCATTAAGTAAGTGATCTCATTTAGCTATGAAAATGAATTAAAAAACAGAGTTTATCTTTTTCTTAGATCAGAGATATGATACAAAAGTTAAAGTGGAGACCAACTAAGGGCTGAACTTGACTGCTAACAAAATATTACTCTGTCTTAGTGTCTATTTTGTTTCCTATTCATATATGCCTCTGAGATTTTGTCTAGACATTCTATCTTTCTTATTCTTTCTTTATTACTTTCATTTTTCTCCTTCCTTCTTTTTTATTGAGTTTGTATTAGGTAGGGCATTACTAAGAAGGAAAAAAAAACATCTGTAGTTCTTTTCAAAAAGCAAAGTTCAAAGGGAAATTTATTTACTGGAATGAAGATTCCACAGGAGGAAAATCTTTTTTTTTTTTACCTGCCAACTATAAAATATCCTTGAAATCCATCATTGTATGGAAATGTAAATTCCTTGTATTATTAATACTTTTAATGGAAATAGACTTTGAAAGGTTCTGACATGGAGCTTTGTGCATGAGGTAAAGCTGGTAGAAGACTTTTCATTGACAAATTGAAGTGCTACCTCCTCCATTTTCTTTTGTTTTCCACACAACTTCATTGCTGGTAAGTCTAGTGATTCTCTAACTATTCCCTCACTATGCAGCCCAGAATGCTTCCTTGAAGACAGTGTAATTACTATCAAGATTTGTGTGCTTTGTCTTCCCCAGATTGTGATGCCACTAAGGTGACTGCAGTCAAGTTTACACATAAGGATATTTAGTCTGAATCTTGCTGCAGCCAATGACAGGTGAAAGGTTAAATTATGGAGTATAGAATTTTTAATTAAAAAAATTAATTTACACTAATGTTCAATGTTGAGCTAAAGTGATTCAGTAAATTGAATTTTGCAAAGAATTTAGTATTTTGATTCACAAAGTATATATGTTATAGCATTAAAGTAAGCTGTTGTCTTCACGGTTTTTTAGTCACTCCCTAGTAATAAATTAAGACTTGATCAAGATACTCTTGGCAATCTACAAATTTTCAATGAATATTCTCCTTCCTTTCTATATTTTGATTCCAGTGAAGTTACCATTAACCTTTTTATTTCTTACGTATTATTTAGTCATCAAATTTTATTGGGTACCTACTATGTGCCAGGTACCATGTTGATCTTGAGGAAATGGCAGTGAAGAAGATGAAATTCTTGTTGGCAAGAAGTTTACAAACTCCTTGGAAAAACAGAGAAGCAAATTGATGTGGTAAGTGCAATAGTGAGAGTAATCACTGCGGCAGCATGTGGAGGCGTGCTTCTCGATCCCATTCTTCTGCAACAGTAATAGTATAATCTTTTTGCCTTTCTTCTTTTCTGTAGTCAATCCTATCTCACTTGTGAAATTCTTTGTTTTCCTATGTTCTACTGAACACTTTAGCATCTTTAAACGTTAAATAGAATCATTTAATATCAGGGCCATCTCTGCGTCAGCCTCTATTGACAGTTTCTTCATTTGATCATGGGTTACATTTTATAACTTCCCTCCCCTCCCTTTTCTTCCCACCCTCCATCCCTACTTTACCACCTGATTGTCAGTTTTTTGGCTTGCTGGGGACTACTTTTGGCTTTCTGTGAAACAGGCCATCTTTTTGTCTGATCTTCTCTCTCTCACTCACTCTGCCTGGTTCTCAGTTTTAGGAGTGTAGCTAGATTACACTCTGCGTAGGCCCAGAATGCCTCAGAGGACTTGTACCAGCTCTCCTTTCCCTCTCCAGACTCTAACAGCTGAAATCCCAGAGTGTTTCTTCTACCTCTTGTTTCAGGTATTTTAAAGATGTCACTCCACTGTCTTCTTTCTTGCATTATTTCTGATGAAAAATCTGCTGTCATCTTTATTTTTGTTCCTCTCTCCATAACACTTCATTTTTTTCTGATTGGATTTAAAATTTTCTCTTTATCACTGGTTTTGAGTGTTTTGGTTATGTTATATGTTGGTGTAGTCTTGGAGTCCATTGAACATTTTGAATCTGTGGGCTTATACTTTTCATCAAATTTGGAAATTTGGGCCATTATTTATTTAAATTTTTTGTCTTCATTGTTTCTTTCCCCCAAATCTTTAGGGTCTCCAATTATACCAACATTAGTATATTTGAAGTTGTCCATCAGGTCCCTGGTGCTCTGTTTATTGTGGATTTTTTCTGTTTATTGTTTTTTTAATTGTCTTTTCTTACTTTGTTTCATTTTTAATAGATTTGATTGCTGCTATGTGTTCAGGCTCAATAAACCACTAATATTTATTCTGAAATATCTAATTTTCCACAAATTGCATCCAGTGCATTTTTTATCCCATATTTTATAGTTTCCATCTCTAGATGTTTATGTCTTGTTTTTATAATTTCCATGTCTCTACTTAAATTTTTCAACATAGGTAATACTGTTATAATAACATTTTAATGTTTTTGTCTACTAGTCACAGAATTGCAAGTCACAGTTCTAATATCTGTGTTAGTTCTGGATTGATTTCTGCTGATTGATTTTTCTTCTCATTATGGGCCATATTTTCCTACTTTATAGTATGCCTTTAACTTTTGGTTGGATGACAGATACTGGGAATTTGCCTTAATAAGCACTAGATATGTTTGTATTCCCAGAAGTGTTCTTGAGATTTGCTCTGGAATGCAGTTAAGTTACTAGAAGAAAGTTTGATTTTTCTAGGTCTTACTTTCAAGATTTTTTTACGTGGAATTGGAAAAATAGTCCATGGTTAATTACTTCCCCAAACTGATATAGGACCCTTTGAGTGCTCTACCTAATGCTCCATAAATCATGTGATTTTAAAAAATCTGGCTAGTGTGAAAAGGCACTGTTTATAGTCCTGAGTGAGCCAAAGGCAATCTTAACACTAATATATTTGGGTAGTTTTTTCTCAGTCTTGGGTAGTTTGCTCACAAGTATGTACTGACCAGTACTCAGTTGAATATTTGAGGGGAAGCCTTAGTATGTCTCTGGAGTTCTCTCCCTGAGCAGCTTTCTTTTTCTAGTACTCTGTTTTTTGTACTCTAGCTGCTAGCTGCTATAGACTTTAGATTTATTGCCTCAATTCAGAGAATTTGGTGGGCTCCTGAGCCATGTCCTTGAAAATTCTCTCAAAGATGTAAACTGGGAAAATTGTAGAGCTCACTTTTTTTACTTGTCATCTGTCAAGGATCACTATTTTCCATTGCCTGATGTCAGCTATCTTGAAAACTGTTTCATATATTTTATTCATTTGGTGATTGTTTTAGGCAGGATAATAAATCTTGCACCTGTTACACCATCTTGGCTGGAAGTTCTTTCCCCCTTCTTATTACTGCTGCTACTTTATACTTTAGGGGAGTTCCCATATGCCACAGTGATAATGCCTCTCAGCTTACCTGACCATGCCCTAAACCTTGGTAATATTCCTGAGTGCTTGATAATGAGTCATGAGAAGGTGTTGGTAGGTTGTATAAAATTGCTCTGTGCCAGGGTTCACATTATGCAAAATCACACCCACTTATTAAAAGTTCATTTAAAATTTGTCTGCTAGATTCTTACTCTGTGGTGGATTTCTTTTCCTCTTCTAGTTGTAATGGGAATAAAAGCAGCTACAGATCTCTTCTCTCCTATAAAGGTCTAAGCACTTTCTGGTATTCAGTTCATATAGGTGTCTTTGCATCCTCAGTTCTCTGATGGGTTTGAAAAATTGATAACTTCATATCTTCTCTTACTATTTTGGGGATTAATGAAAGCCATATTATCTTAAGGACTGTCTTCAACCTATCCAAAAAAGGAGTTGCTTTTGTAACCTATGTCTTCATTCAGGTTTACTTTTCTTCTTTTTGCAGCACATCCTTTCAATGATTTCTTTCATGAGAACCTAAGGACAGTAAACTATCTGTGAATATTTGCCAATGTCTCTAGTTTGTCCTTGATTTTGAGTAATATTTTGGCTGAGTGTAAAATGTTGAAAGTCATTTTCCTTTGGACCTGAATATATTATTCAATTGTCCTCTGGTATTTCTTGTTGTTCAGAAGAGGTCTACTCTGAGCTAATATTCTTTTGGAGGTAATATGTCTTTTTTTCTTCAGTAGCTTTTGAGATTGTGTCATTTTATACACAATATGCAGTTTTTCTATAGTATACTTAAATTTGTATATATTTTAATTTATCCATGCTGATATCTGAAATATAATTATAACTGTAATCTATGGTTATAAATTTCTTTTTGAAATTGGGAAATCCTTAGTAGTTATATTTTCATATGTTCCTTTTGTCTATCTTTTGATTATTTCTATTAGTTTTTATGCTGGAATATATGATCTTAACTTCTCATTCATATAGTTTATTTGTATCTCTGCATTGTCCGACTTCCTTAGTAGTATCTTCCATTTCCCAATTTGCCAATTTGTGGTTTGATATTATTATATTTTTAGATGTCTATTATAATGTTTTATTTTAATGATTTTTAATCTATTTTTCTTAACTACCTAATATAAGCTTTTCTTTCATAATTTCTTTGCTTTTAATATAAGTTATGACCTATTTTTGTCTCTGAACAATTTAAAACACAGTTGTGGTAGTCTCCCTGTCTTAGTCTGTTTGCATTGCTATAAAGGAATATCTAAGGCTGGGTAAGTTATTTTAAAAAGAGGTTTATTTGGCTCACAGTTCTGCAGGCTGTACAAGGAAGCACTGCACTGACATCTACTTCTGTTGAGAATCTCAGGAATATCCACTCATGGCAGAAGGTGGCATCACATGGTGAGCAGAAGGTAGCAAGGGGGTGGGAGAGAGAGGGGGAGAGAGAGGGGGGGGTGGAGAGAGGAGGCTCTTTTTTAACAATCCGTTCTTGTAGGAACTAATAGAATATGATCTCAGTACCATGAGAACAGCACCAAGCCAACCAAGCCATTCATGAGGGATCCACCCCATAACCCAAACACCTCCCACTAGGCCCTGCCTCCAACGTTAGAGATCACATTTCAACATGAGATTTGAAGAGGACAAATATCCAAACTGTATCATCCCCCTTTATCAGTGGTTTCACTTTCTGCAGTTTTGATTATCTGTAGTCCACTATAGTGTGAAAATATTAATAGTAAATGGAAAATTCCAGAAAGAAGCAATTCAAACATTTGAAATTGCACACTGAGTGGCATGATGAAATCTCATGCTGTTCTGCTCTGTTCTGCCCTGGCCATGAATCATTTTTTTGTCCAATGTCTCCACACCGTAGATGCTACCTGCCCATTAGTCACCTAGGAGCCATCTCGGTTATCAGATCAAGTGTCTCAGTGCTTGTGTTCAGGTAACCCTCATTTTACTTCATAGTGGCCCAAAGAACAAGAGTAGCGACACTGGAGATTTAGATATACCAAAGAGAAGCTGTCAAGTGCTTCCTATAAGTAAAAAGGTAAAAGTGATGGGCTTAATAAGGCAAAAAATATATTGTATGCTGAGGTTGCTAAGACCTATGGTAAGAACAAATCTCCTGTCCATGAAATTGTGGAGAAAAAAAAAAATCCATGCTAGTTTTGCTGTCGAACCTCAAAGTACAAAAGTTACTGCCACTGTGGGTGAGAGTGCTTAGTTAAAATGGACAAATCATTAAATTTGTGGATGAAAGTTATGAACAGAAATGTGTTCCAATTGATGGCAATTAGGTTTGGTAATATCCACGGTTTCAGGAATCCACTAGAGGTCTTGGAATGTATCCCCCTCACATAAGGGGGGACTATTGTACTTTAATAACTTTCACATTATTTCACAACAATAACTTATATGGAATGAATTCATGCCTCCTTTAGGATTTTGTTGATTTTCTCACTTAGCTTTAGATATTCATTTATTTTTGGATTTTTTATTTACATATTCATTTGAACTGAGCCTTATTTTAATTCTCTCTTCCCCCTTTCCCTTTGTACTCCCTTCTGTGTCCAGTGGTTTTGAATTTCTGCAACTTTCCTTTATGGCCTAAAGGTTCATAACTAGGTCTTATTATAGGTCTTCAGTGGTATGAAACCATGTTCATATGGTGAAACAGAGAGTGAGATTATTCAAAGACCCAGCTAGTTGCTTGTTTGGGTTTTGGACTGTTGGGCTATAATTGTGCTTTCTTCCCTCCCTAGAACTGCAAATGATGCCCTTTGCAAATGATGCCCTAGAAGGGCATTATTTGGCCCAGGTTTATCTTCAGATTCATACATTAGCTGGGAGATCTTCTCTGCAGCCCTGAGTTGCCATAAATAAGACTGTTTCAGGTCCTTATTGTTCAGATATTTAATCTCCATGACCTCGTGTGTTTATATTTTTTTCTGAACATTAAAATAACATATATAAAATGATTATTCTTGGAACACGTTTGCATATTTTAATGAGTTACTAAGTCTTTATATTCTTTAATATTATGTGACTAATATTTATCTGCAGATTTTTTTAACATGGTGTTATTCTTATAAAATTTTAAAAATAAAATTTGTTATTAACTTTAAACGTTGAATTTTTAGCTAATATATATTTTTAAAACTTCATTTGACTCTTCTCTAGATTTAGAGCAGTGCTGTTTGTTAGAAATGTAATGTGAGCCACAAATGTGAACCAAAAATATAATTTTAAATTTTTTAGCATCCACTTAAAAAAGTGAAAAGAATCTCATGACAATTTAATAATTAATTTTATTTAACCCAACATGTCCACAATATTATAATTTCAATATATTATCAATATATAAAGATTAAGGAGATTATTTATTTTTATATTAGTCTTCAAAGTTTAATGTTTATCTTATAATTACATAATATCTCAATTTGTACTATATCTGCATTTTACATATTAATATTAAGGTCACATGTGGTTAGTGGCTGCTGTATTTAATGATACAGATCCAAATAATAATATTCTGAAAGAGAAAAGACTCTATAGATTACAATTAAAATGTATAAATATTTCTACCAAATTATAGTAATAGATAATTATTTTATTTGTTTGTTTGTTTCCTTGTCTCCATCTAAAGTAGCTTTCCCTGGCAAATATTTTATTCATGGAAAAACTCATAAATAATTTGTCTTTATTCACAATTCTTTTGAGCTTTTTTCCATGTTTAGATATCTTAAAATGAATAGGTACATTTCATTTTATTCCAGTATAGAATATAAATCGGCTCATAAAGATGTTTCCACAGGTCAAGATATTACAATAATACGCTTTAGAATTACAAATTTGTTTTATTTCCTATTTGTAAGCTTTGTTTTCAATAATGGCAATTTGTTAACATGTTTAAAGTAGAAATTTGTTGACACTCTATTAATTGAATACTTTATTGAAGTTTTCCAACTTACTTTTGAACAAGGTGCAAATGAATTTTGAGGGCTCATTTGCAAACATGTTCTATACCATTAAAGTATACTTTTTCAAAGGTTCAAACATTTAAAAAATGTTATTTATGAAGGGAACAAAGAGTTAAAATATGTATGGTTTCCTGAAGTATATCTACTTTTTTATCACTCTTAATGCCAGACAAGTTTTTGCAGTTAGTTTATTCTGTGTGTATATTCATACTTGGTATGAATTTATATAAATTTCTTCAAGTTTGTTTTTATTTAAATAGTAGAATATCACAATTTGAACAAAATTATGAACTTTTATTCTTTTTTCAATTCCTAATTCATTTCTACTCTAGAGGTTTCTTAATTTAGTAAATATATATGTGTTTATGAAAAATACATTTGATCAAAATATAATTTTTCCCTACAATTTATATTGGTATTATCTATGTAAAAACAAATACTTTTGTCTTCAATGTTGAACTTTTAAATTAAATTTATGATAGGATTTACAATAATGTCAAATGTTCTACTTTATTCATAAATTTCAAAATCTTTACGTTGAGTTGATAAAATAGAAGAAAAGAAGGGACAATTTTTGGAATTAACATTCCTAATTTTTCTTTAAAGCTTCTTTTTTGGCGAGATGGAGGACATACATTAACAGCTATCATTTTATTCTTTGTGCATAAAAAACTTGGATTTAGAAATTTCATTTCTAAATTTCAGTCTGAGATGCCTCACTGCACACGGCAATATATATGTGCCTTTATAATATAAATCCTTCAATGTTGAACTAGCTGGTGACTTTTTTTCTTTTTTTTAACTTGTAGATTTCATGGGAAGTGATATCAGGGCTGAATCCTAGGTGAATGCTAAATGTCAGCAAACAATTTTGTGTTAGAAAATCACCATTAAATTTCAAAAGAAACAGACATTTGGTACTTAGTTTCTCATCAAATATGTATTTCTATTTTTTTTCATTTTTTTTATTTCAGCATATTATGGGGGTACAAATATTAGAGTTA
>VBSM01001124.1:25133002-25148002 GCA_008086735.1 Cheirogaleus medius
TATCAGCCCTTTATTGGATGTGTAGCTTGCAAAAATTTTCTCCCATTCTGTGAGAGCAAACCATGTTTGCTGTCTTGCTGGTTTCTTTGGCTGTGCAGAAGCTTTTTAATTTGATCAGGTCCCATTTATTATTTTTGTTGCTGCTGCATTTCTATTTTTATGAGTTCATTGCTGTGAAAGAATCTGTGGCAAAATAAAAAAAGCATTATCAAAAATTTAAAAATATGATTTTTAGATTTATATAATAAGTGGCAGAAGAACATTCAGACTATTCTGTATACTCATCTTCTGTTCCAATATAAAGTTCAAGTATATCTAATTTGAAATGTTCTGTATTACTCAATGACCCAGCTGACTGATGACCTGATGGCTTTATCCAATTTGCCGAAAATGACCTTTGGGGCTGAATATTAAATACTTCTCTGACCAGAACAGATTTCTGAATTAGCCCTCACTAATTGCTGGTGGCCAAGCATGCTCCACTCTTATCTGTGAGCATCTTGAATGCCCACTTTGAAAGAGAGGTGATAGTTACATGAAGCCTGTTCCAGGTTAACTGGCAGCTAACTATGTCTTATTAATCAGCAATTAAATGTACAAAAATAATGTATAAATAATAAAAATTACTATACCTATTATTTCAAAAATTATTTCTGACCAATGAGTAAAATAAAAATAATTATATAAAGCTTTTACATACCTATTTGTCTTCTTAGAGGAGTACACATTCTCATCAAGATTTCATTAACAGTATGCTTAATTTCAATATATTTTTGTTTTATTCTAGATATATTTGCTCTTACTCAATATAAAATTATTTAAAATTATAGGTGAAAAGATAAAAGTTATAATTTGTAAATCATTATTAAGCTATGGAATGGTATAAAAATGAAAATAAATGTAGGTATTTGGTATGCTTATTGGTATTCTAAATATTAGCAATTAATTGGCAGGCCATTTAGTGAATTTTTTTTAGCTAATATGTAGGCACTATGATTTTGAAATTTTCTATCAGAATATTTAGATTTCATAGGAAAGTTTCCATTGATAGGTTTTTGTCTAAAGATAAAATTACCTTTAGTCCTCACTTAAATGGACACAATTAGTGAAACAGTATGTTTGATCAAGTTACATGCTTTTCAGTAATAGAGACACTTTGGCAAATAAATTTCAAATTGAAAGGAATTCAGATTCCATCAAAATTCCAGTTGATCTACAAACTTCTTTGTGAACTTTAAATTTTTAATAATGATCAATTGTAAAATTTGCAATGGATTTTTTTCACTTATAGTATTCACTATAGATGGAAGGGATCATTTTGGCAGGACTTATCATATAGTAAAGGATCAAATGAAATACAAAAAAAGATCATCAATATGAAATGAAACAGAATAAAGTATATAATACCTAGACAGAAAATATCTACCCACTTCTGACCTGTAGCTCTGATGGTAAAAAGAAAAAGAAAAAGAAAAAAGAAAGCATCTAAGCAGATGTTTCCCTTGGTGTCTTTTAATACATTCTTTTGAACAATATAATATGAAAGGCCATTGATTTGAACAAAGCTCCTTCAAGGGGCCCCAACAGACCAGAGCAAACCAAAATGGAGTCACTTATGTTAAATGCCACATAATCAAACTGAAACTTTAAGGAAATGGGTTGATCCCCCAAATAGACCAGATTTTCTTAAAAACAGGAGACATCAGTCAACATAATAAGGACATCCCCTCTGCTTTAACCCTTACCAAAAAAAAAGTAAACTGAAGTAACTCGATGTCAACAATCACCTTTTTGTCCCCCTATGCTTCTGTCTCCTTGCCTCACTTTACAAAACCCAGTGTTCTGCCAATGCCCAGTGGGAGCTTTCATTCTGTTTTATAGATTGAAGTCTCCCCAATTCATAAATTATGAATATAGTTGATTAGATTGATAACTAAATTTGTTGCAATTTGTTTTTTACATCATTTACTAAAAGTGAGTATTCTTTATTCCTTAGTACATATTCAATTTCTTTCAGCAAATATTTTGTGTTATGGTTTTCTTTATAAAAAACCTAAACCTTTTAAGTTAAAAATAAGTTCCTGAACTAGTTGGACCCATTGGCAATTACTTGCAGATTCCTGATGTCCTTGGCGAATGGCATCCCATTGAGAACGGTGCCTGGGCAGGGCTATGCTTGTCAGGATCCATCACATGTTTACTAAATTAATAAATATATAAAAAATTGGCTTTATCCTGAGATATAGTATAAAAGGAGATGAAGAGGTAAAACTCTGAATGAATTGGGTATATTTTATCCTAATGAATTTTATTTGTTTATATTTTTAGCAGCTTCCTATTTTCCTGTTATTTGGTAGACATATTTCATAGACCAGAATCATCAAACCTTTCCCGAAGTACTCTTGCCTGTTGATTTGGCCAGAGCCTGTTTCACTGAGTATATGGTTTGGCTTTTTGACAAGAATGAATTGTTTGTTTGCTCATTTGTTTTTATTGCCCTAGGCCCTCAGGAGTTTTCTTACAGCATTGGCAATCACTGCTTGTTTTTTAGGTGCTTGACCCTGTCATCCTTTGTGTCATGGCTCCTGGCTGTTGTGATCTCCTCTTACATCTTGGCATGCAGTTCTTTTCTCAGTTACACTTTGGCTGTTACCAAACCCTTTGGTGGTATCCCTCAAATCTTCTACTGTTCTGGCAACATTTACAAAGGGCTGTGTAGAATGATCCTCTGGAAATTTTTAAGGCTTCTCAGAACATACTGTTTTTCAAGTGTACTGAATAGTTTCCTATGGAAGTTTCTTATTTCATAGAATTGTGTCAGAGTCAAACTATCACAATCATTTCAAAAGTGTGCTTATAACCAGTGGGCACTGACATTTCACTGCTTGTTTATGCTCAAACCTGAATAAGTTGCTATCAACCAGAAAGCACAACTTTCCTCAAAATCCATTGATAACAAAAATAAGTCAAGACTCTGTTTATTGTTAATTGCAATGTCATTCATTCTTTGAACTTCATCTGTTTTTTTTCATCCTTTTTAATGTTTTAAAGTTTTCTTTTGAATGACATGTTTCATATATTACCTAATTTGACCACACAACAATGCTATAAGACAGGCATCCTCAAACTACAGCCCGAGGGCCACATACCGCCTGCCTAGGACATTTATCCAGCCTGCTGGGTGTTTTTGCCTCCGCTGCCTGTCCTGCCTAGCAGCCAACTCCTCCCGGACCCACAGTGCGCACTCTCCAACAGTCTGAGGTACAGTGAACTGGCCCCCTGTTTAAAAAGTTTGAGGACCCCTGCCATAAGAGATAAACTATCCTAATAACATTTACTTCAGATGCAACATCAAAAATATCTTTAGAAAACATCATTGATGTAAGATAATTTACTCAATCATTAAATACTATACTATGTAGTAAAATAGGTACACTAAAATGTTTTGTGAACTGTTATACAAAGGTTAATTATTTTTGCCATTATTAATTATGATTATACCTTCTTAATGGTCCATGGTAGTATTTTCAATGTGAAGTGGAAAAATGAAATGGAGTGAAATTAATGCATTTTTCATTTATGTAAGGACAGGGTTTTACTGGTGATTAGCACAATCTGGCTGGTGGTTATCATAAAATTTATCATCACCAAACATCCTCATGTTTTTCTAGTAAACTCCACAAAAAAAGAGATGACAAAGAATGGATTTGAATAAAGTAAGTTTGCTGGATTTGTCTTCAAGCTCTTTCATTTGCTAGACTTGAAATCTATTATCTAAAGTTAGGGTACTAAAATGGACTATCTTACAAAGTTATTATAAATTGAAAAACATAATCTTTTTATCTGACAAGAATAAAAATATTTCCTTTTCTCAAATATTTGACACCCTTCCCACCTTGATTTTTATCACATGACCTTCTCTCATATTAGCCTCTATTAGATAGTGACTTCCTTCTGGTCCCTCCACCAAATCTGCAAGCCTATATGTCATCTATCATCTATACTCAAGTTCTCCTTTAATCCTTTAACGATGGAATAAACTTTCTCACCTATCAAAGGCAAACTCTTTGTGAACTCTTGGAACCTCTTGACTTTCCCTCTTGTCTTCACTGTGCTCCTTTAATTCTTCCAACTCTTGTTAGCTTTAAATTTTTTCCTTTATAATTGATTATTCTCATTAGCACCTCAACATCATTTATCATTGTTTGTGTTAATATCATATGATTTGACTCCTTCCTCACTCTCTGATTCCTCTCACTTTTTGACCCATCCTCACTCTCCTTGAAGACCAAACTTCTTAAAAGAGTTGTCCACACATAGTTGCCACCATTTTATCACTTTCCATTCATTCATCAACCAACTAAAACCTTGACTTCCGGTTGCATTTCTCCATCAAACTTCTTGGCTAATATCACTTAACAAACTTCAAGCTGTTAAATTTAATGTACACTGTTTCTGTCATCCTATATGTTCTCTCACAGCATTGCATACTGTTGATTACTCCTTAAATTTTTAAGCATTCTCTCGTGGCTTTCCTGATATCATATCTTTCCAGTTTTTCTTTCCTTTTTCTTTCTCAATTTCCTTTTCCAACCCCTTTACTTTTACTCAAGAGCTTCTCAAAGTTTAACATATTGATCACCAAGCAGTCTTCTAAATTCAACTTATGAGTCAATAGTTCTGGAGTGGGTCCTGAGACTCTGCATTTCTAACAAACTTCTAAGTGATATGAATGCTGTTATTCCACAGACGATACTTTGAGAAAAATGTTTCTACAAAATCACTAAAAATCCTCAAGTCATACATAGCTCATAACTTTTCACTCAGAATTCTTTCCCTAGGTCATCTTATCCATTCCTTTAGCTTTACATACCATATATATACCAATGGCTCCCAAATTTCAATATCCATTCTGGTCCAATTTCTAATTTCCAAACCCATATATCAAGTTTCTACAAGGCATCATCTCTTGAAAGTTTTATTGGCATTTATAAACTTTTAATTTCAAAATCAGGACTAAAACTTTTCTCCAAATCTTTTCTTTTTCTTTTAATCACTTATTTCAGTCAACGGTACCTCTATCCAGTCAGTGGCAAAGCCAGAAATTTAATGCCAAACTTTGTCTCATTTATCTATCAAATGTAATTCTTTACCAAGACATAGTTTGCCCTCTTGTAAAATATGTATTTAAAGATTGCACAAGTATTTCCTTTTCATAGTTCCAACTCTAGTTCTAGTCTAACTTCTACTTATTTTTGAGGTTTTACCTTAAATATCATTTTCTTAGTGTATCTTTTGTGACTGTTCCTACCAATGAAATAATTTAATTTGTCCTGTTAAGAACTTTCATAGTACTGTTAACAAAAGACTATGAGAAATGCAGAAGAAAAAGGGGGAGTATTATTCTCTATAAAAACAATCTGCAGATGGGGAGGCACAACCTTTAGTATAACTGAAAGTGTGCTCTCTGAAGAACAAGGGAGGGTCTAGCTTAAATAGAGAAAGTTCTCAAACCATTTTTCAATCAGATCTGTTTATGCAAGTGAAATATGCAAGCCTGTTCAGTTCTGATTGGCTGAAATAGTCAAGTCCTTCTTGGGTGGCTTCCAAGCCCCAGATCAGAAGTCTGTGTTGTATGGTTCTTCCGAATGGCTGATGTGTGTGTACAGGGGGTGGGGATGCTGGCTTCAGTTTATCTTGGCACCCACAACAGGAACTGGTTTGGCTTGATTGTAGAAAGGGACGTGCTATGACACTGTCACAACATCTTTCTGAGAACACAGAGTACAAGACCTTACCCTCACCCAGCTATGACCTGGTTCTGTTTTAACTTTGAGCACTTCAGTAAGCCACAGGCAGTCAATTTTGCCTCTAGGCCAGGGGCATACTTTAACAGTACTCTATGTTTTTCCTTCATGGTCCTTTTCAAAAATTCTCTCTCTCTCTCTATCTATATATGTATGCATATATGTATTCATATTTAAAGTATATTCATATATATACACACACAGACACGTGTATATATGTATATATATGCACACAAAAACATATATATATATTTGTAGGAACCAAGTGAAAACTTCCCCTTCACCCTCTGAAGGTTCACTGAAATATCCACTGACAGAAGGCAGATTAATAGGAGAGAAGTCATGGCCATTTATTAATGTATGAGAGAGAAACACATCTCTGCCACAAAAGATAGCTTTTCAACTATTCTTGTATTCTCAGCCCTTCTGAATAGCCATCTTAAAATATGTCAGAGAGGTATATTTTGGGGTGATATATTTTGGTTTCCCTTATATTCATTCAACAAATATGTTTGAAGTCCAAGCACTCTGCTAGGTGTTGGTGCACTGTTAAACAAAACTAACATAATCTCTGGTTTCATGGAGCCTGTGAGATTATCTTAGTTTTGCTTAACACTACCAACACCTAGCAGAGTGGTTGCATTTCAAATATATTTGTTGAATGAATACTTGGACAAAGATAAAAAAAAAAGAGATGATAGGGTTTAAATTGGGATATCTTGACCTTCTAATTCTATAATTTATTCTTCCTCTGTGATACTTAAGTCACTCACGTTGAATTAATTTTCAACTGTCATTAATTTAAATAGCTGTTTGATTTCTCCCTTAGGCCTTTGCTGCTAGATAGAATAGGTCGCTGTTTCTGAATGTCAGCAGAACTTTGTAATTGCGCTAACCGAAAAATAGAATTTGGTTATATTTTGTTAAAGAACAATTAATTACACAATGTGGAGACAAAGAACTGACATCTAGAATTAAGAAATGCTAAAGATGCTAGGGATTGTCTAATAAAAAAAATGCCAGATTGATTTCCTCTTCAGTGCCAAAATCTATTAGTTGCTAATGACTCCTTGAAGTGCTAGGATGAGAATGAATTTGAGTCCAGTTTGGGCATAGTGGCAGAGAGTGCTGGGATCCATTTGCAATGTTTGCCACAGTTTCGGGGCAGGAGACTGGGGCATTGTGATGTGTACTACAAACCTGATTTCGTACATAGTGAAGGAAATTAGAGATATTTTACCTCCGAATATGGTATTTTGACATACCAGACTGACTGAATAAGCTTCAAGTTCTCTCTGATCTTCCCCTCCCACCACCACCATGAACTCTCCCAAAGTCACGGATCTTTCTTTACCTGTTTGAGATCCAGACTCACCTAAGAAAACACTTCTTCTTTTCTTCCCCTCCCTGTAAGACCAGGCCTGTGATCACATCTGAACAGACTCTTTAAGAAGATAATGTCTCTCAGACTCATTTAAATTCCAAAGAGAACTATTTACCAGTTAATCTCCCTTCCTCATCCATTCATCCTCCCTAGCAATCCTTTATTGTCCCTCAGTAGAATGGCTATTTTCCCCCTCCCATAACCCCTTGCATTAGAAAGGTATATAAGCTTCTGAACCCCAATGGGGAGTTGAATCCTTATTTTCTGAAGCTTCTTATGTGTATACATTAAAGTAAATACAATTTTCTCTTATTAATTTGCTTTATTGTGAATGATTTTTCAGGGAAATTTTGAGGGTGAAGGGGGAGTTTTGCCTTTACTCTCACAATTAATAAGGAATTTGAAAATCAGACAAAATTTGTGCTATACTAAAGGTCCTACTACTGTTCTGGCAAGTGTTACAGCGATTGACCAGGGAAAGAACCCAGCGGCACACAGAGGGTCGGAGAATCAGCTTTTATTTCGAAGGTGGGCTCAGAGGGGCATACCACCAAATTCTGAGCACTGCTTCCTTATTTCTCTCCAGTCTTATACATTTCTTGGGTCACACATAACCAATCAAGTATGAGCATGCAAAATTATCCAATTAACAGTGGGATTAGTAGGATCAGCTGTAAGCTTCACAGGTATCCAATCAATAGTGGATTTTGCCTCAGGGCCCCCAGGCAGGGGCTTTTCTCTATCACTACTAGTTTGTGACAGAGTCAGGACTAGAATTTAGATTGCCTAAGTTTTAAATGTGTTCTATAGTTCTACTGTTATTTCTAGAATTTTAAGTTTCTTTTAATATTTTCTATGTTTATCTAATTTTTTCCCTTGAGATTTAATGTACATGCATGGCATTTTGTTCTTATTTTTATTAGAATGGAACAAAGTTGAATAAGCTTTTAAAAGATATTACATCAGATTTTCATCTATTCAGATGCCTAAATGATACCCAAAGCAATTTCTTTATCCTTGACTTAGTGTTTTTCAATATGCTGCTGTGATGATTGATTGTGGGTAACAACTTGACTGGATTAAGGGGTACCCAGATATCTGGTAAAGCATTATTTATTCTTAATGCTTCAGTAGGTTCTGAGCCCATTATTCCTCTGCTTAAAGAAAAACACAGGTGGTCTGGCATTCAATTAGAGAGTCTGTGAGGGTCTTTCTGGAAAACATTGGCATTTGAGTCAGTGGACTAAGTAGGTTAGATGTGAACTCAATGCACTTGGTACCATCTGATCAGCTGGGCGACCAAATGGAACAAAAAGGTGAAAGAAGGACAAAGTTGTTTTTTCTCTTCTGGAGCTGTGATATGTATCTTCTCCCACCCTTGGACATCACAACTACAGGTTTTGGGGCCTTAGGACTCTGGGATTCACATCAGTACCCACCAGGCTCTCAGGTCTTTGGCCTCAGACTGAGAGTTATACCATCGGCTTCCGTAATTCTAAAGCCTTTGGACTTAGCCACACTACTGGCTTCTATGGCTCTCCAGCTTTCAGACAGCCTGGGGGGGACTTATCATCCTCCATAATGTAATAACCAGTTCCTCAATTCCCCTAATAAGTCATAAATCCCTTCTCATTCCTCCCCCCCCCCCCCCCCGTTATAGGTTTTGTCTTTCTGGCAAACTCTGAGTAAAAGAGCTGGCAATGACCATTAATATGTCAGGTTTTAGTCTGAAATGTTAGTTCTTAGTGCGCTCATGGCCGAAGAATGACCAGATGCACCAAAGTTCGGCAAGTATGAAAATGAAGCTTATTGAGGAGAGAAAGTTAGGATTATAGGGCAAGATCCAGATATAGGTTTACAGAGCATGACACATATGCCACCGTCATATCAAAGGGAGAGCCAAAGGAAGGGTGCAAAAATGGGCTGGTTATAGTAGGCATCTTGTTTATAGTGCCTAGATTGGGACCTCCCTGTGGCTGAGACGTCACCATGGAACCACTTTGATTGGATAGTTGGGAGTTGCATTACTACACATGGGTCACTTCCAGACTCTATGGTGCCTATGCCACTTGGCCTGTGGGCTAGAGAGTCCTCTGCATTCTTTTGCAGCTGGTGCACCAAGTTGATTGGCAGATTCATAGGATATTCCCTCATGGCCAGGTATGGCAGTTGCTCAGGAGATTAGGGTGGGGCAGGACCAAGATTGGGGCCACAGCACACACTTTCATCCCTAGGAGACGTGGAATCCCTTACTATCTACCTAACATTTAGACCCAAGTCTATTTCAAATATGTTGCTAGCAATTCAACTGTATTTTGTAACTCTAAATATTGAAGACTGTCTTAAGAACAATTATAAAATTCTTTCCCTATTACCTCTTTCCTTGGAAATGTTTTTTATTGGAGTGTGGCCTGTTATGCATATTTTTAAACAGAAGTTTAAATCCTACTTAGTAGGATTACTTAATCAGCATATATATAAATGAGTTACATTAGTTGTTAAAATTGCTTTTAAAAACTCTAATAAACATAATATGATAAGGCTATTTTCTCACCCTCTGGGTTGTCAACATTTCATTCACTAGTCTCAATTTAAAGAATTGTCAGACAAAAGTGGGAAAAGCTTAATCTGTTAATGAATGCAAAGTGAGAACATACATCTAAGATTTGCCTTGCAGAAGGCTGAAATATTTTGGGAGGTGTGGTAAAAATAAGATTAGTCTCCCTAGTTGAAATGGGTAAGGCTGCAAAGTGTTTTCATAAATCAGAGAATATTCACTAAATTGGGAAAAAAGTCTTGTTTTGAGAAAATAAAAATTCTAGAAAAGTAGGGGTGATAGAAATACTAATAAAAAAAATAACTAAAAACACCTGAATACAGCACAGAAGCATTTCTTATTGTGGAATATTTAAAAGCCAATAATCAATTTGATGACAAACCAACAAAAGTATATTTGGCTTTTACCAAAATTCGTCCATAAATTTTATGCTTGGTTATGAACGTAGTTTATGGAGAGTCTAGGTAACAAATGGGTGGCTCAGTTACTTTGTGTCTCTGGAAGAAACACTTACCTGGGCCTGTAAAACAGGTCTTAGAGAATCCCAATCTTGTTAAGAGTCTCCCTAATCTTGTATTACACATTGGTCTTTATCTCTTACAATTTCCAAGATATCTTGGGAATTTCAAAGTATCAAGCTATTATGACAATGAACAGCCTTCCCTGCCTTTTAGCAGCACTTCATGAAGTGAGAATCAGTAAAGTAACATATGACAAAATGTATTAGGGTTCTCCAGAGAGACAGAACTGATAGGATAGATAGATAGATAGATAGATATAATATGTACATAGATGGCAGAACATTTATAGGGGAATTGGCTTACATAATTATGGAGGCTGAGAAGTACCACAATAGGCTGGCTGTGAGCTGGAGAACTAGAGAAGCTGGTGGCATATCTAAGTCCAAGTCTAAGGGTTTCAGAACCAGGGAAGCCAATGGTGTCAGTCTCAGTATGGGGCTGAATCAGGCCTGAGAGACTGGAGGGCCACTGGTGCAAGTTGCAGAGTCCAAAGGCTGGAGAACCTGGAGTTCTGATGTCAAAGGGCAGGGTAAGAAGATTGTCCCATCTTCAGAAGAAAGAAAGAAAATTCACCTTTTCTCTGCCTTTTTGTTCTATCTGATCCTTCAGTGGATTGGATGGTGCCGAGCCACATTGGGTAAGGGCAGATCTTCCTTATTTAGTCAACTGATTCAAATACCTGCCTTTTCCAGAAACACCGCACAGACATACCCAGAAACGATGCTTTACCACCTCTCTGTGTAACAGGGAGAATGGCCTAAGAAAGGGTAAAAATGTTTTCTGTCTTTTTAAAACTTCCCCCGCTCTGTTTGGGAATTAAAACCTACATCCTTGCCTCAGGGCAGTGGTAGGAGGGGCAGGGAGATATGCTTTGTTCTTTGTGCCACAGGAGATGGCTCAGTGGAATTGTCTTGTGGAGGTTGTGGAGGTCCAGGCTGGCAGAGGTCAAGAGAGATTGTCTTTGCTGAGACGGGGTGGGTCAAAATCATCGACTATAGTTAAACAGCAATAGCCTGAAGCTGGAAACCTTCCCTTTAAAAGTTCTGTATTTCTGCTTATGATTAGGACAATGGCATTTTAAGATGGGAGTCTCCATTTTCCTCATTAATAAATCTCCCTTTCCTTCTTCTCAAACCACTTGTCCTCCTTCTACTGATGTGGCCTCTGGCACAAGTGCTGAACTTTCAATAACATCTGGGTATCTCTTAAATCAGTCAAGTTAGCACCTAAAATTAACCATCACAGTACTGTAGTGCTTTGCATCTTTGCCTCCTTTCCACCTTTTTTGCATAGTCATTGTCCTTCACTTGTAGTTCTCAAATAAAGGATTAGTATTTTAATCCTTCCCTCAGTCTCTGCTTTCAAGAGAATCTGTGCTAAAACAATGTCCTGTTGGGGTGAAGATTACTATATGTAGGTTCACAAAACAGCATTTTTTTCAGAGGCTTTTACTGGGCCAATTTTGTACTTCTTGTGGGGATTGCAATGTTATTATATTGCAATGTTATTATATATACAGACTGTCCCCAACTTAAGATAGTTCAACTTACAATTTTTTGGCTTTATGATAGCATGAAAGCAATATGTATTTATTGGTAGGCTTGGTTAAGCTATGGTGTTCAATAGGTTAAGTATGTTATTAATAAATGTATTGTCTGCTTACTATCTTTTCAAATTATGTGCTCATTGGGAGCACATAACTTATAACCCCGTTGAAAGGTAAGGAACAGCTATATAAAATAAAGAGCTAGAGTTATGGAGAACTTAAGAAATAACAAATACAACTGTTTATCACTATTATTCTTCCTTAAATTTCATGTGAAGAAGAAAAAATTCAATGGGTTTTTATGGTATCAATTTTACAAAAAGAAAAATCCTCACTGAACAAGGCTCTGTTAAAGGAAGAAATCTTTGGGGGTGGGAGTTGTTTATCATAGAATCCCTCAGAGGCCAGCACTTTTCTTGACACAAAGAAAACACTCAATAAAAATGTATGGATGGATTAAAGAAGGAGGTCTCAGCACCATCAACTGGAAATGTATCAATAACAATTCCTATTACTGTTTTGGATATGATGATTGTTCTTTATGCTTTAAGGTACATTTTGCTTTTAAATTACTTTATTTTCACATCTGAAAAAGTCTGCTGCTAAATAGTATTCTTTTTATAACTTCAACACTCAAAATAACATCTTTTAAAATACTTAACTTTTCAATAAATGTCTTCAGACATTACTTAATCTTTATTTAAAAATAATCTGGTAGTCTATGTGGATGATACTAAAAGCTTATTGATTCATTTATCTCAAACAACTGGTCAATTCCCTAAATTACATCAGTAAAATTTGTTGCTTGATTGGTTTAACTCCTGACAAAATGCTATATTGTTTTGCTAAGTTGATACAGCCAGTTTTATTTTCCTCGTTTCATACTTTTTTAAAGTATAGTATTGCTTCTCTTAGCATTTTCCAACTTAGTGCTAAGTAAATTCTTCAGAAGAAGGTGCTATGTAAATTTAAAGTATTTTTACTGTTGCAGATGGCTTGTTTCTGACAGGCATCTATGTTTCAGTACTCAGCAATATTCATCAAGTGCAGAATTTGTCTTCACTTATTCCTCAACAAATTCAAATTTCTCTCTTCCTGCAGATGTCTAGCTTAAAATCAGGGATATGAAGAACTTCTTTGGAAATTCTATACTTATTTGAAAGTAATGCTTTTGAAGTTTTTCCCCTAGGAAATATCAGGGGTATAGGTTTCTTGCATAACTTTTCAGAGGCATAGATTTCTTGCATAACTTTTTATAGCAAAAAAGTTTGTAGATTTACCTAAGCATAAAGGCCTGAATAAGTATGTTGTGCAAATAAAACATATACTCAAATGCTTTCTCAGAAACAGGCCTTTTCCTGTTGAATTGAAGAGAGCACTTTGTGTTTTATTTGGAGCAATATAAAAGACTTTGAAGATTTTCCACTGTAACTTATTGTATTATTAATAAAAGACTAAATTAAATATACATTTGAAATTAAAATATTTTCTGTTTTAATAATAATTATGATAATAAAACAAGTTAGAATTATGTTGTTAAAAAGCATATTTATTATATATATCTTACTTGACTACTGAGGTTAATCAGATTTTGCAAAAGAGAATTTCACAATAATGATTTAAGTACCTAAAACAGAACTGATATATTTATTATTGTGCTTTGAGTTTTAGTCCATGTGTAACAGAAAATAATTTGTTAAAGCAATAGCATTTATCTAATTGTAATGTTAGTTTTTTTGGTTGTGTATTCATATAATTGTGAGTCTGTTAAGGCAAATAAACATGTTTTATTCATCTCTTTATCTGTACTACCTAGCATAATACCTGGATGCCCACAATATTTTTAATTGAGTGAATGAATGAAAAATACAGAATTGACATGTTATATATTATTATACATTATGGAATAATTTTACCTGTACTGCTTTGGGAAAATTTTACCCTATAGTGTTTAAAGAATGCAATCCCTTGCCAAATTACCTAGTTTATGGGCATGCATGCAGATGACAATTATTTTATGTTGGTGATGATGCTTTAGTATTTAGTACAGGAATACAGAAAGCTGGGATTTGATACATGGGGTCAGACACTTGAACCATGTGAACTTTTCCATATGTTGTTCCTCACAGAATTCAACTGGATGTCTTAGGTTGGGGCTCTTGTTCAGTCTTTTCTCAATTCTAATTTAAGTACAGCATAGTTTATTTTACTAGCCATTTATAAATGTTTTGGTAACTGTGTTCATATCTATTTAAATTCATTTACATCTTTCCCTCACTCTTGGGGAGGAAAATTATGTCTTTATATGTATTTCTTACTGTGTAAAATACCAACACCTTTTATTGCTCACCTTTTTTTTTTTCAAGTGTCCAGTGGTGTTTTTCTGTTACTAGCTTTTCCATATTTGTAAAAAGTTCCCCATAAGTTTGAGATTTTGTTTTCATTTAAACCTAGGGTCATTGCAATGACACACAGAACTTTTTGAAGATGACAGAAAAATTTCATAATTTTTTAATGAAATTATTTTTTAAGAGTAGCTTTAATTCTCATGGAATAAGTATAACTGAAAGGTGTTTATTTTAATTTCCTAAAATATAATTTGCAATAACTTTAGTATACTCTTTAATGGCAGAAATTATTTATACATAATAAATATTTCATTTTTGTCAATCTTTACAAATATTTGCATTTGGCATCCCTCATTTACAACCTTCTGAATTAATTTATTTAACAAGTAATTATTTAGCCCCTGTGATGTACTGGGTATTGTTTTAAGTCTTGGAGATATAACAGTGAGTAAAAACAAAAAAACATTGCTCTGTCTGAGCTTATATTCTCGAGGGAGCAGACAGATAGTAAGCAAAGAGTAAGCATTAATAAAACGTATATTTTTTATTATTACAATATAAAACTACTACGTGAAAGTAATAAAGTTTTTTAACTCCTGCAGCATTTTCTACCTCCTGCCAGGTTCTCTTAAACTTTTCTCTTGTCCCACAGCTCAGGAACTTATACACAGTATTTTTTCTTACTTTTGGGGAAAATATCTTATTCTTTTAGAAAGGTTGAATATCAACAATTAGAAGTGTTTTTTTCCCAAAATGGGGACTGATTGTCATGTTTTGCTGAATGATGTTTAAATTGGAGCAGAATGAAGTATAAAACATCCTTTAAGATCACTTCAG
>VBSM01001124.1:25153002-25166363 GCA_008086735.1 Cheirogaleus medius
TGTCTGGGCGACTTGTCTGAACATCAGTATGATTTATGGTTTGAATTGGAGGAGTCAACCATGCATGTTTCTTAGTTTATCGTTTTATGCTGTCTTCAATTAAATGTCTATAAACACAGTGATGGCTTTATGACATTGTCCATCAATAAAGACTATCTGATTTTGCATGAGAATATGTAATTTTCAGAAAAATAATGACCTTTTGACTTCTATGTGCCCCGTTGTTCCTATGATACACACATGTATGTAGTATTTCTTCTAGAAAATTTTATTACCCAATTTGTCATATAGAAGAATTACTTATTTTATAGAATATGCTTAATTATTTAAGACTTTTAAAAACACATAATTATCAAATTATGATAATAAGTGGAGCTGAAGTTATAACTCTCTGTTTTGCATATCATATAATAAATGCTTTTATTGAAATGCAAAAAAGCAAAAAAGAACATATCTGAATATTTTCTTGCATGCTGATTCAATGTTTGATTGTTTTATGGATTCAAAAGAGTTTAAACAGATCTTTGCTAAGAGAAAATAATGTATATGATAATATTAAATTAAATTATTTCACACAAAGAATGAATCCTGGAAAATCTCATGTTTTCATATTCTTTGGGACATTGAATAATGATACTTTCAGTTTTCATATTTATGAATGTGGTGTATAGTATTCACACTGGCAGCTTGTGGAGGGTGAATCATTTTCTGTGTAGCTCTGCCCTGATATTGCTGCTGACAGCAAGGCATTGTAAAAAAGAATTAGTATTCTAGCTCTTAAAGCTATGTTGAATATATTTTCAGCATATTTTTAATAAAAAACACAATGTGAAGGTTTTTATATACCAAATCATCTACATGTTGTTTAAGCACAGAAGAATAGAATGAGACAATTAAGGTAGGCTTAAATATCAGTTTAAACAAATATATTTTTGTGTACATAATGGTTGCATATATATGGTATTCTTTGGTATTGAACAAACTCTTCCCTTTCATCATATAAGAAAAAAGTGATGCATATGTGGCAGGTATGTGAGGCCACCAATCGATGATTATCAGAGTTCACATCACAGTATTGGAAGTACACTAAGATCCATGTACAGCCACAGATTGAATCTCATATGTCCTTAATACATTTTCAAAAACACATTTTATTTCTCTACTATAAATGAACAGTGGTTAAATGTATGCATAATTTATCTGGATATTGAAACCAAAAATGGTCTTTGACTTCAATTATCTAGATAATTTAAGCAAGCGAAAATTATGTGTAGGAATGAAACTACTAGACATCATTCTAAATACTAAAAATCACCTACCAATTAAAAGAAATATTTTGCATGCCCTAAGTTCTCCATCATTGGAAAATATAGTTATAAAATTGTGAAAGGCCAAACGGAAGTATAGATATCAATATTTAAATATTGTTTTTCTTGTTATTAGAATAGAATTGGCTTGCTACCTCCTTCTTAATGCAGTTATTTTAATTGGATTGTCTAAATCCGTCTGAAGACATATTCGGGGAAACAGATTTCAAGGACATTTCTAAAGTTTAAAATTCTTACTTTGATTATATCTATAGGAAAATTTTATCAATAGTAAAGAGAGCTTTTTTTCTAAAATACAATTTGTAATTGCAAGACATTTTCTAGCATGAGCTTTAGGTTTTCAATTCAGTGTTCTCCGCAGTATAGTCTGTGGATATACTCTTTGAGTTCCAAATGTTCTGGGAGAGTATTTTAATTTTGCATTTTTATTTTGATGGTAATCCAATGTAAAAAGAGTCATAAGCATAAAATTATTATTTTTCAAAAAAACCTGAGTTATTTATTAAAAATATTCTAGTTTCTTAGTCACTTTGTCAAACTTTGTCCTGGATAATTTTTCTCAGGTATGAAACATCCTTAAAGAGGAACTGACATCCTCTGATGCAAAAAATTGGGAGCTAAATAAGCATTTATTCCTTTTAAAAGATTATTTTAAAATATGCCCAGTATAAAGCATAAATAAACCTGGAAGTGAAACATTTAAAATAATCATTCTATTCTTAATCAGTAAATTTTCTAAATATCCAAGTTTCTTTTAGCTGCTTTAATTTGAAAGTGCTATTTTTAAAGAGTATGGAAAATAACTCTTGGCACTTCAGCATTATGATATCAAATGTTCCCTTTTTGCTTTTTAAATAACAGTTTTAAATAATATAGATTCGTTATTGAATAGTGGAAAATTTTCAACGTTTATAAATATAATAAATTTTTAAATTACTTTAAACCACCACAATGTATGCACGTGTGTGTGTTTGTGTATGTGTAGTGAGATCGATTGAGATACTTTGGTTTATCAATTTTATATGATATTTTCTTCTTAACATTTTGTCACATAGTTTTCCTGTCATTCAAAGTTTTTCATAAAAATCAACTTAAAGACTTTTTTGCATGGTATATGTATCTAGGTATAGAGAATTTTACCAATGAGTTAGGATTATATATATGTTGTTTCAATTTTTCAATATTGTAAAGCTTCAAATGAACATCTTTATAGATAGCTCTTTATTTTATTTTATTATTTTTCTATTTCTTTATTTAGGAAAATACATATTTATGATGTATTTAATCATACTATGATAACCTGGTGAAATATAAATAAATATATACTGACATTTGTCTTGAATATTTTTTGGTAAAATAATATTGCTTATTTTAAAAACATATTTTGATTTTTGCAAGATTCAAGGAAATACTGTCTAGGTATTTAAAATCCTGCAAAGAAACTGCTTTTAGTTTGCCTTCACATAAAATCTTTTACTGTCCTTAGCCATTTTTGGTATCATCTAAATATTATCAGACAAATTGTTTTCATTTTTGCCCTCTCCCTTTGCTTAGCCTCATTATATGTTTACTTGGTACTGAAGATGCTCTATATATACAAGTATCATTAGGACACTAACTTCCCAGCTAAACAATGCTTCTTTTTGGGAAAGTGAACATGAGCAAAAAGTAACTTTTGTTTAATGGAAACATGTATGTACCAGTAGCTTATCAAAAAGCTAAACAAATGAAATGCATTCCACTCTTTGTCTTATTTAAGTGTATTGCACTTATAGAAGATTCAATGGGAAATATTTCCAGCATTAATGTATAAGATATGTTCAGAAATTAAACTAAAATAATTGTGTTAAATAGAAACTTTTAATAAAATGATTTGATTGCTGAAGAAGTGAGACAAAGTCATCATAATTTGGACTTACATTCATTTTGAACAGAGTTGCCATTTAAATAATAAATTTTGGCATAATTTCTGAGGCAAGGGTTATTTTTATTAACATATTTGTGAATATGTAGACATGGGTGTAATAAGTATTCTTGAAAGAGTGACCTTTTTATATACTGATTTTCTCAAATATAATTTTTATATGTCATTCATGACAAAATGTTTTATTTTATTAGAAATTTACATAAATAAGAATTTTTAGGTATTAACTTATATATTGTAGGCACATTTCCTACTCTGGAGGCTTAGAGAATATTTTGCTTAAAATATGTGACTTAGTTTAAAATTATTTCAAACGTAGAACAGATACTAAAAATAATGATGTTTTTATTGTTTTGTTTCTACTCTTGCACTCAAAGGATTCTGAAAAAAGAGGGATTTTTTTGTTTTGTTTTGTTTTTGTTTTTTGGGTTTATGTGTATGTGTGCACGTGTGTGTGTGCTTTGGAGATTAGGGATGCAATATGTCTGCTCAGCTATATTGATATCTTTATTAAACTCAGTTGTTTCTCCAACTTGCCTCCAGTTTCTTCATGACTTTTATATGAAGCACAGAATTTAAATGTGCATTTCTGTGTTGATATTTTAATATGCAATGATATTGCAGTTGATTCAGCCATAGGGAATGCATAAAACAACATGGAAATTATATGATCACAGAGGCAGAACCAAACCCTTAGGAAAGACAATTGTTTTAGAAAGGTTAGCCATGTTCTTTCATTTTTAGCTTCAGAGTCATAACATGCAAAGTTCTACTATTGTTTCTCAAGGAAAAAGAGAGAACGTTTTACAGCGTAATATTAACATTCTACTTTCTTTAGCTTAAAAATATATCAGTTCTGTGATGGTGGTACTGTTCTTCCTAGTTCTTGGTTGGGTTTGGTGAAATAAAAGAGACTTATTTCATTATAGTTTTATTTCCTTTGTTTGTAGATAGGAATTCTTTTGGTCATTTATTTTTCAGAATAAACTATGCATTTTTCAAAACCATAATGTCCTGACAGTATAAAAACATGTGGAAATAGGCACAGATGAATGAAGGATTCCATGTAGTTTATGAGGAGTATGTCTTCAGACATTCTAGTATGGTATCCAGTAGGAGTTTAAGTTTATACATAGCTGTGATTAATCAGCTGTGTATATGATCATTTAGGTAATGGATATATATAGCGCTTTGTTTATTGAAGATGAAATAAATGGTGAATATATCACAATAAAATGACAAAATACTTTTTCTTACCTATTTCTGGAAAAAAGAGCAGTCTGACGTCAATTATGCAGTGGTCTTGCAGTGTCCTTTCTGCCTTATGGTTAAGGGGCCTTTACCTCTACACCAGACCTGCTACATCCAGACATGACCAGTATCATATAAAAGAAGTGAGAGTCCTAATAAATGGTATCCATCTATACTAATATTTCTTAATTCAACCCACCCTTGACCCACTGGTTCTTACAGTGAACAACATATAAAGGTATGTTTGGCAATTGCCCCAGATGCTTAGTAAAGTTTGCAGAGATGCTTCTGCCCTGATCTAGTTCCTAGAATATTTTTGATTCTTGCACCATTTTCAATTCAGAACTCTCCTTCTGCACTGTGTCCTTATATTTCTAATTTTTCTTTTTCCCTTCTTCCTCTTTAAGGATTTTGGCTACAATGCAGTAAAATAGTGTCACAGGTTTTATCCACTTGGAAGTGTAAAAAATCTGCCTTACCTAGATTTTTAGGACCTAATCTTTCTTAGGCATTGCTGATATTTGAATAATATTGGATAATATTATATATTAAAATAAATATAAAAAGAAAGTTTTTCATTAATAAATCATTCTCTTGACATATATTGCTGTGTTAGCTCTCTAAGATATATAAATATTCCTCTGTAGAGGTATGCAGTTGTCCTACTTTTACTAGACTGCAATTTTCATGCAGGCAGGGATTTTTGTAAATTTTGTTTATTGATATATCCCAAGCACATCTAAAATAGTTTCTGGCTTATATATTAGATACTCAATAAATATTTATCAAATAAATCTGTGTTATATAAACCACACATCTGTTCATAATTTTCTATATATATTGTATCTCTGTGTAAATAGAGAGTAGTGCATACAGGGAATTGTGAATAAACTTAATAGTTCTGAACAAAATTGCAACTGTACAAAAACCCAAAGATCTAACATATAATTTCCTGTAGTCTAAAACCATAGCAAGATATAAGTATCTGTATATTGCAACATGTTGGATTAACCAAGAGTTCTGAGACAGTCTAATTGCATGGACACAATCCTTCTTTTTTTGAAAGAGGAAAATAATGGAGGACCCACTAATTATAATAGAAATAATCTTAAGAAATAAGAGAGTTAACTAAACATGCTATCCTTTGGCTATCACTTTTTGGATTTCCAGGGAAGAAAGAACATGAAAATGGGCAAGCGATATAGAAAAGGTATATACTATTTATCTAAATTGCTATACTTTATATAATCTAGCCTCTCAATATGTTGAGCCTAGAGGTTATAGCTGATGATAACGTAAAAATGGTTTCTACTACATTGACTTTAATTTGTTCCTTGGAAAGATGTGGGATGACTAAGAATTAGGACCATTTGATTTTAATTTGGTGCTAGTTGTTTAGTACAAATTTTGAGATTTGTATTATTTGGCTGACCATTACTAAACAAGAAAGGGGTCTCAGAAGCTATGGGCCCAGAGAACGCCTTTGCAAAATGGAGTAATGACAATGGGAGCAGACATGGTTTATGTATGTTATCCCTTATATTCTGCATAGTCAGAGAAATAGATATTATTAATCTCACTGTATATACAGTGAAACTGAGGTCTAGAGGCAGTGGAACAACTCTTAAAGTCAAATAACTGGTAAGTTATAAAACTGTTCTGATTCCTAAGATTTTAGATGACACCTCTCAATTTTTGCTTCCTTTGTCTTTCCAGCCATTTGCTGGATAACAAAAGATAAAACCAAAGTGAGAAGATACTATACCAAACATTTTATTTTAATGTACTCATAATGCATTCTTTATTTTGCAGTTTCTAGGCCTACCCATTGATTTATCTTTCAGATTGGTTTAATTTATAAATAAATATACTATTTTAACTCCTTGCAAAAGAGTCTTACTTTTGTCCAAGCTAGAAAATATATTATTATCTCTTGCATCTAAAGCCAAGGTAAGATTATTATTGCAGAATGAATGTGGTAATAGTTGGCATTTATGAGACTTGAAATTATTGCTGTTTTATATTTCACATGCTTGCCAAATTTCTTCTCTGTGCTAAATTAACTTTTCAGGAACAGTCTGAATGTAAAGAAACCTCTTATTTTTCATGCCTTTGAAATATAAAGTAGTTTATTAACATGAATGAGAGCCTCAAACAGCTCTCTATATGTTATTATTTATGAATTTACTTTTACAGATTTCAGTTTTTATTAAATTAAAATTTTGGCATTAGAATGTCTTTATATTCTCCAATTCATTCATGCAAAACTATTTCAGTATCTACTATAAGCCAAGTAGAGTTTTGGGTGCTGGGAACATAGCAGTAAACAAAGCCAAAAAATCCATGCCCTGGGAGAGTGGGGCAAGATGGCTGACTAGAAATATTGCTTACTAAACTGTCCCAGAGGGAAGGGAGGTTTTCAGACAAAGGAGAGGGGAGAAAGGACACAGCTCAAATGGAGGTCAGAGGAGGAAGTACTGGAGACTTCCAGGGACCTCACGGAGGAAAATGGTAAAGCAGAGAAAGAAGAGGGAAAGGGAAAAAAAGATACTGGAGAGCAAACCTAGAGAGGCTGGGAGCCCAGTGAAGGGGTAAGGGGAGATCCATTTCTCCCTCCCACACTCCTTTGGTGATCAGTGGGCTACCAAGTTACCTAGAAGTTTTTCCACCCCCATGAGCCCAAGCTCTGTGGCAACCATGCAATTGTGTGGACAACCTGTGTGATCGCAGAGCTTGGACATCTCGTGTGGGGTTCCCCTCCAAGAGTGACCTGAGAGGCCAGAGAGCTGGCTTTCTTCCCTTCTCTGGAAGAGTGGCTTGAGTTGAGAATTTGGCAAGCAGCCACCTCTCCATAGCTGGTGCATCCTTTAGTCTTAGGTTTCCATAGAGAGTGGAGCCCATGCCTTTTCCCTTGAGAACCTGCAGTAGACATGGGGTGCTCAATCTGGGAGCTCTCTGCCCACTGGCATGTCCCAGAGATGCATGCCAGTGGGTCAGACACACAGACTGGAACCTGTGCCCCTAGGACTCAAGCAGGTTTCTAGGGGAAATGGAGGATATTTGGGAGCTGGACTCTGGAGGCAAGGCAGCCCATGTGGGCAGAACTGATGGGAGAATACAGTGGGGCTTTGAGACATGGTGACCTGGGGGAGCACCCATCCCCCCCACAGGAAAACCATGCTACCAGACTAGGGCAGGTCCTCCGGTGTGGAAGATCCCAGCCTATGAGGCCATAGCAATTAAGCATGCAGTGCATTCTGGTACCAATTTACAACCAGACACGGGAGGGCAGGGGTAACACAAGAGGGGTGGAGCTCACTCCTAATAGCTGGTTGGGGAATTGTGGCCCCTTCCTCACAAGTAGCCTTCCCAGTTTGGAGAGCCTGCCTTGACCCTCCTTCTAGTGGCTTTCCCCAGCAGCTGGGAAAATGACCTTGGAATCCTGCCGAGGCTAAAAGCCACACTGTTGGACTAGAAAAGGTACTCTGGCAGGGAAGATCCCAGCCTGCTGTGCCATAGGAACTGAGTGCAGTGTGTTCAGTTGCCGATTTTCAACCAGACACTGGAGGGTAGGGGTAACGCAAGAGGGATGGAGCTCACTTCTGATAGCCAGTCAGGCAATTATGACCCCTTCCTCACGAGCAGTGAGGTGGCTCTCCCTAGCAACTGGGAAAATGACCTTTGAGCCTTGCTGAAGCTTTGCAAAGCATCCAGGCTCAACCAACCTAAATATGCCCAGCCACATTCCTTAAACCACTTTTGCTATGGTGAAGAACAAGAAACCCCATGGGAGCTAAAGGACCCCTCCCAAACCTGGGCCATTCAGGTCCTCCTCCTGAAGGACTAGAGCTTATTATAGGCACAAAAGAACATCTTTGCAGTTGGCTCTTTCCCACAAGCATCAACAACTGACAGGGTGAACAACTGACAGGGAGAACAAGTCTATAGCACATTACAGCATCAACCAACTCAATCAAACAGGGTGTGGCTGATTCTTACAATTATCACCCACCATCTTGAAGATTAAGCTGAGGGTCCAAGTATAATTCACACTGATGGGAAGAGGTGAAGACAGCAGGATAGAAGCAACTGATGGGGAAACTACTTTTTAGGAGAGAAACAAAAGTTATAGGCAGCTCTATCTGTGAAGAGTCTCCCTCTTCCACTACAAACCTCTGGGCTGATTCAGGAGCTGAGCTCAGAGTCTGCACAGAGACATTTCACTGGAAAGCAGGTGTAGCAGAGATTTGGTGCCTGCCAATCCCAGGTTTCTGCGACTGACATCCTGACTCGATCCTGATTGCTTTGGCATATGAAGCCAGGTCTGCTTGGGACCCAGCATTTTAGCAGTAGCCTTTGCATCACCCCTGCAGGGCTGGAGAGGGAACAGACATTCCCTTGTATTTTGCCCTGTGACTGGGGGACAAACATACCTCCTCTCCAGCATGGGAGCTGAATAGAGGAGGAATCCCAGGCTCCACAGCACCATTGGAAAGCCTGGGGTTACTGCCTCAGTGAGTCCTAAGTGTGAGAGGAGAACCTTGGCAAACCAGTAACTCTGGGGTGCTGAGACAAAACCCTGCCTTGGTGTCTAGGCATCAGCAGTTCTCACATAGGTGGAACTGCCCCCCCCCATATAGGAAGCTCTGCCCCTGAGACCCCAGAGCCAGTTCTGAAGCATTCACTGTACCTGAGTCTGTAGCTCTGCCACTTTAGCTCCAGGGCCCCCATTGGGCCTGTAATTCCACTCCTGAGACTCCAGAGTTGTGCCTGAACCCCAAGATCCCACTAATGGGTCCCAACCTCTACTGCTGGGCCAGAAGAACCACCCAAGGTGCAAGAATTCACTCAGGATGCCTCCAACCCTGAGTAGCCATCTCTCCTGTATTTGGTTTGAGAGTGTCCCCAGCAAAGGAGAATGGGTGTTTTGCAGTCCTAACAGAGGATTAGGATTAATCCTCTTAATCCTAGATAAGAGCCAAGAGAAGAGGACCTAGATAAGAAGAAACCAGCAAAGCAACTCTGGCAACATTAAAAAAACAAAATAGTTTGACACCCCCAAGACATCACAATGGAGCCACAAGAGTGATCTCCACCCACAAGGAAATTGATGAAATGACAATAATGGAATTCAGAATATGAATGGTAAATATTAAATAAGATGAATAGAATTGAAGAGGAAGTTGAAAACCAACAAAAATAGGCAAAAAAGTTATTTCAGGAAATCATTGAAAAAGACACTAGTGAGCTAGATAATATAAGAAATGATACAATAGAACTTAAAGAAATAAAAGAGTCATTTAAGGAATTTCAAAACACAGTAGAAGGCTTCAACAACAGGCTAAACCAAAGAGATGAAAGAATCTCAGAGCTTGAAGACAAGGCTCTTGAGATTACCTAGTCATTCAAACACGCAAAGAAGGGAATAAAAAAGTTCAAGCAATCACTGAGTGGGTTATGGGACTATGTGAAGTGAACTAACATTCAAATTATAGGTATACCTGAGGGAGAAGAAGAAAGAGCTAAAAACATGGAAAACTTATTGGAGGAAATTATTGAGGAAAACTTCCCTGGAATCACCAGAAATTCAGACATACAGATATAGAAGATGGACATAAAACACCAGAGAGATTCATAGCAATAGGTCATCTCCAAGACACATAGTAATCAACCTAGTCAAAGTTAAAATGAAGGAGAAAATTCTACAAGCATCAAAATGAAAGCATAAAAATACCTATAATGGAAATCCCATCAGGCTAACTGCAGGATTCTCAGTGAAAGCCTTAGAAGCCAGAAAGGATTGGGGTCCCATCTTCAATTGGATTAAACAGAACAACTGCCAGCCTAGAATTTTGTATCCTGTAAAACTAAGTTTCACAATCAATGGAGAAATTAAGTCTTTTTCAGACAAGCAAACATGGAGAGAATTTGGCATGACCAGATTTGCCCTGCATGAAATACTCAGAACAGCATTATTAACAAATCAACACAACAGATAACCACCAATGTCAATTCACCTAAAAATAAAACCAAAATAAACAAACAAACAAAAAAAATCCAAACTCACAAATCTTACAAAACAATAGAACAAGAACAAAAACAAGAGGTAATACAAAGCAAAAGGATGAACAGATCAATATTCCACATAGCAATGCTATCAATTAATGTTAATGGACTAAATGCTCCTCTCAAAAGACACAGGCTGGATGCATGAATAAAAAAACACAACCCAACTATCTGCTGCCTCCAAGAAACACATCTAAACCACAAGAATGCCCACAGAGTCAATGTGAAAGGGTGGACAAAAATAATGCATGCAAATGGAAATCAAAAGAGAGTAGGTGTAGTCATTCTCATGTCAGATAAAGTTGACTGTAAGCCAACAAAGGTAAAGAATGACAAAGAAGGTCATTATACAATGGTAAAGGGAGCAATTCAAAAAGAAGATGAATCAATCCTAGATATATATATGCCCGACACATGAGCTCCCAGATACATAAAGCAAATTTTACTAGTGCTAAGCAAAGTAATAAATAGTACCATCATAATTGCTGGGTAACTCAACACTTCACTGTGAGCTTGACAAATCATCAAAGCAGAAAATAAATAAAGAAATAATGAACTTAAACCAAACTTTAAATCAAATGGACCTAGCAGACATTTACAAAACATTCTACCTCAAAAACAGAATACTTGTTTTTCTCAGCAGCACATGGGACATTCTCCAAGATTGATCATATCTTAGACCACAAAACAGATCTCAGAAAATTCAAAAAAATCGAAATCATACCATGTACCTTCTCAGACCACAGCTGAATAAAACTAGAAATAAATCACAATAGAAACACTCAAACCTACATAAAGTCATGGAAACTAAACAACCTGTTGCTGAACAATTATCGGGCCAAGAATGAAATTAAGATGGAAATCAAAAAATTCTTTAAATTAAGCAACAAAGGGAATACAAGCTCTCAAAATCTATGGGACAAAACAAAAGCATTCCTCAGGGGAAAATTCATAGCCTTAAATGCGTACATCAGAAAGACAGAAAGATCACAAATTAACAACCTAATGTCACACCTCAAGGAACTAGAAAAGGAAGAACAAATCAAACCCTAAGGCAGCAGAAGAAAAGAAATAATGGAGATCAGGGCAGAACTAAATGAATTGGAAAACAAAACAATAAAAAATACAAAAGATCAACAAAAAGTAGGTTCTTTTAAAAGATAAACAAAATCCACAGACTTCTTGCTAGATTAACCAAAAACAGAAGAGAAAGGACCCAAATAAACTCAATCTGAAATGAAAAAGGTGACATTACAACTGGTACCACAGTAATACAAAATATTATCCATGAATACTGTGTAAATATCTATGCACATAAACTAGAGAATATGGATGAAATGAACAAGTTTCTGAAAAAACACAACCTCCCAAGACTAAACCAGCAAGAAGTGAACTCCTGAACAGACCAATAATGAAAGGTGAGATTGAAACAGTAATAAAAGCCTCCCCCAAACAACAAAAAAAGCCCTGGAGCAAATGGATTTGAGCTTAATTCTATCATACCTACAAGAAAGACCTGGTACCCATACTACAGAAATTATTCCATAATATTGAGAAGGAGGGAATTCTCCCAACTCATTCTATGAAGTTAATATCATCTTGATACTAAAGCCAAGAAAAGACACAAATAATACAAAAAAATGACATACCAATATTCCTTATGTATATAGATGCAATAATCCTCAATAAAATACCAGCAAATAAAATTCCCAGCACATCAAAAAAATAATCAACCACGACAAAGTGGGCTTCATTCCAGGGATGCAAGGAAGGTTCAACATAAGTAAATCAATAAATGTGATTCATCACATAAACAAAAGCAAAAACAAAGACCATATGATGATCTCAATAGATGCAGAAAAATCATTTGACAAAATTCAGCACCCTTTCATGATAAAAACCCTCAACACACTAGGCGTAAAAGAAACATATTTCAGAATTATAAAAGCCATATATGACAAACCTACAGCCAACATCATACTGAATGGGAAAAAGTTGAAAACATTTCCTCTAAGAACTGTAAAAAGACAAGAATGCCCACTGTCACCACTTCTGTTCAACATAGTGCTGGAAGTCCTAGCCAGAGCATTCAGGCTAGGGAAAGAAATAAAGGGTATCCAGATGGGGAATGAGGATGTCAAACTATCACTGTATGCTGACCATATAATCTTGTATCTAGAAAATACCAAAGATTCCACCAAGAGTCTACTGCAATTGATAAATAAATTCAAAAAAGTCTCAGGATACATCAAAGTCCATAAATCAGTAGCACTTCTATATACCAATAGCAGTGAAGCTGAGAGTCAAATTAAAGGCTCAATACCATTTATCACAGCTAGAAAGAAAATTAAATACCTAGGGAGAATATACTTAACCAAGGAGGTAAAAGATCTCTACAACAAGAACTATACAACTCTGGGAAAAGAATTCACAGAAAATACAAACAAATGAAAAAAACATATCATGCTTATGGAGTGGTAAAATCAACATTGTTAAAATGTCCACACTATTGGGTATATGCCCAGTAATGGGATTGCTGGATCAAATGGTAGATCTACTTGTATTGCTTTAAGGTATCTCCATATTGCTTTCCACAGAGGCTGAACTAGTTTGCAGTCCCACCAGCAGTGTAGGAGTGTTCCTATCTCTCCGCATCCACACCAACATTTATTGTTTGGGGACTTTTTGATAAAGGCCATTCTTACCGGAGATAAGTGATATCTCATTGCAGATCACTGTATGAAAAAGACACCTGCACTCAAATGTTTATAGCAGCACAGTTCACAATTGCA
>VBSM01001124.1:25166463-25197605 GCA_008086735.1 Cheirogaleus medius
TAATATGCTGAAATAAAAAAAAAACAGTAAAAATAAAATAAAATAAAATAAGATGTCCATACTACCCAAAGTGATTTACAAATTTTATGCAATCCCTGTCAACTTATCAACATCATACTTAACAGATCTAGAAAAAATAATTCTGTGTGGGACTTTTAAATATTATTTTGAAATTTTGTATCAATTTAGAGAAAATGTTTTTACATTTTAATGTTAATTTTTTTGGATGGTTCCTAAGCAATTTAGTAATACTGTTATTTCTAGTGAAAAGAATGATGTGTTTCTCCAGTTAATTGTTAATTATTTTATTAAGCATTATTTGGTGATAATTTTAAGAACAATTATATTGAAACTCACACATCCGTTTATGTGATTATATTCCTCTGTTAAAGATCCTTTGTTATATCTTTGTGATAAAGCACTGTAATATGCATTCACCTATACATTTAATTTTATTTAAAAAAAACCATTTTTGTGGGGAGGGTGGATAGTAGGTGGGTTATGATGGGGAAGTGGGTAGCTCAGGACACACACAACACTATATTTAACAATGGAAAAAATCCACACTAATCTTTTTTGGTCCTTTGAAAACATTTAATGTGTGCTGTAATGGTATGCAATATTTATACATATTTATATATTTGGAGTAAGAGTAACATTACTTAATAAGCAGGAAAGATGACTAATTCTATTAGATATTTAGATATGTTCATTTAGACAAAATAACATAATCCTATCTGATAACTGATTTTCATACAATAAATAAATGGCTTTCACTAAATTGAGAACACGTTCTACCAATGTGACATATATTAATACACACCATGGAATGTTATTCAGACTTAAAAAAAGTAGGAAATCCTGCCATATACAACAATATGGATGAACCTGAAGGGCATTACACCAAATGAAATAAGCCAGTCATGGGACAAATGAGTAGCGTAGAATGCTGGTTGCCAGAGATTGAGGAAAGGGGAAATGGAGAGTTGTTCAATATGTACAATGTTTCTGTTACGCAGGATAAATTAGTTCTAGAGATCTTCTGTACAATATAGTATCTATTATTTACAGACACTATAGTTAATACTATATTTGAATTTAAAAATTTTAAGGGTGTAGATCTCATGTTAAGTGTTTTTACCATAAAACAAACAATCACACAAATAAAAAAAGAATACTAGAACAAACAAACAAACAAACAAAAAACCCAAAGTTGCATGAGGAAACCTTTGGAGGTGACGTATATGTTTATTGCTTTGATTGCAGTGATGGTTTCACAGGCGTATGCATATGTCCAAACTCATCAAATTACATATATTAAATATGCACAGTTATTTTGAATATACGTTATATATCAATAAAACTGTTAAAAAAAAGAGCAACATGAAATCTTATGCATTATGTAGGTTTTGGTGCGCATTAGGTAAAGAAATTATATGATCCTACAAATTATATTTTTTTAAACTTCAGAGTGCTGAAAAAGTTAATTTAAAACATCCCTATGAGGCACAGAGGACCATGAAACCCATTTAAAACATTTTTCAAAAGCTTCAGAAAATACTCTAAGTGGGAGAAAAAGTGTAAGTGGGAAACATTAGAGGTGTGTGCCATGGGCTATGTAGGTAATAGAGAAAGGTTTGAAGATGAGTGAAACAGGTTGAGAAAAGTACTGTGTTGATCTTAAAGCTAAGAGATTCAAATCCAAACCATGACATAGCTTAGAAGTCACACTTGCAAACTTTTCTTTTTTTAAATTTATGACTAGAAGGGATTTGCACTTAGTCTCTGATAACAGCAAGAGGATAAAGCCTTAGGCTGACCAAACACATTATTGACTAATGCTTCATGTGTAGTTCCATCTTAATTAATAAAGAGGTTCTGTTTTACATGGGTAGAATTAAGTATACTATTGAAAATGTCAGATATAATGAGAATTGTCAGAATGAAAAAACATGTCTTAGCATCTTTATGAAGAGTCCATTGAAAGTATAATAGTGGTTTCCTCTATCATGAACTTTCAAAATGTGAATTTGAATCATATTACTACCTATTAGTTTAATATAAGGGTAAAATTTATTTTTGTATATTTAATTTTTAAATTAACATGAAAATTATATATATTTATGGTATACTACATGATGTTTTGATATATTTACATTGTAGAATAGCTAAACCAAGCTAATTAACATATGCAGTACCTCACCTACTTATCATTTTTTTAATGATGAGAACATTAAAATCTATTTTCTTAGCAATTTTCAAGTATAGGCATATCTTGGATATATTGCAGGTTTTGTTCCAGACCACAAAAATAAAGTGAGTATCAATAAATTGAGTCACATGAATTTTTTGTTTTCCCATATGAAAGCTATGTTTATACTTTACTATTGTCTATTAAGTATGCACTAGCATTATGTCTAAAAAACAATGTGCATACATTAATTAAAAAATATTTCATTGCTGAGGAAATTCTAAAGGAAAGAGCATATGCTGTTGGGAAAATGATGCCAATAGACTTGCTCAAGGCAGGATTGCCACAAACTGTCAATTTGTAAAAAAAAAAAAAAGCAATATCTGTAAAATGGAATAAACCAAATAAAATGAGGTATGGCTGTATACAAAATATTATTAGTAACTATACTCACCTTGATGTACAATAGATTTCCTGAACTTGTTCCTCCTAACTGAACTTTTGTATCCTTGACCAACATCTCCCAAGTTCCCCAACTTCCCAGCCTCTAGTAACCATCATTCTGCTCTCTGATTCTATGAGTTCAACATTTTTCAGAGGATAGGAATTATTTTTAAAGTATTTTCAAGTGGACTTGTTACTTTTGTTTTAATTCATTTATTCAACAATTATGTCCAGTTATCCAGGTTGCTAGTAAGGATTTGAAGATAAAGACTTTACCACTAAGTCCTTATAGTCTATTGGCAGAAACAGACCAGAGAAGTAGTTTGCACAATGGAGTATGATGAGTCTTTTATAATGGTTTATATGTAGAATGTCATGGAATTATAAGAAGGGGGTCTATGGAAAGGAGATCTAGAGGTAATTATGAGTGTGTGGAACATATTCAAGAAGGGCAAACTGGCCGGGTACGGTGGCTCACACTTGTAATCCTAGCACTCTAGGAGGCTGAGGTGGGAGGATCACTTGAAGTCAGGAGTTGGAGACCAGGCTGATCAAGAGTGAGACTCCATATCTACAAAAAATAGAAAAATTACCTGAGTGTCATTGTGCATGCCTGTAGTCTCAGCTTCTCATGAGGTGGAGGCAGGAGAATCACTCGAGCCCAGGAGTTTAAGGTTGCAGTGAGCTATGATGATGCCACTGCACTCCAGCCCTGGTGACAAAGCGAGTATAAACTATAAGGTAGCAGGGGAGGAGAAGGAGATGTTTTACAGTGAAATAGCTCTTTTAAAATACTTTAAATGTTCTATTATTAATACCCCAGAGACCATCGATATATGACTGCTTGAATGAAGTACAGTGCACAATGGTAAAGGTGTAAAAAGGAATAAGGGACATCTATGTTGACTATTATGAGTTGAATTTTATGTTGTATAATTTAGCAAAAGACACAAGCAAACAAGGCAGAACTGTGTGTTGAGGATGCAAACTTTTATCAGAGAAAGAAGAAAGTGCGTATGTGTATGTGTATGTATTTAAATAGTCAATAGAATGATAACCAAAACTTATTACAAATACTTCTCCATAAGTAGTGACTTAAAAACATAGCAAAAAAAGATTTCAAATGATTTATACAGAGAGATTAAAAGGACTACCAAGAAATCTTAATGTATTTTTATTAATCATATTGTCAGTAATATTGTTATAGTGATTCTAAAATTATTACAGGAACCAAAAGTATTAGCAAAAGTAAAACAAATAACAAATATAAAAATCAAGACCTTCTGTAGAACCCTGTACTCCTAAATTGGAATTGAAAAGCATTATTATTTCTTAATGTATTTTTCTTGAAAAATAGTATTTCCTATCTGAAATTAATAAAAAGCAATTACCAGAGCAGTACCATAAGTACCCGCGTTCTAGATTGTGGTCTCTAAAAACCTTTTTTTTCCCCAAAGAACCAGAGATATTTAGGGAAATAACTGATTCCTGGTCTAGGACAATAAATGTTCAATATGAGATTAGACTATATTTTTATAACAGAAAGTGGAGAAACTATCAAAGATTCTTCAAGTCATAGCAAGAGATTTGAAGTCACCACTTTCAAGGGGCTCTCTCTAGCCAAAAGATAGACAATTTGAGAATAAAAAATATAAATAAATGCAAATAACTGCAGTTGATTAAAACATAGAAAAATGTTGAAATCTATACTATAATTTTGATATTAAAAATAACCTTCATTGGTTGCTCTTGGAGATCAAAATATAATAATAATGTATTATTGTGAAGAGTAGTAAATAAAGGGAAAGGGAAAGGGACATTTATTCTGTCCTTCTGTACAATAGTACCTGAGGGTAATCAAATTATGGACAATGCAAAATATGTGATAAAAGAATGCCTACTAATAAATGAAGGGAAATGATAGAATTTTATTATTTTATAATCCCTAATGAAATTATGGATTTTTAGACAATGATCATCAATGACTGAGAAAGTCTTTATGTGAAAAGTTGATGAGGAACTTTACACCTAAACATACTGATCAATCATAACATATCATTAAAAAAAGCCCATATGGACCTTTAAATATGATATAATAAGAAGCAATCAACAGCATCTATGAAATATTCTGTAAACAAATAAGTAATTAAATAGCCTCTAGATCTAACTTCTATTAAAAGAAATTACAAGGGTTAGAGAAAAGTATTAACATCACAGGAATAAAATCAACAAAATCTAGAATATGGCATATTCTGCAGGACAATGGGCAGTTTCCTATACTCCATATTGGCCAGAAGTAGAATTTAACAACAATTTAATGACTTTTGGGTTTTGGAACTAAATTGTATAAAAGGAAATATAAGAATTAAGAAAGTAAGATTTATTAACATTACATGTTTACTGGTAGCACAAATATATTTCTAATTATTTGTTAAATGGCTTTCTTCTCTCTTAATTACAAATTCCATAAAAATAGGACTATATTATCTCATGAACAGCTATATTTCCAACGCCAGCTAAAGTTTATGTGACATGGAGATGATTTATTAAATTTTGTCAGCTAAACAAAAACAAGCAAAATAACAAAACAAGGAAGATCTGAAGGAATGGAAGTATAAAGAGAAATTCTCTATGTCTAGCAGGAACTAAAATTTTGATTTCGTAGAAAAGCTGAAAGATCCCTTTTTCAGCACCAAAAATTTATTTTTGTATATATGCTATATTCTCTTACAGCCTTGAGAATTTGATTATTTAGCTGAGATGACACTCACATATAATTTGATATGAGCAAAGCTTGATGAAACCATCTCTGCCTATAATATTGTTAGAACAAAAGTCCTACATTCACATATGTTTGCATTTTATTTTCAGGTACCAACTCTTCTCTACTGCCAATGATTGCTCTCATTTCTTCACTAATATAAGAATTTGCCATATTATTTTATATTGCTCATTTGCTAACGCTCCTTTGCTTAGAATTTCCCGGTTTGGTGCAATATTTCTTAAAGTTTTACTGTAATTTCATATACCACCTCTGCTGTGAAACTACTCTTACCACATCATGCCACTATGAATTAAAAAAAATCTCTCTGCTCTCCACAAAATTTTGCTTATACTTTAATTATAGCACCATCCCCACTTGTATCATAATAATGTATTTACATATTAGCTATAATGAGACCTCTATGCATTATTCATATCTTATACACATTTTTATCCAGAATACTCAGGACAATAATATTAATAGGATAATAAATAAAAGGGCAACAGTAAGTTACTAAAGGCTAACTTCTTAAGAACCATGTTATAGGTATAATTGGTCTTAGTTTCAACACTGTATTTGATAATGTTTCTAATGATTTGGGCAGACAAGATTGAAAGATATAAAATAAAGAAAGTTTAATATAAAAATTACTAAATTATATCAAGATATTGGAGTAAGGAGTGATTGACTATCAAGAAATTAACAAGAACTCTAAAGAATATAGCAATAGTAGGTATATAATAAAGGATACTATATACACTAATTTTCTAGGGCTGCCATGAAAAATACCACAGACTGAGTGGCTTAATCAATAGAAATTCATTTTCTCACTATTCTGAAGGCTGAAAGTAGAAGATCAAGGTGTTGTCAGATTTGGTTCCTTGTGAGGTCTCTCCCCTTGGTTTGTAGATGTCCACTTTCCTCTTGGAGTCTATATATCTCTTGGATTCAGGTATACAATCTAAGGATCTGTAACCATTCTGTGATTTGTTTTTCATTTTGTTCTTTATTTATATTATAATGCACAGTTAAAAATATAAGCATATTTCAGATCAATTGGATGCTGTTTTAATAGCAGAATGCTCCCATATGGAACATTCAGATAAAAAGTGGTGTAGTGAAGTTAATCTCATTGACAATAATTAGTTTTACTCCAGGAGCCAATGGCTAAATGAAAATACCTGTAGCAAAGTTAATGAATAAATAATGATAAATTAAGGGAAAACAGCTATTATGGTGTGCAAATGAACAAGGGTTTTTATTTAATGACAGACTAGTTTGAATATAGAGTAGTGGTAGGAGTATTCCATGAGTAATTTTATGCATTAACTTGACTGTGACATGGATTACCCAGACATTTGATCAAGCTTTCTTGGTATGTCCATGAGGGTGTTTCTGGATGAGATCAATATTTAAATAGGTAAACTGAGTGAAGTAGATTGTTCTCCATAACATGGGTGGGCTTCATCCAAGCAATTGAAGATGTGAATAGAACAAAAAGCCCGAATAAGAAGGTACTTATCTTTCCTAACTGCTTGAGCTAGATCATGGGTCTTTTTCCTGTTTTCAAATTCAAACTGAAAAATGGGTTCTTCTTGTGTCTCAAACCTTCTGCCTTTCATACTAGAACTACACCATAGGCTCTCCTGGTTCTCCAGCTTGTCAACTGCAGACCTCAGTCTTCATAATCATGTGAGCCAATTCCTTGTAGTAAATCAATCAATCTCTGTCTCTCAATAAGATCTCTATCTCTCTATATATATATCATTGGTACTGTTTTTCTAGAGAACCCCAACTAATCAGATTTATACCATAATTGTACTCTTTGTAAGTAGAGATACAATTATTTTCAGTTAAACACCATTTGCAATATTCCATTTGTTTTAATGTGTATGGTACTGATTTTACAGTTTTGTTTGTATTTAATTTTTAAAAATGTTTGAACTTTACAGTTGTGTAAGATTTAATGAATAAGAAATTTGTGGCTTCTCATTGCTATTTTCTTTTTTAAAAAAACTAGTATATGTTCTTAACCCAAATATCATCCTTCTGATACTTTTGCTTCCCAGGAACAAGAACTCAACATACTTCATCTCACCTAATACTAATAATATCCATCTATAAATTAGGATGTATTACTATATATATTTTATAGAATCTATGGGATATGGTGATATACTGAACTGCCTTGAGTTATGAAGATTGGAAGAAGAGGTCATTTCTAAGCTGAGTCCACAACTTAAGGTAGAAAATTTCCATGGGAGAGAAGATGTAAAGGTTAATATAAACAGAATGACCAGCAATGAATAAAGACAAGGGAGCAGGAAAAAGTGTTATCATGTTGACAAACTGCAATTATTTTGGCATACATGGGACTATATTTTTTCAGATATGTATGATCAGAATTTGGAGGGTTGGGTCTTTTCAAAATTTGAAGTGAAGTCTGAAAAGTTAGCATCCTTCCAATCTCTCTGCCATACCAGATACTTACTGAACAATCAAAATGAGATGATAGATTAAAATTAAATCTATCAGTTTTGAAGGCCAGTGTCAATAATAGTGGTTAAGAGCCCAACCAAGAAGGATTTGTTTAGTCTACAAAGCTAAGTGACCCTGAGAAAATTGCTTATCCCTTTGAAGCCTCACTGTTCTCATTTACAAAATGAGCATAATACATATATTTATTTTGAGCAAATAATAAAATAACAATTTTTGAAAATATAGTATAAGAAAAAGGCAAAAGAATAAGGTGTTTGGAATTATTAATAATGAAAAAAGAATAAAAGATACAGTAAACCAACATAAATCAAAAGTTAAGTGCAATAATAATAGTATATACCTTACTATACATGTATTTAATTGATGAAGAGCAAAACCATAGAAAAATGTATGAGTTAGAAAAATCAGATGTCAAGCACAAAATTTTAAATATATAAATCATATGTCTATATTAATATAAGTAAACTATAGTTACATGAAATATATTAACAGATATTATTTATGTTTATGTATTCAACCTTTAATTTTCCCAATGACTCATTTGAGGCAGATTTCAGAAGTGACCTTATGTATGCCTTTGATATTTTGTATAGCTTAGAATAGAAATTTATTAATAATGGTTGAGATACAATTATTTTCGTGACTCAAGAGAGGAGAAAGAAACTGAATTATAACAAGTGCATTGGGACTTACCCACAGCAACAATCTAAATTAGATATGAGACAGACCAAAACAAGCAATGATGCTAATGACAGTCTTTTGAATAGGTGAAAATTACCATTAATTATGTCATGTCAGAGTAGGAAAAAAGCTTGAGAATCACTAATGTAGACTCGAGGATCAAGAAAGTCTAAAGCTATTTTAGGCAATTTCACTGATAATAAACACAATTCACATGCCTTCTTATAAAGATCATATTCAGGCACTATACCAGTTATTCACAGCTGAGTAACTATGCCAAAATACAGTTATTTGACACAACAGTCGTTTTATTAAATTTTATGATATGGTAAATAAGGAATCCAGGCAGGACTGAACTGGGAAATTCTTCTATTCCCTGTGACATCAATGAAAGCTACTTAATGGGATTCAACTGGTGGGCGGGCTGATCTAGAGGGTCCAAGATGTCTTCCCTCTTATGTCTTGTGCCTTAGCAGGGATGATTGCAAAACTAGATTTCACTGGGCAATAAGAACACCCACATGTGGTGTCTCCAACATGGCAGTCTCAGGGTAATCAGAATTCCAACGTGGCAGCTCAGCAGTCCCAGAAAATAGTTTTCTGAGTCTTAGATTGTCACTTCCATCACATTCCATGGCCCAGCATGTCATTAAAGTCAGACTGGATTCAAGAGAAATGGAATTGGATGGCATTTCTCAATAGGAGAAGTAATGACTTGTTATCATCTTGAATCTACTACAGCTACTACTCAATGTTTGCATTGTATTTATGTTAACATGTGATTTCACTGTCTTATCTTTGGAAGTGGCATACTTGTGAAATAAAAGAGATTAAGAATAAGGCTATTAAAAAGTACACCAACAAATATATACCTGAAAATACTTTAATTCTACAGTAGTTGAATTATAGATTTAAAGAAATTAAATAGCATAGCTTTGTGTTTGCATTTCATAATATTCAGTGAGATGTGTGTTTGTACATATGTAGTCATGCACAGCATGTACATGTACATGACCACATACATGATGGTGGTCCCATATGATTATAATGCTGTGTTTTTACTGTACCTTTCTCACATTTAGATACACAAATACTTACCATTGTGTTACAATTAGCTACCATATTTAGTAAAGTAATGTGCTGCACAGTTTTATAGCCTAGGAGCAATAGGCTATACCAGACAGACTAGGTGTGTAGTAGGCTATACCATCTAGGTTTGTGTAAGTAACTCTATGATGTTTGCACAACCAGGAAAGCACCTAATGATGCAAGTCTTAGAATGTATCTTCATCCTCATTGTTAATCCACATATGATTGTGTATATGATATAAACACATGATAATAAATGTAAGTACATTTTAATTTTTATTAGCCAATGAAACATATCTTTTATATTACATGTTTGTTAATATGATTTTGAGAGTAAAGAGAAGAAGACTTATCTATATAAGTAAAATTTTGAGATAGCATTGCATTTTTATTTGTATATTCTAAATTCTGTTGTCACACCCTGAGGCCCAACAATTTGAATGACAAAATAAATCATATTAATAAGTAAAAACAATATGTGAAGGCACAAGAACTATGGGATAGATTGTATAAGCTATTTACCCTGCTAGCACTCATTAAGTAAGTTTTGTTTTAAATATTTTGGTATATTGGCTGCTCTGAGAAGCCTGGGTAATAATCTAAAAAATAACTTTTATTTTATAATGAGAAAAGTTTTTTTATATAATGCCTTTGAAGTTATAAACATGAATAGAAGAAAATTACTTTTAATCTCACCAAACATTGGCATATGTCCTTCCACAAAAAAGCTGAATTTTGAATGAATTTTTGGTCATTGGCTTTTTTCCTATGATCTATAAACTATTCATTTAAAATATATTAATTATTCATTTTTTAAAAACTTCCTTATGACATTATAATAGCTACACACTAAACTATCAAGACCTGAGGATGAAAGAATGCAAGAGTAATTTTCACTATGCCCTACAAGTAGAAAAGTAATTTTCTCCCTAATGTGGCTGTTTTTCAATGCAGAATGATCCCAAGAGCTAATGTTTCTGAACTCTCTCTCTCACTCACACGTCTCCCTCACTCATTCCCAGAGGAGGAAGATTGTTAAGTTTGTAAGGAGAAACTGAGCATGCATATATGGCCCTCTTCTTTTCCATCTCTCTTGAGAGCATGTTACTCCATGGGAGAAATTTTACTTTCATTTGTCCATGTTGTAACTCTTACATATTTGACACTACTCTGTGATTGGGGAAAATCGTGAGTATTGGACAGAGGAAGGTTTATTAATTCAAGTCAGTGTTGGGGCATTTGGAGAGCAAAATATACATAATGGATTGGCTTTTGCTTGGGTCGGATCCATGGCTTTGGCTTTGGGCACTGGACTTAAGTAGGCAGGGTATTTTAACTTTGACAGTGCAAGGGCTTCTTTTGAACTGGTTTAAGCATGAGGCATTATATTATTTAGATTAAAGAAAGGGCATTCACACAGATGAGGAGCTTTTTTGTGTAGATGCTTTGCTACTTCTATAGAAGAAAGGCTGCACTTAACAGACCTTACTTAAAGTTCTCAAGACTTTGCAAAAGTCCTGGTCTTAAGATAGGGCACAAGAAACTCAACCATGGGTTGATATTAAGTAAAGGCTTGAGAGAGTTTAACCTTGTTGCTAGTTTCTTGGGTCATGGGAAAGTTGCAGGCTTCGGTTCTCAACAAATGTTGATGTCAAGCAACTTAACAAAAACAAAGATGGGCCAATTAGTCTGAACTAATGGCTCATAGGCTGTATGTGGGAGCTACAGTGCTTGGCTTGAACTACACAGATTGCGGTCTCTGTACCCATGTGTGGGCACCATGAGAATTTTAGCAGACCTTGGAAGGCCACAGAGCCCTTAGGCAATAAGGGAAGTCAATCCAACGATTCATTTATAGGGACATAATTTTTCCAACTTCAGGTCTTTTATTTATTTGCTGTATTTAAACTCTAATAAAGTTTTATGTGGATTCCATAGCTCTACTGAGGTTTTATCTTTACAATTTTAGTGCAAAGCCTCAGTAGGCAATGCTAAATTGAATGTTCCAATGTCCATTTTAATTCAGAATCAAGAGGAAAATGATGCAGAGGCTAAGCTTGACTTGTTAAAGCTATTGCATGGATTCAAGTGTTTCCCAAGCAAATATCCTCAAGTTGGTTTTCAATTGATTAAATATATGTAAGAAGGAAAATTCTGTAAGAGAGAGTTATTAAGCTATTCCAAAGCATGAGGCAATGAGAAAAGAATGTGGATGTTCTGTCACTGAAGTCCAGACTTAAACTTGTACAATTTTACAGCTCTATCTATATCCCAACATGTTCAAAGACATCATCATCTTAGTTCATCTTTAGGAGTCCTGATTTTGTAACTTTTAAGGTTACATGTGTGTCTATAGCAGAAAAATGACATCTATGATTTACAGAATAGGATATAGTAGTTCTAAAAATTTGATTCTGTTTCTCTTTCACTTTTTAAGTAACTGAATGCCCTTTTTCTTCCAGTGAAATTTAATGAAATATCTAATATATAAAAACGTGAAAACAGAACTGCTTCAACAATTAGAAATTATTAGATTGAAAGCCATGTCTACTGACACTGCCTTCTCCCCACACTCACTGACACAATTTCTTTCCCACTCTGGTTAGATTCTGTGGGTCAGGAGCAGGAGAGTGGTTGAGGAGGGCGAGGTCACAGTCTGAGCTAATTAGCAACATTTTTATTAAGCCTTGTTGAGCGGAGGGAGGATGAGTCAAGTAACCTAAACATTACTCTCACCGAAGATGGCATTGTGTCCCAGGCGTGACAGTTCTGCTTCTCCCACACATATGAACTCTTCCTACCCATGGAAGATCAAAGAGCAGCTTGAATCAGTGGAAATTCTTTTAGTTGCAAGTGATCAAAATCAAGTTCAAAAGTGACTTAAATTATAAATGGGGACTTATTAGCTCATGCAACTGAAATCCCAGAAATAAACTGGGTTTCAAAGGTGGCTTGATTTGGGGTCCCTTGCAGGGTACCAGGAGCCTACTTTCTTTTCATCTCCATATTCTGCCTTTGCAAGGTTTGCTTCACTAATCCATGTGGTAGTTCCCCCTGCAGTTGTTAACTCTCCCTATCTGGTTTGAAAGTGGCTGAAGCCTTTTCAATCTTCCATCTATTAATATATAACCTGATTCAACTGAAACAGGTCTTCGCAGTAGCTTCTAGGACATCCTAAAATACAGGGTGATTTTCTCTAATACCCATGCCACAGCATACGTCTCCTCTTCTACCATTGGCCCTTATTGGTTTATCTGTATATCCTTGTAGCCAGGTTTATCTGCACAACTTTGTGGCTGCTGGAGTTCAATCCATTTCAAATGATATAATGGAAAATGAGAAAAGGGGGGATCTATCTCAAAGCAAAACCTAGCTTCTGTTATTGTAATAAAGGGAAAGTTGTTGCTAGTAAACAAATATACATGCTTCTAATGGTCCACTCCTTTGACTCCCCAACATCCATACATGTTCTTTTGCTTGTATAAAGACATGCAAAATGTCCTTTGCCTATTCAAAATTAATTCACACCCTCCCCAAAGTAATGCAACCTAAAAGATCTTTCTGAATTTGTTTGCAAATTTGTCTTTAGGGAATTGTATATTTCTTTCAGTCATACAAATGTAGTTTATTACTGTCCAACACCTAATGAATAAATGATAAGTTAAATTACCTTCTATTCTATACCTTCTATATACAAGAGTAGAAATGGAACAGTATACCAGCCATGAGAGCTCCCGTTTTAAAATAAGAACCTGAGACCTTGTTCTTAAACAGACATCATTAGTATGTTGCTGCTTGCCAAGGAAGAAATTTTCTTTGTTCACCAGTCTGCCTTACCTAGATTTGCCCTCTGGGAAGACCTTTTTTGCTTTTCTTCCAAGGCAATCTCTCAGGTGGGTCAGGGGGGATGGGGACTACATGCAAGCTGTCTTAGTTTGTCTTAAATAAGTGGTTCTCAAAGGGAAGATACTACCCACTAAAGAATGCCTTTTAAATGTATTTGAGTTTTTTGATTATCACAATCATTAAGGATGTTAGCAGCATTTAGTGGGAAGGGACTAGGATTCTATGGCAAATTAATGAAGGCTTTGAGGCTCATTTAATAGACTCTGAACCAAATATTTTTAAATAAGTGTTGACACAACTTTTAAAGATGTTTTTCCATTTTATTAGTAAAGTTTGATTTAGATATATTTCACATTATTGCCATTCTATATACTTCTTTTAGGCAATACACTTTCTTTGTATAGAAAAAGAACAACGGGGCTAAAAAATGAGGCCAACACATATATGGTTGAATTGCTAAAATACAAATGATAAGAAGAGTGGTTTTTAAAAAATGATTAATTTTATTATGATTGAAAAGAATTAGATGGAGAAAAGAGGAGTCAGAAAAATGGTATAATGGTGGTTTCTATATAATATAAAAGGACATTTTAAACTTTCTTGGTATGGAAAAGCCAAAGGCATTTTCAGAAGATAATTTGTTTCTAAAAACATTTATAATTATCATCTAAGCCCCTCTTCTCTGTACACTCAAGATACTAAGGAAAATCTATTCTATCATGGATACTCTCAATGACTTGTGTTTTATTGAGGAAACAGGATTAGTGATTAGTTTTCATAATGACAAGAATGTATAGAAGCAGGATCCCTGGTGTGACCTTTATAAATGACATGAGAATCTGAGTCTACTTTTTCCTACTTTTTCACAGAAAAAGTGCATAAGGTCTTTCACTTCCACAAGGCTTAAATTGTAATTTCCAGTCAATTGCTTTATGTGTTTTTAAAACTCCAATTAGTCTATCCATTTTAGAGAATAAATTTTAAAGTACAAGAATCAATTTTTTATATTTTTCTTGGAACAACAGCTAATTTACATTTATATGTAAGTTGTACCTTCATTGATAGCTTCGTGAGCTAGTAAAGCATCTAATAATATTGAATATGCACTTCTATGACATAATAAGTATTGATATTAAAGTAATAATTTTGAAAGGAAAAAAAGCCTCCAGTTCAAAATGCATACTAAGAAACTATAGACTTGTGTGATGCCATTAATCATGCATCTGTGATTTCCATTCCTTTCCTTCCTTAAAGAAACAGATATACCAACACTTCTTTCATCTTCTGATATGAAGTTGACAAAGAAGAACTTTTAAGATATATTCTTTCCATAGTAGTTTCATTTATACCTCTTATTATCTGTATAAACATAATAAACCTTTTATAGTTTTAATTTTTATTCTTTACAGCCATTCGTTATCTATGATCATCAAATGTTTCACTGTTGCTTAAACCCCCAAAGCCCAAAATATATAAAACAAACAAAAACACATGCATCTCCCCTGCAAATGTGTTTCTTCTACTTTTGTTTCCACAATGAAAGCAAAGGGGAACAGAAGCCTTGTGTTCTTCTTCGATTCATCTATATATGCATTCAGTCACTTAAATGCCACTAAATTATCCCAATGATGACTAATGTTGGGTGCCTTGGAAATATTTTCTCCACTCTGACTTTTCAAGTGAAATTTTGTTTTACTCCCCTCCTCTATGGTAGCCTCCTCCACGTATGCATCCACCATAAACACATACACATCTCTTACTATTAAAATCTTATTTTTAATTATCCGTTTTGCTTTTTGAGGTCTCAGTTACCCATGGTCAACTGTGGTTTGAAAATGCTAAATAAAAAATTCCAGAAATGAACATCTCAAAAGTTTTCAATTTTGCATCCTTCTGAGAAGCGTGATGGAATCTTGTGCTGTCCAGCTCCATCCTGCCCATGACATGGATTATCCTTTTGTCCAGTGTCTCCATATTGTCTACACTACCCACCCTTATTCATTTAGTAGTCATCTCAGTTATCAGATTGTCTATCCCAGTATTGCAGTGCTATGTTCTAGTAACCCTTATTTTACTTAATAATGGCTTCAAAGTGCAAGAGTGATGATGCTGGCAATTCAGATATGTCAAAGAGAAGCTCTAAGTGCTTCTCTTAAGTGAAAAGGTGAAAGTTCTGGACTTAATAAGAAAAGAAGAAAAATCGTATGCAGAGGTTGCTAATAACTACAGGAAGAACAAATTCCTTATCTATGCAATTGTGAAGAAAGGATAAAGACATTTGTGTTTGTTTTGCTGTTGCACTGCAAACTGCAAAAGATATGGCCACAGTGTGTGCTAAGTGCTTAGTTAAGATGGAAAAGGCATTAAGTTTGTGGGTGGGAGACATAAACAGAAAACATTTTCCTATCGACAGCAGTGTGTTATGCTAGAAAGCATTGAGCCTATATGAAAACTTCAGGAAAGGATCTCCTGAAATAAGTGACACCAAGCCATTTACTGCAAGTAAGGAATGTTTGCAGAGATGTAGGAATAGGTTTGAACTGAAAAAATGTAAAAATTACTAGAGAGGCTACGTCTGCTGATTAAACTTTACCATAGGTATGTGTGTATAGGAAAAAACATAGTGTGCATATATAGCCTTTGGTACTATCCATAGTTTCAGGCATCCACTGGGGGTCTTGGAACATATTTTTCATAGATAAGGAGGGACTATGGTACTATTAAAATCTGAAAATCCTTCCAGAACCAGGTCAAATTTTACTTTTTTCCTGATGCATCCCTTTCATGTTTTGCTTACCTAAATTTCTTGTTTCTTATTTAGGTCATGAGTGAATAATAAATAGAAATAATGTCTTATGCTTTTTCCAAAAGACACTCCAGCCTCAAAATATTCTGTTAATTTTACTTGCCTGTCTTCTTGTGTCCAACATTTTTTATTATATGGTTAGTTGTATGAAATTCAGGCTTTATGTAAAATGTTAAATAAGAGAAAGATAATATATTTGAAGGTATCTGAACTGAAAGTATAATTTCAAAAGCTTGTTAAGAGAAGTTTTAAAATTTAAAATAGATATTCAAAATACAACAATTGCACAAATGTAATGAACTCTTTTTCATGAAGTTGTTGTTTTGCAGATGTTAAAGCTGTGCTTATCATATTTCTTTCTGTTGAATGAGTTTTTAAAAATAGGAACATGCTATTTTCAACACGACAATATAGCTATTGACTGCTTTTAATATTTAGCAGGTTGTTATTAAAATAGTTTGCTGTTAGAACGGAGAGAAGAGGAACAGAATTAAACAGCTCTATGACATCTATACCAAGAAATAGAGGGGAAAAATAGTCGATTTTAAGCCAGAACTGAAAGCTTTGTTATAACTTCTCAGAATGAACAAGATGTACTTTCAAATGAGGTGTATAGTACTTCAACTTCCTGACATTCTCTGAGTCATGATTTATTACTTTAAGGCTTTTTGTAAAATTTCTGAGCTGATTTCACAGAAGTAGACTTTTATCTTTTCATTTTGTGACCTTGCAGATCTCTTATAAAAAGGACATAATTTGTAAAGCAAAAATAGAAGAAATTGATAGTGAGAATGATGATGTGTGTCTACACATACAAGTCCACAGAATTAAGTAATTTTTCTTTGTGTCACTTCTATTTTCAATTTAAATAGCTCAATTATTTGTATTAATTTAGGTTTATATGGCTATAAACTAATATGATAAAAGTTAGAATTAACTGGATCACTGATTGAGGTTTTTATCCTTTAAAATAAATAAAAATTGCTTTTAGTAAAGCAATGTCTTATTATTTACATGTTTTGTATGTAAGTAAATATAATATTTTTTTTAAGTAATATGGAGAAGTCCATGTTTGTAAAGCTATTAATTTTCTTTATGATGTTGTTCCCAAACTGTGTAATTACAAATGCATTACATAAAAGTAGATCTTAAAACAGTTACCTCCCTAGGGGCTGCACCTGTAGTGTAAATGGATGTGACATTTGATTGACCCTTAGTTTTTTAACAAGTATGACTGCCCTGAGACTTGCATTTGGAGAGTATCAGATGTTGGCACAAGCATATGTGATGTGGAGGCTGGGATTTTCACTGCTACTTTGTTATCTTAATCAGACTGGATCCTGGTGTATATTCAGTCAGATTATAAACCATTTTACTAGCATTAGGAAAAAACAGGTAGAGTTGCTGTCTTCTATCCTTGTTCATACAGTTTTACAGGGTGATTTTAAAAATCATTCTGTAAAGGGGCATATGTAAAAATGTTGGGAAGCATAAAAGAACATAAAAATCACAATTTATTACCAATGATTCACTCTAGATACTTCTAGATCAATCTAGAGTAGTGGGCAATTTTGTCACTCAGGGTTTATTTGACAATATATGGAGAAATGCTTGGGTGTTACAACTATGGAGAAATTTTTGGTTGGGAAAGGGAAGACTTCCTACTGGCATTAATGGGTGGAATCCAAGGATTCTGCTAACCGTGCAACAAAGCACAGGATAGTCTGCCACAACAAATAATTATTGCTCAGTCTGAAAAGTTAGTAATGTGAGGTAGAGAAACCTTGATCTAGAAAAATAAGAAATGCCTTTCAAACAAAGGGAAATATTCTAGTTCCTAAGAAAAGTGATATTTTTTATATTCATGTTTGTATTTTTAATACAATTAAAAATATATTCTTATCACCTGTCCATAAAAGTCCCACACATATGACCTTTGGACACAGATGAATGATGACCACAACTGCAGATGCCTTTAATATCCTAGGGAGTATATATCAGTTTGGAGGCTTTTGGTTGCAAGTAACAATTCCCTATTCAAACTAGATTTAAGAATAGAGAAGATTAATATCATATACACAGGAAGCCCATTGGTAGTATGATCCCAGAGTTGATTCAATTGCATCAAGGACCATTTCCCCACCCCTACCTCCTTTATGGTCTGTCATCCACAAAGTTAAAACATTCTAAGACTTGTTCTCCTCTAGGCATGAAATATCTAACTTTTCATTGGCCTGATTGGTTCAACTTAGGTCATTTATCCATGCCTAGATGAATGGTGGTATGAAATAAGATGGGAATGCATCAAGCCATTTAAGAGCAATGGTTTGATTAGAAAGTCAGTAGGAAGATAGGATGTCTAATAGATATCTTTAATTAAAAATTTCCATAAAGAACTAAATTCCCGCTGCAATTCCACAACTCTATAAGAAATCCTTATGGATTTCTGACTATAATCAGAAACTGACTATAATCATTTCTAATTTCAGTACATAGCAACAGCCATTCCTTTTTCCTGAAAACTAGGAATGATCCTTGATTTCTCTCTAAGTCCAACACTACACAGGATTTTCTAGCAATATTGTTTAACATATTTATCTACATTTAATACCCATTTTCCATATCTGCTTCTCTCCATATCAACTAATTTCATCCTCTTCTAAGATATCTGACCTATTGAATGAGCTACAATTCCAGGCAGAGGGAATCACTGGCAAAATGACTCTGAGCCTTGATTGAATTTGTTATATTTGAGGGACAGAATGAAGGATTGTGCACCTGAAACATGGTGGATTTTCAACTCCAGATCCTAACACAAATGGCTCCTGTTTTGTCACTCCAATCTCAGTAGAAATATTTCTTCCTCTGAGAAGCTTTCTCTAAACACTCAATCTAAACTAACCCTTTGCTCCAGAAGATCTTTATCTCATAGCTGTTTTATTTGTCGATATCCTTGTTACTCTTTAAAATGATTTTCCTTGTTCTATGTATTTATTTATTTCTTTATTTACTGTCTCTCCCAGTAGAATAAAAAACTCATGAGACTATTGCATTAGTATTTTCTACTTAATTGATGGCCTAGAATATTACCAGGATCTGGTGGGTACTCAAATACAAATCTGTTGAATAAATAAAAAATACAAATAACTATTCTGGAATAATTTAGGAGAAAACTGATCATTTATCCCAAGCATTTTTCCTTTCTGAAATATTTCTGTCGGTTATGTTCAATGTGTCCATCTATTCAGGTATACATGCATTTTATAGAAAAGGAAAGGTGAGAAGAGATGAAGTCCCCAATGTAATTTGATTTTCAGTCCTACAAACTCCAAGGAAGGCCCTAGTATTAAAAGATTATTTAAACCCTTCCCTGCCTCATTCTTCTACCAGAATCAGTGCTATCATTACACACCAGCCAAGAGAGCATAATAACCATGAATATGAGTAGTTGTAAGCTTTATAGTATTTGAGTCTTTATCACAAATAGATACTACCAAATAATGAAGAGTTTTCCTAGTACATATAAAAGCATGTAATTAGATTAACATATAGGTGGAAAACATAGGATTAGAAGACTAAAATGATTTTGAAACATTTTCTAAATTTAGAATTAAGGGAAAAAATTTTAGTATATGGCAATACTTGCCTTATAGTATCTGGTGGAAGAAGAAGAATAGAAAAAAATCAATTCTTATTTACAGTTTTAAAGCTGATCATATATATTCTTAATTTAATGTTATTTAAGTGTATTTTTTAAAGAGTCTAATTAATTAATTGACAAAGATATCTTTTTCATTCATTTTTTGACAATAATTTTTTTGTGTGTATTTTTCGAGGATCAATGATTATTAACAATTTGGTTCATCTTTTTTCTCCAACATCCTCCCCCACCATCAAATGGATTTATTATTAAGCAAGTTCCAGGTAACATATCATTTCATTTGTAATCTCTTCATTGCTTTGTTATTTTTCTCTAAAAGGTATAAGAAGTCTCTTTTAAAAAAAAATTACACCTAAAAATTCCTTTAAATCGTTTATTCAAATCAGGATCCAAACATGGTTCACACATTGCATTTGATCAATGTTTCCTAATCTACAGTCTACTCCCCACCCCAGCCCCTTTTCCCTTGAAATTTATTTGTTGAGAAAATCAGGTTCTTTGTCCTGTGGAATTTCCCAGATTCTGGAAACATCCTTGTGATGCAGCTTGACATGTGTGGTAAAATGGCAGTATGTGTCTACCATTGTACCCTTTGCTTTGGACAATAAAATATTTAATGGGAGAAGGAGGAAGAGTATAGTTGTCATCAACTTTGTGGCAGAGAAATAAAAGACTTATTCTGTGTAATAAAATCTACTTATTTCATTACTAAACCTGATGCAACTTGGTGGTAATGGTTTCTTACACAAGGAAATAGTGGAGGTGCAGAAGCAAAATAAGAAGAGAAAACTGAACTAATGCTCTAGATCCCTTCTTGGGAAGGGAGGGACCTCGCCAGTGCTTGGGTGTGGTTCACATATCGGGTAGATCTGACCTAAAGTTGAGGGGATGGATTGAGGGACAACTCAAAATGGTCTTCTTGACACACAGCTTTAGGAAAATGCACAAATATATTGGAACAGTCAGATCCAGACAAGACAAGTCTAGGAAAAGTAGCAAAACTCAAATCTGAAGTGTCTACAAACAAAAGGATCAAAGCAGGAATAGTGGTTTCAGACAGAACTGAAGGTGAAGACTGGATGGAGAGGCAGGAAAGGAAGCAAAGCTCTTATAGTGAGTTTGCATCTCCACCCAAATGAAGTGAATTTGATAGGCTGCATATAGAGAAATAAACTAACTCCCTTGACCTAAGTATCTTTATTTCTCTGGAAAGAGTAATTTCTAGACATGGACATTTACTCAAGCAGGAAGAAACAGAGTCCTTTTGTATGGATTGTAATAGCTGTCAGAAAAAATGAGTCTCTCTCTTTCAAGATCACTACAAGGATCCTATAATTCTGAAGCTATAAAAGGATATTTCTTTAATGTGTTTAAGGATTTTCTGAAGAATGAAACCATTGCAGAGGAAAGCAGAGCTGAAGATTAGAGAGACTAAGAGAGATGCCCGATGAACCAAAGCCAAGTCTCCAGTCAAGCATTGCACTTCATAGTCACAAATCCACCCCTCCTTTTTCTTTGCTTAAACTAATTTTACTTATAGTTTTGTTGCTTATTATAAAGTTATTGTTTGGCATATAACAACCTTGAATCATTATTATTCTAGTTATTGGAGCAGTGGTGAAATATTGCGGTATTTCCATATATTTTGTTATTATTATTATCATATGTAGGTAGACTCAGACTTAGAATACAACTATTGTGTTCATTTTTCATAAACAATGTGTTTTATAAAACAAATTTAAGATTTCCTTTACCTTCTCATTCCCATGAAAATATTTAGGGGTGAACTCATCTATTTGTGTTCACAGCACTTATTATGCTATCCAAAGATATTTTAATTTTTTCTTAATATTTATTTTAAAATTATTGATCTTAATACTTTCATTGTTCTGATGAAATATTTATCTCATAGATTTTTATTCTCAGAATATATACAATTGCTGATGTGTTTCTGGTTATTCTTTAAAGGACCTGCAAATCAGATGATCAGATGTTCTAGGACACTGTAATTGCCTGTTCTGATTTCATCTGAAGGTTTTCCAGTCTATTTCTTAGAAATACTTTATTTTAAGGTAAGGGTGAAATTGATTTTCTATATATATTAAGATTCCATCATTCAATTACTGTCTACTCATAACTGTTTGGTATGTGCCTTTGTGTGTTATTCATGGTGCTGACTCACCAGTTCTGCTTTTTTACAGAGAAAAGACCAGATTTAAAAAGGTACATTCACCTAAAGGTCAACATTTCTGGTACACTTTTTGTTCCTGGACAAATATCTCACACAAAAATAGTTTTTCATTGAACATGAGACTTTCTGCATCTCACTTTCATTCATGACACATAGACTGAAAAGTACAGTTAAGAGCCAGAAAGTTTCGAAGTGCTTACTTTGGTTCCTATCTCACTGATACTCACATATATGCTAAATGAAAACTCAGACAAGCCTGGTTCTATAACGTTGAAGTGGTTTGATTATGTCAGTGCTGATTGAGATATTAAAAATTAAAATAAAAAGCATGAACATTATAATAACCAGGAGTCTAGTTTCCAGACCTTCTATAAGAAATAAATACTGTACTATATTGTTATATTGTTTACTTATTTCATTTTACTAACAATTCATTTTATTGAACTTCATAATGGCTTTAAACATCTTCCAAATCTGTAAATATGCTTCTTGTTATTCTAAGTCAAAGGTTGGCAAATTATGTCCCATAGGGCAGATCTGGCCCTTTGCCTGTTTTGGAAATAGAGTTTTATTGGAATGGAGTCATGCCCATTTGTCTGTGGCTGTTACCTCACTACTATAGCAGAGTTTAGTAGTTGCAAAAGCAACTATATGGTCAACAAAGCCTAAAATATTTATTATCTGGCCCTTCTTAGAAAAACTTCTGCCAACTCTGCTCTAACTGGTCACAAAATCAGGAGCTAGATTTTTATTTATGTGGTTGGCATGATTGCTGCACTTTCTCAGAAGCCATCTGGCATTATAAGTTAAACATTGCCTCCTTAATATATACATTTGTACTTAAGCATTTATTTGGTAATTACTATTAGTAAAAAGTAGAAAGAAAAATAACTACAATAGTGTTCTATTTTATTTACAAGATATTCGAGGTCAGTAAAGAATTATAGTTAATATTGATTAATATAATTTCAATTATCATATAATAAATATGAAAAATAAATTTCTCAATAAATTAAAGAACAATAAAATTTATTTACATGTTCATAGTGGTCTGAATACTAGATTGTGACATTTTACTTTAATTTTTCTATGTTTATTTAAAACTGGAGTATTCATCAAAAGTACAAAGGCAGAGGATATTCAAAAATAACATTAATGTGAAGTACTCTATTCATTATCTTCCAATTAAATTTTGTTTTTCCATAATATGTATTTCTGAAATTATAATGATGATTAAAGGGAAATATTATTGATTTTACACATAACATTTTATAGATGCAAATAATGTTTACAGAAAGGTCAAGCTGAATAATAGATAGTTGTCTATAGAGTTTAGTATTAATTTGGGAATTTTTTAAATGTCCATTGTTTTTAAATTAATAGATATTAAAAATGTAAGCCACATTTATTTATATAATACAAAGATAAAATGCTTCTATCCTCAAAATATCTTAAGAGCATATTCTGAATTAGATTATTTCTAGATTTTCTAATGTATCTATATTTTCACCATACTAAATTTGATATGAAGTTATATTCTTAGAGTGAGACACTAATGAACTGAATAATGTTACTTAATATAGTGCTACAATGATTAAAACATTATTTACATTACATGAAAGTGCAAATCTTAATTTTTCCAGTCATAATTCAAATTTTTCTGATGTTATTCTATTAGAAAACTTGAAGCACTTTAAAAATGACACTCCAGTTCTTTCACATTACATGTTTCTCATAATTAACTTTGGTTGATATATAACTTTATTTCCATTCTTTCTTTCATAATATGTCATCAAAAAGCACTTTTCTGAATAGATGTCATCACTTCCCCCAGCATCAACTCCAATATTTTTTAAGGAAGATTAATTGGCATATGCATTGAAAATTTTACTTGATAATCTAATTTGTGGTTTAGAGTTTGAAACTCATTGTAAGATTTATGTTTTTCTTTTCATAGGAAAGAAAAATTGAATGACATGCCTAGTAAACAAATAGAATAATGTTTTTGTTCTTATTTCATAATTAAAATAGAAATACATAAATCACAAACAACTATTCATGTGGGTTTATGTTGAGATGTCGATGCATTTTCTGAAAGGGTTGAATACTATTATTCATCATGATACTAGTATTTATTTGTTGTATAGAGAGGTGTATTATTCTGGATTATCAGAATGGAGGTTTATGGCAATTAGGTAATAAATGAAGTTTTAGTCTATGTTCTACTCCCAAGAAACAGAATCACCCTGTGGTTATTTCCTCTGTTCTTGAGTAATAAGTGAGAATCGACATTCTCAGCAACAGACAAAATTTCCACATTGGCTCCCTGACCCATGCATTGAGGACCATTACGATGCATAGTACACCCATAGCGACCTTTCTTCCTTGGGGGAATTGCAGAGATGAGGTAGAGAGATGGGGAAATGGTCTCAGGGTTTGTGTCTTTCCCAAATCCGTATGTTCAAACCTAATCCACAATACGATAATATTAAGAGGTGGGGCCTTTAGCAGGTAATTAAGTCATGAGGACTCTGATCTTATGAATGGAGTTAGTGCCTTGACAAAAGAGGCCCAAGGGAGCTTGTTCACCTCTTCCACGTGAGGAGGCAGCAAAAAGGCACCAGTTATGAAGCAGAGAGCCTTCATCAGACACCAGATCTGCTGGCACTTTGATCTTGGACTTCCCAGCCTCCTGAACTATGAGAAATAAATTTCTGTCATTTATAAATTGCCCAGTCTAAGGTATTTTTCTATAGCAGCCTGAATGAACTGAGACAGGGAAGAAGTGATTTTGACCATTACTCCCATATTTGGTATTATTAGCCTGAGAAGAAAGTAAGTGTATCTTGGAGAACACCTGTGGATTGCTGCAAACTTAATAAGGATATGATTCAATTGCTACTGAAGATCCAGAATTGATACATTTAATGGAACAAGACATCCCAAACACAGGTGCCTGATGTACAGTTATTGATGTGGCAATTGCTTTTTTTCCCCCTCTATACTCATTTATAAAGATTACCAGAAGCTTGCTTTTACCTAGCAGGGTCAACAGTAGACTTTATTGTATTAACTCAGAATAATTTCTACTCTTCTGCTCTCTGTCATAAAGCAATCTACAGAGATCTTAATTGTCTTGACAACCCACAGCAGTGTTCCACTATATTTATTACATCATGTTGATTAGATTTGATAAGCAGGAAGTAGCTATTATCATGGATGCCTTTGTAAGATAGGTATATGCCTAAAGAGAGAAAATGATCTCTGTGAAAGTTCAGAGGATCGACACCTCACAAAATTTGGGGGAGCTTATTTGTTTAGAGCATATTCTCATCAAAGTAAATGACAAATGTATGTACATTATGTCATCTACTGTTAAGACCCAGGATCAAAATTTGAAAGTCCTGTGAATATTTGAGGGAAGATGTACCATATTGAAAGGATGCTAAAACACATTTACTGAGTAACCCATAAGGCTGCCAGAGCAGTAGATCCAAGTTATATTCCAAGCTCCTTTGCCACTGGGTTTTGGGAACTTGGAGATCTAATAATATTTATTAAATCTGTGGCAAGTAAAGATATTATAGGCAGCATCTGGAAAGCCCCAATTATAATATAATGTTACCTATTCCTAGGATTCCTGGGTCAGAAAACTGACCTCTTTGTGGAAACAAATATTGGTTTGTTACTGGCCTTGGTAGAGACCGAACACCTGACTCTAGGATTCAGGCGATCGTACAATCTGAGCTTCCCATCATGAACTTTATTGGAATAGCAATGGATGGTGGTTATGATTGCACAACAATGTGAACAGACATAATATCACTGAACTGTACACTTAAAATATTAAAATTGTAAATTTTAGGTTATGCATATTTTACCACAAGAAAAAAGCTGTTGAATTCACTCTCTTCCTTACAATCTATGTTAATATTAATATTTTGATATTTATGAAATAAATAAGAAATTCTAGAACTGAGATGAAGAGGCCAAAATGAAGAAAGAGATAATTATATTCAGCACATAATAAATACTTTTTGGATTAGAAAATAAAAATAAACTTTGAAGGATCTTAGCAATTATCAAAATTCATTAATTTGAACATATTTGTCATGTTTTATTCCTGTTAATTAAAAGCAACCATGAAATAGTTATAGCATTGCAATCCTGAGCATTCTTGTGTTCTCCTGCAAAAGAAAATCCAAAATGAATACTAGGGACTAAGAAAGACACTCAATGGATAAAAACTTCTGAACTTGGAAAAACCAAAGCCAAACACCTGTGATGTTAATCTGGGGAGCATGGCATCTGTGAGAGCCAAGAGTTTATTAATGTAAGCATTCTGTATTTAGTCTTCTTTGATATAATCCCTTCTCTTTTTAGAAAGCTTATAATTGAAATCCAACAAATTATATCCAAAATGACATAATTAATTACCCACTTACTTATAAAAACAATAACATAAAATTTTTAACACTGTCATATTGTTATGAAACTGTTAAACTGCTTTCAGTGTTAGAAGGCAAAGTTGATGGTAAGTAGAGTACCATATTGTAAGATAATAAGAAGGATTTTACAGGTTTCTTACTCAATATCTGAGTTGTCATTTAATAATATTTGAAACAGTCATTACTACCTCTTTTGGCTTATGAGACTCACATTCCATGGTGAACTTTCTTTATACTTCAATTTTAATGCAAATTTTTTATGCTGAGTTTGTTTCACAGTGAAAGGATGTCATCCTTTATTTAGCATTTACTATGTCCTAGGAACTGAGCTAGGCCCTTACATTATCTCCTTTAAGTTATATAGATAGTAAGTGGATAGCAATTATTATAGGTAGTAATTGGGAGATCTGGGCTTCCCTCTTTATAATCTGACTACCCATAATTCCAATGTTCTTTCTGTTTTACCATCCTGCCTTTTACAAAGTGCCAATAATAAGCATAACAAATATATTTTCAGTAAGTGCTCACCACAGCTTTTCAAGGTCTAGTAAAGGACATGTTCTCTGCTGTTAATATTTAATATTCTAATTATATATTTTGCTACTGTCCTTGCTCATTTTTGCTTGCTTTTTAACCATCCACTCAATGTGGATATGAGTAATTTTATTGATAATAATAATTATAGGTGTCATCAAGATAATTTGAAAGAAGACATGAAACAAAAATTGTAACCCAAGTCTGATGAGTACTGATTGCTTTAAAATCTTAAATAATTTGTAGAAGATTGCCAAAGACACACATAGAATATTATTGCATCATACATGTTAGCTTAAAGATTCATTATTTTTAGGTTTTTTTTTATTTTTGTAAGTTACTATTTTCTGTGGTTTGATAAACAAGAAATAGAGTGTTTCATATGTTGCAAAGTGTGCACTTTAATTAGTTGTTTCTCCTTTATTTGATGTTATGTAGAAACAAAATGATCTGAAAAATTTTAGAAATGGAATGCTTTTATAGTTTATACATTATATCTTGGAGCTTATGAGAAAAATGCAGAAAATTAAACGCTTAGAATTATGTTAAACTTATTACTTCAGTTGTTTAAAATAGTGTTTCTAAGGTTCAGGTGAACTGTGTTTTTCATACTTGCTTAGAAAAAGCACATTTCTAGAGCATCCTGAACTATTATGGTCTTATCCATAGACTACAATGGCACAATCTAGGAAAATAAGTTTGGTTTTGATAAATGAACATGTATAAAGGGTCACATGCAGATAAACAGGTACACTTGAAAACTGTGTCACACTTGAGAATCTGCTATTTATTAACTCATCCTTCCCCAATTTTCCCATATTGTTTATTTACTGATGTAGAGGTTTTGTTAGCTATGATAAAACACCATTAATTATAATTCCACTAATTTAAAATATACATTATTTTGGACAAAGAAGTCAGCCTTTCTTTCATAGTCTTTCCTTTCTTCTTCCTTTTTTTCTTTCTTTTCTTCATTTCCTTCCCTATTACTTCTTCCCTCTCCCTGCATTCTTCCCTCTCTCTTATTTCCTTCCTTTCTTCCTTCTTTCCTATTTCCTTCCTTTCTTCCTTCTTTCCTTTCCTACGCTTTTTCATAAGCAGTACATATTGTTTGCAAGATGTTTCAAATTCTCTTACAATTATAATTACAATAGCATTTTATATTATTTACATAACTATTTATTTTATCTTTTAAAAATTACACAAAAAGTAAAATCTAAGAAAACCTAAAATATAAAACCAACTATTAAACATTCTATTACTTAACTTTTTTCAATAAAAGAAAATTATTTACAAATTACTTTTCCCTGTCATAACTAATGAACATTTCCTAGTTTCTAAAATATTGCACTTTTAATTCTTCAGTCATAACAATACCTGTGAATTATTTTGATATACATTTTATCAGGATTTCTAATGTTGAAGCAAGTTTGCAGACTATCAGAACTTTGCAAAAGAGTTCTCCAAAGGAAGTTGTTGTTAGGATTCTACTTTAATACGTCCATTGAGAAACACTGGCTATTTTACTTACTTTAAAGAAAGTAAAAGGTAGATTGTTAAAAAGCTGACTAATTAACAGAACTGTAAATCAGTATTAAACTAATTTTTTTCTATCTAACTATAAATTTCTTGAAAGTGGCTTTCTTTTTGAGTTCACTGAATTGCTTTCCTTTCCATGCCTTGATCTTTTTGTTATGTGCCAGGTGCTATTTTAAATACTTCCAAGCACTGCAGCATTTAATAGTCACACTATGTTTTGGACAATTAAATTGTACTTTTTACGGATTAGGAAATGGAGGATTATGCAGCTATTATATCTTATCTGAGTTAGCAAGTAAAAGTAAGTTACAGCTGGTAAGAATAGAATTGGTGTCTGAATTCAGGTCTAACTCTAAAACCTATTTTCCCATCTCCTATTATATATTTTGGCAATACTATATGAAAGCAAAACATAGTTTTAATATGTTTAATTTAATTTATTGTTTCTTTTTGATAATATTTTATTAATAGGTATGCATGTTTGTAAGTAGGTATAGATATATACACACACAAATATATATACATATACATACATCTATACACATGTATAAATGAATTATTACAAAATGTTGTATAACAAAAGAAAAAACACTCAGGTAATTTTATTTAAAGTACAGACTGCAGCTTGCTGCTAGCAGTGATTATTGTAGAGTATTAAATTATAATTCATTCAGCTTGAATTATTCTGATAATGATAGAGTTGCTAAAGGAAAGTCTGTTGCATTTCCGAATTCTCACAAGAAAATACAGTATTGTCATGCATTTTGCCTATTTCACATCATTGACTAATTCATAACTAAGCAGCAATTTATCAATTAAATCCTTTTACATTGTTAGGATCTTGTAACTGCATCTTTTCTGTTGTAAGATATTTTTTATCAAGAATATATACTTCTAGAAATTATATAGGAAGAGTTTTGAATAATTTAATCATTGTTAGTATCGTGAGTATGGACTGAAACAATTACTCAGTTGAACTGTGGAATGATTTATTCTTCATATATTTAATAGCATTAGCAATGATAGAAGCTAACATTTATGAAGTGCTTTCCACGTTCAGGTACTGTTTATTCTCAGAGCTTTCTCTTGGATAAACTCATGTAAATAAAAAATGATTAGCTCAAACTTATTAGTAAGTTTAGTACTATTACATTATGTTTTATGTGGAAGTTAGTGTAGTAAACCAAAGTCTTACAGCTAGAAAGGAGAATAATTTTCTATTTATATGGATAGATTAAACCAAAATCAATCTGTTGCTAACAGTTAAAAAAGAAACCCGTTTTCATGATAATATTTCAGCTTCATTTATTCCATTCATCTATTAATATATAAATTTTATGTGCCAGACACTAGAATGCTAGGTGCTAGGGAACAATGATAAACAAAATAGTGAAAAAAAATCCTTCTCTCATAAATTTTATATTCTGAAGTGAGAAATAGACACTAAATAAATAAATAAATAAATATTAATATATAATATGTCAGGTAGTGATAAATGCTATGAAGAAATCAGAGTTGGGTAAAAATATAAAGAAATATATTTGGAGGTTGTCTTCTATATAGGGAGATCAGGAAGTGTAAAGAAGTACTCTCTAGCAAGGTAACATGGGAGCAGATAACTGAAGGAGGTGAGAGAGGGAGCCATGAATATATCCAGAGTATAAGCAATCCAAGCGGGAGAAACTCATCCAATCCTGAAGTGTGCTCATGTCCGACATGTTTGAAGAATAGCAAGGAGGCCTGTAAACAAGGAATTAGTAGAAAACTAACTCAGGATGTAGGCAGTGGCCAGAGCAGTGTCTTTGTCGGCCATCAAATCAGTTGGCTATTTAAAGAATTTGAATTTTATTCCTTTCTTATTTATATAAATGTATGGGGTACAAGTGTAATTTTGTTACATGCTTAGATTGTGTATGGGCCAAGTCAGGGCTTTTAGGGTATCCATAACCCAGATAATGTAAATTGTACCCATTAAGTAATTTCTCATCTTCCACCCCCCTCCACCTTCTCACCCTTCTGAGTCCCCATTGTCTATCATTCCACTTTCTAATTCTATATGTGCACATTTTTTAGCATCCACTTATGAGTGAGAACTTGCAATGTTTGTCTTTTTGTATTTGGCTTGTTTCATTTAAGATAATAACTTCCAGTTCTATCCATGTTGCTGCAAAAGACATGACTTCATTTTTTTTGGCTGAGTAGTATTCCGTTTTGTATATATACCATATTTTCTTTATATAGTCAACCACTGGTGAATACTTAGGTTGATTACAAACCTTTGCTATTTTGAATAGTGCTGTGATAATCATGCTAGTGCAGGTATCTTTTTGATAAATTGATTTCTTTTTCTTTGGCTAGATACCCAGTATGAAATTGCTGGATCATATAGTGTTTCTATTTTTATTTCTTTGAGAAATCTCCATACTGCTTTTCTTTTCTTTTTTTTTTT
>VBSM01001124.1:25197705-25290490 GCA_008086735.1 Cheirogaleus medius
TCTAGATAGATTCTTGTTATTAGGCCTTTATCAGTGGTGAAAAGAGCAAATACTGCTTTTCATAGAGGTTGTACTAATTTACATTCCCACCAACAGTGTATAAGAGTTCCCTTTTCGCCTCATCCTCAACAACATCTGTTATTTTTTGTCTTTATAATAATAGCTATTCTGAGTGGTATAAGATGATGTCCCACTGTGGTGTTAATTTTCATTTTTCTAATAATTAGTAATGTTGAGCATTATTTCATATACCTGTTGGCCAATTGTTTTCTTTTGAAAAATTTCTATTTATGTTTTTTGCCTACTTTTTAATGGGATTATTTGTTTGTTTTTATTGTTGTTGTTGTTATTTTAATTCCTTATGAATTCTGGACATTAGTCTCCTGTCAGATGAATACTTTGCAAATATTTTCTCCCATTCTATAGGTTGTCTATTCACTCTGTTGATTATTTCTTTTGCTATGCAGAAGTTTTTAAGTTTAAAGTTTCATTTCTCTATTTTTGTTTTTGTTGCCTGTGCTTTTGATGTCTGGGATTGCTTTCTTGATTTCATTCTCAGTTAAACTGTTATTGGTGTATAGAAATGCTACTGATTTTTGTACAATGATTTTGTATCCTGAAACTTTACTGAAGTCATTTATCAAATCTCAGAGTTTTATGTTGGCGTCTTCAGGATTTTCTAGATGTAAGATCATATCATTAGTGAATAGAAGTAATTTGGCTTCATCCTTTCCAAATTGAGTGGCTTTTATTTCTTTCTCTTGCCTGATTGCTCTGGCCAGGACTTCTAGCACTCTGTTGAATAGGAATGGAGAAAGTGAAAATCTTTGTCTTGTTCCAAGGACTTTGAATTTTATTCTGAGTATTTTGATCAGATGAGTGTTTTTACCTGTCTTTTATTTTAAATGGATTTACTCTATTGCTTTGCGGAGAATATAGAGGAGTAAGGATATAAATAGGAATATAAGTTTGGCTATTGTACTAATCCAGGTAAACAATAATGATGTGCTTGGACTAGTGTGATATTAGTAGAGGTAGCTGAATTATACACGTTTGATGACAGACCCAACAAGATTTGCTGATGAATGAGTGCAAGAGAAAGAGAGAATTTAGGGATGACTAGAGATGTCATTTACTGAGATGAGGAAGACTGTAGTAGAATCAGGTTTGGAAGATAAAATTAATTATTTGGTTTAGGACATACTAAACCAATGTATAAATATATAAATACTTATGTTTTTATTTTTTATTATTATTTCAAAATATATGGGGCTACAAATGTTTTTGGTTGCATGAATGCTTTTGTTATGCTTGAGTGAGGGTTATAAGTGTGCCCATCATCTAGACAGTATTCATTGTACCCATTAGGTAGGTTTTGCCCATCCCAAATATAGACGTCAAGTAGGCAATTATATAATGAGTTTGGATCCGAACTCCAGGTAGAGACTTTGAGTCATCTTTTAGTTAGGTAGGTGGTACTGTATTTAAAGCCATACAACCTGATTAACTCACATAGTCATTAAGTGTAGATAGGAAAAAGAAGAGGCCCTAAAACTGAGATCAGAGTCTCCATCTCACCTTTTAGAGATAGGGAAGATGAAAAGGAGTTTCCGGTAAGGTAGAAGTAGAATCAAAAAGAGAATGATGCACTTTTGGTGAAATTTTAAAAAGATATATTTTAAAGAAGAGGAAATGATATGCTAATATAATAAAAATAATACTGAAAATATTGAAAAATGCTCATTGGATTAAGCTATAGGGAAATCTTGGTGACTCTGACAAGAGGAGTTCCAATGGAGAGGTAGAACTCAGTGTGTTTAAGCAAAAGTGTAGACAGCAAGTTTAGATTCTACTTTTTGCAGCTTTGTCAAGGTGTATTTTCTATAATAGCAAAACAGGCAATACTTTTGAGGTTTGTTGTAAATGGGAGCACAGAAATGGAGAGATTCTGATTAGGCCAAATTATTTCATACAGTTCTTTCATAAATAGGGAAAAGATCACTTGTTGGCTTTTAGTTTAACTTCAGAAAATATGTCTTCCAGTTACCTAGAGAATTTTTTTTCCTAATGTCTGTGAATCAATTGATTTCAGTGATTGCTATTAAATAGTGATTTTTGCCTAAAGCATAAATCTTATTTCTATGTGATTTTTGCTGAATGAGACTACTTAGATTGCATGTGAGGAATCAGTAGTTTTTATATCTTTCAAAAATAAGCATGCTTTTGAAAACAGTAGGGTAACATGGAACCTATGGTAATTATTTGCAATAGTGTTGAGTAGCACATTCAAAATTTATGCAGCAGAAACTTTTAGCTTGAATGAATTAAAGCTTTTGGATTTGAAAAGCTGTCTGTTTCTTAATATAATCAGATATGTGAGTCTCTGTAAACTTTCTTTGCTTTCAAAGGCAAACATAACTAATAATTTCTGTAAAGGTCTTGAATCGTTCCAACATCTGTTCTTGGTTTACTATAAAAACCATGTCTCTGATCTCATGTGTTGAACTACTGTATGTTTGCCACTGTCTATTTCCTGTGAAAAAATACATCGAACAATAATAGCTTTTGTTCCTAAGGTTCCAACCACTAAAACAGCTGAACAAATAACATCCATGCTTTCATTTGGAATAATTTATTCCATGTACATGTTTATGCACAGTCATTTAGCTTATTGGATGTTTCATCATTTAAAAATCAAATCTCAGAATTTTAGACTACTGAAAACTCTGGTCTAATAGTTTCCTCATGTTTATAGTAATTCTCTTAACATCATTTCCTTCCTAATTCATCATCTTATTTTGTGTATGGTTTGGTATATGAATAGAAGTGGCTAAAATCCCCTTTATTAACAAAGTTAGTGAAAATTTCCATCTGAGGCCACACATTTGCAAATAACATTAAAAGATTAAGTAATTTGGCATTTAAACTATAAAAAGTAACTATTTTTGCTGTTTTGTTGCCAAAAGAAATAATAACTGTAGGGTAATAATGATACAAATTATAATATATTTGTCTTAGTTCAACACATACCAGATGACTTAATGGTAGGGTCATGACACAGAGCAAACCTACCTTCCATTCCACAAAATATCTTAGTACATAAACTTTAGTCCACATGTAGAATAAGCTATGCACTGATTAAGACAAATAAAAATACTCTTTAATAGTCAGGAAAACAAGTTACTTAAAAATCAGTTTTAAATCATTTGCAGTGGCAACAGTTTGGAATTTTTTTCCTCTTCTTTTTAATATACAAAACTCTTCTATTCCCAAAAATTTAGGAATTATAATTTAGAATTGGGTTACTACAACATCCCATTGAAAACCAAAACCTGCAATCGGTCATTCAGCTATTCAGTTGACTCAGTGTCTAATAACAGACTATCTAGAAAGCTCATGACACACAATGTTTTCAATTTACATTCAGATATTATGATCTATGAGTAAAGTTATAGTAACTGTTAATTTTAAGGTTGAGTTTGGAGTACCAGCATTTGAGAGGTTAATGTTTCTATCAGAATTCAGCTATTTTAAAGAGGAACCACTTTCTTGGCTGTAGTATGTTCTAATTCAGGAAATAATGAAATTATGACTGTATTTGTATGCTAGGACAATCAAGTAGCACAAACTGAGTGGCTTAGAACAATAGACTTTTATTGTCTCACAGTTTCAGAGGACAAAGTCTGAAATCAAAGTGTCAGCAGCTAAGCCATGCTCCTCTGGAGGTACTAGGGCAGAATCTGTTCCAGACCTGTCTCCTAGCTTCTGGCAGTTCCTTGGCTTCTGGCAACATAATTTCAATCTTCACATAACCTTCTCCCTGTGTGCATGTCTCTCACTATACCCCAAATATCTCCTTTTTATAAGGACGCCACTTATAATAGATTAAGGCTCATTCTAATGATTTTATTTTAACCCAATTGCCTCTGTAAAGACCTTACCTCCAAATAAGATGAAATTCAGAGGTACTAGGGTTTAGGGCTCTAGTGGGAAAACACAATGTAGCCCACAATAATGGCCTTTTATTTTGGCAGCCAGTTTTGTCACAGGTATGACACAGGTATGCTTTACAACTCAATTGTTTTCTCAACAATGTTATACTCTTAAAATCATATTTATGATTAGTAATATTTAAATAGTTTAATAAGTGTTATTTATAATCACATACATATGATTCACAATATATATCTTATAGAAAATTATAACTTAATAACTATTTCACAAATCCATATTTACTTAGCTTTGGAGCTCTTACTAGGTACTTCATTATCCCCACATCCTGGGGAAGTGGATGAATGTTTCTTTTAACTCACCATGAATCTCTACTTGAGTCAAGCCCTTTTTCTTAGTAGTAAGCATAGCTCCAGTTATTTATGTCAGCGTAACACCAAAGCTCTTGTAGCCCCATACAGGCAATTTCTGATGGCTTCTCTGTTAGTGTGTGGTTAAATTAATTTTTCACTTTCTTTATGACTTGTCACAAGACCAAAGAAGAAAAGATCTCAAATATTCAACGCAGTTTCATAATATCACATGTTTTCTTCCCACTCTTTTTTCTAAAATCAAAATTGATTATATTAATATATGTTATATAAATTTATAATTCATTGCAATGTAATCTTACAGAGAAAGGGGGACTAATTTATAGTTTATATTCCACTAATTTTAAAATACTTGCTATTTTACTTTTTACCAATTTTTTAAAAATCTTTCTAATTCTTAACTTCATCTAGACATAGCTTCTTGTTAAATGATTACTTCCTTTTTCATGTTCCTTTTCAAGAACAAATTTTTTAAAAAAATGATGTTTTTCTAGTTTTGTTGAGGTATAATTGACAATTAAAATTACATAGATTTACAGTGTACAAGGATGTTTTGATATGTAGTGTGAAATGATTACCACATTCAACATAATTAACATACCCATCACCTCACACAGTTGCCATTTTTATTTTGAGGTGAGAATATTTAAGATCTTTTCAGCCAATTTCAAGTATACAACACAGTATTAATAACCAGAGCTACCATACTGTACATTAGTTTTCAGAATTTATTCATTCTGCATAACTGATACTCTTTGACCAACATATCCTCATTTCCCTCACACCCCTGCCAATAACCATTCTACTCTCTACTTCTGTGAATTTGACATGTTTAGACTCCACATGTGAGAACGTGTGATATTTGTCTTTCTGTGCCTGGTTTATTTCACTTAACAGACTGTTCTCCAGTTTCATCCATTTTGCTGCAAATTACAGGATTTTTTTAAATGGCTGAATAGTCTATTATGTATATATATACCATATTTTCTTTATCTTTTTATCTATTGATGAATGCATATCTTGGCTATTGTGAATAATGCCACAACGAGCATGGGATTATAGATATCTCTTTGAAGTACTGATTTCATTTTCTTTGGATATATAAACACAGAAGGAGGATTGCAATTCAACATTCTTTGTTGATAAAAATTCTCAACAAATTAGGTACAGAAGGAATGTACCTCAACTCAATAAAGGCCATATATAACAAGTGCAAAGCTAATATCATACTCAATGGTGAAAACCTGAAAGCTTTTCCTCTAAGATCAGTAACAAGACAAGGATGCCCACCCTAACTACTTTTATCCAATATAGTACTGGAAGTGTTAGAACAATTAAGCAAGAAACAGTAAGAAAAGGTATCCAAATCAGAAAAGAAGAATTAAATTGTCCCTGCAGATGACATGATCTTATAAATAGAAACCCTAAAAACTCCATCAAAAAACTGTTATAACTAATAAATATGTTCAGTAAAGTTGAATCATGCAGAATCAACATACAAAAATCCATTGCATTTCTATCCACTAACAACAAGCTATCCAAAAGAGAAGCCAGATGTGGTGGCTTATGCCTCTAGTCCCAGCACTATGGGAGGCCAAGGTGGAAGGATTGCTTGAGTCCTGGAAGTTGGTGACCAGCCTGGGCAATGTTGGGTGACCACATCTCTACAAAAAAACACCAAAACAAACAAACAAAGAAAAAATTAGCTGGACACAGTGGGGCACCTGTAATCACAGCTACTCAAGAGGTTGAGCTGTAAGGATTGCTTGAGCACAGGAGTTCAGGGTTGCAGTGAGCTACAAGTGCCTCTAGCCTCGGGCATCAGAGCAAGAGATTGTCTCAAAACAAAACAAAACAAACAAATAAGCAAAAATTAGGAAAAATACCTATCTACAATAGCACCAAAAAATAGAATACTTAGGAATAAATATAACTAAAGAAGTGAAAGATCTGTGCACTGAAAGCTATAAAACATCAATGAAAGAAATTGAAGAAGACACAAATAAATGGAAAGATATCAGAGACTCTGGTATATAGATAAGAGTTCTCGAAAGCATATGGTGGGGCAACAGAAAGCCACCTTCTCTCCTATCCATACTTCATTCATTTGCTAAAGAAATATTCATTGAGCATTTAGCACATGCAGGGTGTTGTGCTAAGCATTGGGGTTTCATCAGTAAATAAATGCAATCATGAGCTGTGCCCTCACGCAGATTATAATACAGGGAAAGGAACTGACAATACACAATCACATAAAAAATGTAAAATTGCAACTTTCATGACACGTTGGAGATTCTCTTCCTTCTAAATGCATTCTTCCCACTACATTCCCCTCCTCTTCTCTTCCTTCTTGCACTAAATTTTGTGAATGAAAAAATCTTCAATAGGTAAATCTAGGAAAGTCATCAAAAATGTTTTTTCAGAAAAAAAATGTGATGCCACTATATACACACAAATAGCATTTTATATTTTCTTTTGGGAGAAAAGAAAAGAAGGAAGGAAGGAAGGGAACAAGGAAGGAAGAAAGGAAGGAAAGCAAAATAAGAAAAATAATCTCCTGTCTCAATTCCTGCCAATTGATTTCCAAATATAGATTTGGGATATAGCTCATTTGAATGTGAAGATTTCCTGCAATGTAGTTTCACAAAAACATAATGGCAGTGTGAGATTTTCAGCCAATTTGATTTATTTGATAACATGAATTTTGTCATATAAGACAGACATCTTGCACCTCTGTTTTTCTTGAGGCAGGTGGAGCCATGTAGATTCACAGGACAAAACAGATTTGCTACTCTTGTTCTTTTCTTTGAACTGATTATTTCTTATTAAAATAGATTCTCCTTAAATTTCAATCAGGCTTCCAGTCAGTGATAGTTTTCCTGAACAGTATTGGCAGGAGGCTCTGACTTTCGTTTGGATTTTGAGTTTTAGTGTCAGATTGAGTAAGGGATTGATTAAATTATTTCATTTCATTTCTAAGGTACCATTTTTAAATGTCAAATCATAGTTAGATCCTAAACCTTTCATTGTATTTTAAAGTGTATTTCAGCTTACTTTAAAAAAAATTCTCCCCCAAATAGCGAATCAATAGGGCCTCAATGATGGATGTTTATGCAGTTGCATCTAGTTGTCTGAAAATGAGACTTATGTTACAGCTGTTACTTAAAATCTCCCAACCTTCATATGTGGTTAGTAGTTTACTTTTCAGTGAGTTCCATGTGTAGCTCTCCAGTCATTGATTTTCAAAGGTAACATCCTCAGAATAAATTCTTATGATGAAAAGTTCATTTAGTCTTAAAGACATAGATACTTTGTAAAGACTAAAATCTGCCAAACAATCATATTTAATATATTGCTTTCTATAGAGCACCTTGCCTAAATTTAAATATAATTAAATTTAGATTTTATGTCATGTTCATGTCATTCAAATCAGGTAACAGTTTGTTACACGGTTTCTTCTTTTTTTTTTTTCATAAAATGTCTTTCAAACAATAGAAAATGGAAGACTAAGGGATAATGCAAGATGCTTGATCAAATTTTTCTGTATTTATCATAAAGAAGCACCAACTAAAAAGAGATGGAGCATTATATTGGACGGTGTATACATAATAGTATATAATATTAAACCATCTGGCAGTACTCCTCTTAGTATTAATCTTGTATGAATACAGTTAGGATGGCATAATGTTTTAGGGCTAAGAGCTTGGGCTTTCGAGCTAACAAGACTTGGTTCTCTGATACTAGTTACTAGCCTTTGGGTAAATTATTTAACTTCTCTAGGCCTAAGTGTCTTCAATTATATATCTTCAAAAATGTAGATAAAATTGCAAAAATGCATTGCAAGAATTAAAATGGCATTAAATTAAATAATTTACTTAGACTGCCATTCACAGTACCTGGAAATCACAATGCTAATAGTTCTATTTCCACATTTTCCATAGATTGCCCATAATTCACTTCTTAATGTTAACCCAAATGTGGAGGGCCATGAAAAGAATCATAGGCAGTAATAATTATCCCTGTCTATCTTCAAAAGTTCTGTTGTTTATGAAAACAGATTTTTTTTTTTTTTTTGGTATTTGTTTCCCTTGTGCTCATAACCAAAGGGCTCTAAAAATCTAATATGTCTCTGATTCCTGGAGCCACCTGAATCTCCCAAGCGCCAGTGCTACCCAGTGCCCTCCAGGAATGATATATTGCTTGAAGTTATATTTCAGCAAGTTCTTATAACATTTCTTCTGACTGCCCTGCTTCCTGTGACTTCAGCTTGCTATCCAGAATCTTATTAGGTATTCTTCTGTCATCAATTTTCTTCATAAATCTAGCTCAGTGGATCTATTTTATATCAAGTAATGTTTAAACCCTACTGGACTGATTGTGTTATAGGATTCATTAATCTTACCATTTGATATTAATAAATGCCTCCAGAGTATTATTTTCTGTTTGGTAGCTTTTTTTCTCTGAAAGAACATCATTCTGGATTTGGGTATCTACAGAGACTAGCCTGAGTATCCAGTAGTAGTGAAATAAATCTTTAGAGTCTAAAGATTATGATTCATCAGAGTCAATGTTGAAAGTTCTTTAAAAATCTGAGATATTTCTGGCAAGTCCAACACTTAAAATTAGCATTGAGAATTGGTTGATGCTATCTTTTTAAATTGTTAATTTGGTATAGAGACTAAGAAATCATTGACATCCTCCTAAGGACTCAATTGTGTCCCCCATTCTCAAATTCATATGTTGAAACCCTAACCCATAACGTGACTGTATTTGGAGATGAAGTGTTTGGGAGGTAGTTAAGATGAAATGAGATCCTATAGGTGAGCCCCTCATCTGATACAATTGGTGGCCTTATACGAAGCAGAAGAGAGCGAGATCTCGCTATTGGTCTTTGTCGTGTGAAGACACAGTGAGAAGGCAGTCATCTGCAAGTCAGGAAAAGGGCCCTCACCAGAAACCAAACCCTGCTGGGACCTTGACCTTGGACTTTCCAGCCTCCTGAACTGTGAGAAAATAAATTTCTGATGTTTAAGCCACCCAGTTTATGGCATTTTGTTATGGGAGGCCAAGCTAATTAATATACCCCTCATCATATTTTCTAACCTCAAAATAACGTTCTTGTCTCTTTTAAAGATTTGTACTCGTTTACTTTTTAAGAAAATTTCAAATTGTGGAGATTATTATATGTTCATTTTGCCTATTATGCTAGGGATTACATAGCCTCCATATACAGTTATAAATCATTTAGGGTAAAGTGAACTGGTTTAAATTATAGAAAGAAGGAAAAGAATCAACGTTTTAAAATTATCGAAATGAATGATGCAGTAAAACTTTTAAATTGTAGAAATATTCATAATTTATATTTTAATACTCCCATTTTGAGATTTTTAAAAATTTAAGTTTATTTATTATATTTAATATATAAAATTATATATATCATGTATAACATAATGTTTTGAAATATATATATTGTAGAATGGCAAAATCTAGCTAATTAGCAAATGCATTATCTTGTAGTTATTTTTGTGAACACTTAACATCCACTTTCTTAGTATATTTCAAGAATACAATATATTATATTAATCATTAACATCAATCATCATGTTGTATAACAGATCTCTTGAATTTATTCCTATTATCTAATTTTAAATATATATCTTTGACCAACATCTTTTCAACTTTTCTTAACCACCTCAGCCTCTGATAACCACCATTCTACTCTATTTCTTTGAGAAGTATAAATATAATATCATTTTGAGATTTTTATTTCAAAGAAAGAGTAAAAAATGTAAAAATATTCCATTTAAAAGCTTATTGCAGCATTATTTTTATTGGTGCAAAATTGAAACCAAACAAGATGATGCATGTAAATAAATAAAAACTGGAGAAACTCAGAAAAAGAAAAAAAATGTTGATTTTTTCTGTGTAGTTAGATGATAGGGGTTTTTTTGTTCTTTGTTATACTCAATATTATCCAAATATTTTTTCAATAAAGTTTATATATGTACAATATGTGTATATATATATGTGTAGATGTATTTTAAAATCAGTTTTTTAAATGATTGCCCAAATAAATTCAAGAGTGCCATCATTTATACATATGGCAACTAAAACTTAGTTCTAAAAATAAGCCCTGATATTTAAATGTTTATCTTTGCAAAGTTTTATTTTAAAATGCCAGGCATCTCTGAAAATAGAGAATGTTAGAAATGACTAAAATGATTAAGGAACTTGAAATGTGTTCTCATGATAGAATTCAATGAATATATTCTCAAGGTAATGGAATACACTTGACTCTCCACATGACTGATTGCATCTTCATCCTGTAGCTAAAAGATGTAAACATTATGGAGACTGAAATGATATAAAATGTCCAAGCAATACACAACAATAACAAAAGCCACTGTTATGTTACGTTTTTATAAAATCTTAAATTATCATAACAACATGAATACCTATGAAATTTGAATACAAAGTTAAAATTTATCAATAAAGTATAATTTTCCCTTTTTCCAGAAGATCATTACCACCAGCAGTAGTACAATAACAGTAGCAATCTTCATAAAATAACAAATAAGTTTTATTTTTATTGACTTATGTATTAAAATAAGACTCATGGAGATCCTGCTTAAATATAGCTCACACCTCATTGGACTCATGTATATTTTTGAAGCAATTAGCGAAGTTCAGAAATTTGTTTGTATTTTCACTACTTAGTGTAAAAACCTTTTCATTCTTTTAATTATTTGGATGTAAACAAACCAACTTCATATCTCTTCTACTAAAACTCTTATGGAACAAATGTCATTGTAGTAAAACTGAAGGAAAAATACATACTCTTGTGCTCACTAGCTATTTGCTCTTTTTGAATATTAAATTAGTGAGCCATTAGCTGAGACTTTATTTTGATACTGAAATTTTTTTATAAAATATATTTTTAATGGAATATTAACAGACCTTCAATATCCATATTTTCTTTTTGTATAAGTGAAAAGCATAATTGACACAAATACCTGATTCTACCCAAAGTGCAAAATCTCTTTTTAGATTCAGAACATGTAAATTGAGGGGAAATGATATTTGGATTAGTGTTGAGATTGAATAGCAGTAGTCTGTAAATTAGCAATAATCACGTTTCATTTAGATGCCTTTAAAGCATGATTGAAGTATAGGAGAAAAGTTAAGAATAAATGCCCCTTTTAACAAAACCTACCTTCAACTCTTTTGCAAACTCAGAGGGCCAAAATTTTGAAAAGTCTTCTGCAATGTTGTATTTTTCTTATCAAATTAATGGATAAGTTCATAGCTTACATTATTGAGAACTTAGTATTTGCTGATTGCTTTATATACTTTACTTCATTTAACACTCCCAAGAATCATATTGAAGATGACTGTAATCTCAATTGACATGTAATGAAATTGAAGCTTTGAGAAAATACAAGGCATCCTCAAGATTACTCTATTAATAAATGATAGTGTCACGACTGGATCTCAGTTATACCGGACTCCAGAGCCCATGCTTTGTGTGATTATTTTGTATTCTGATTATACATCAGAGAATATGTATCTAGGAGTCTATCTAGGAGTCCAGACATGCAATACATTCCAACAATAGAATAATGTGTGTGTGTGTGTGTGTGTGTGTGTTTTGACATCCTTTGGTTTTCTTTGATGAAGAATATGGAGAAGGTTTGACATCAGCAAAATGAAAATATCCAAAGGATTTCATCATCCATGTGAAAAATACGCTTAATAGATCCAAACTACTATAACCTCATGCTCTAAGTATTAATTCATATATTATTATTTTATTGCAAAGTTGAGATCATTCGTTTTCTAATTTCATTCTTACCATGTTTCATTTCTCATATCTATGCATTTATTAATGTATTTTGGAATATAAAGAGAATAAAGTAAAAGATTGAAGGGAACACAGGTAATCCTCTATTTCTCATTTGTTACGTATTGTTATTTCTTTATTCTTTGCTTTCTCTTATCGTATATGAATGGCCCTATTGGGAAAATCCCAACATGTACTTTTCCTTAATCCTTTCTTTTTTCATTTTAGCATGCTTCTTTTTCCAAAATCCCAAATCAATCTAAAATATTAAATAACTTTCCCAGTAAGGTTTCCAAAAGTTTACAAGCCTGATGGCCCAAGAAGAAGTCCCAAAATGTGAGATCATGGAAAACTATTTGCATGTAGCAACTTATGTGGTTCACAAATTATTAATAGACATAAATTCAGTAGTAAAACTTCTTATTAATACAGATATCTGGGAAACACCAGACCTGGAGTTACTCTCTACCCATTTCCCAATGGATTTTATGTAGAATAGGAATTCTTCCTTGCTCTGCCCAGGTCATATCACCTCTGCAGGCATTCCAGCAGTGAATGATATCTGAGCTTTGCAGTATTAGTATTGGAAAGAAATTCTTGGTTCTCACTCAAGATCATAGAGATATGCTATTAAAATGCCCTCTTCTCTCTCCATCTCCATAACACCATAAGGCAGAGTATGGTCATGTTTTAAGAAAAAATTTTAGGAAATCTAAAAACTCAGACATTCTTAGCATTTCAGACTGAATGATTATTGAAATACCAAAATAGCAAGAACACCCACCAAGTTAAATCTATTTAGCAAATTTCTCACACTTTCCATATGAGAGGTAAATATTATCTCTTTATGATTATGCAAATTATGACATTGTTAATGTTTTTGATAAGACAGACCTAAATTAAATGAACACACAGATCAATCATTGCCTTAAATGTAATAGTTTCAATTCTTAAGCAATTAACAATAATAGTTTATTTAAAAAGTAGTGGCTTTAGGAACAACTATTTGTAAGCATTTTTTTCTTTCTTTTAAAAAAGAGATGTGCTTTGATAAACTTTATAAACATGCATTATTAAACTTTAAAATTATATGCTTGACAGATAGCATATAGTTCTCTCTAGGGCTTTATTGCAGTCTGTGGAACTTATTAGTTGTGATTTCATTGCCAGTGGCAAAACGTAGAATGTTCTATAAATTAAAACATTTGGCTGTGGCTATGGGAAATTCTCCATGATGAGCGGGGGTTGGGATTGGGGGTGGGAAACAAATCTAACTGTTTTCATCTAAAAAAGAAAAAAATTCAGTGTGTGCTGAATTTGCGCTTCAGGTTTGTTTATCTCAGAGATTGCTCATTCTAAACAATGTGGGAATTGCAGTAATTTTAGAACCAGTGTAGATAAATTTACAAGTTAAATCACAATGTTTACAAAAGAATATATAGTGCAGTACACCTTACTTATACCAGATGCTGGTAATCTGGACAGTGGGCTATCAATTAAAGTGGACAATTACTTGGCCCTTCTTCATGTTGACTCCATCTTGCCAAATCCTTTTTTTTTTTCTTTGATAGCAATGGCCTGCTATTTTTTGTCATTATCAGCATTTAGTAACTTTTCGTTTTCCATCCCACGTCCAAATAGGTTACTTTATTGAAAATGACAAACATATATTCTACCACTGGCCCATGCAGAGCAAGCCAACATAATTTTCTGAAGTAAATACATTTTCGTCCATAATGGAATGGGTAGTCAATTTCATACTTATTTTTGTTATATTAATATAAAATTCTATGTAGGTTCACATTTTTATCACTTAAACATACACACACATATATATATACACACACACTATTAATGTAACTTACAATTTTACATAGGATAGAAAACATCAGGAATAGGTAACTGCAAATAAATTATTATCAACGCATAAATAACAAGGGCACTTGCAAAGAAATAACTGATAACTAATTAGTTAAACTTGTCAAATAATTACAGAATAATTGCAGCTCTCATCAGCAACTGTTATAAACTGATGAAATTTGATTCAATAGAACATGTATAAATTTGCACTTGGTTGAAACATCTGCAAACTGTGACAAACACTTTCCAGTGCAATAGGCTAGAGGCATTTTGCAGTCACTTTGAAACTGTGTTGAAGCCAGTATTCCCTTATTCCTTTACTATCTGCAGTCTTTTCCTTTTTGTTTCTCATCCTCCTTTTTATTTTTCTGTTCTTCTCTTTTTGTATTCTTACTATTCTAATCTCCTCTTAACTTTAAAGAAAACATGTATGATTCATGCTACTCTGCCATTAAACTGAACCTAAAGCACTTAAAACTTTGAATGTGTATTTTGTAACCCTAGAATTATATACATACACCTATTTTTTTATTCAAATTCTACGTTAAATATTCACGATGCATATTCTGGCACAATAATTGACAATAGATTGATTTCAATCATCAAGCGTTTTTCAGACTGTAAAATTTGTCAGTGCTTGTTGGTTTCTTCACTTTCTATAGAGTTAATTCTCCTGCAATTATATCCTCTATGATCACCTTCTCAGCTAAAAGCATAAATATCCATTGCCTAACCTACACTTACCTGCCAAAAAATCTTTTAAAATCTTAGTGTCTGATATGTGGGAAGATGTACACACTTACATCTTCACCCCACCCATTCTTATATCTTTTCTATATGATTGGGATAAAAACTAAGACCAAAAAAACGTGGGTAATTGTATTATTTAATTTACTTCAGACACTGGGCTGTGTTGTTTGAAATGTAGGGGTAAGCATGATAAAAATTCTCAATTTGTGTCATAGCTTGCTGTTTCTGAAGAGCTTGAACAATATATTTGCCTTAACAGACTGGAAGAAAATAAAGATATCAGTTACACCTATATTTTTCACCAATATGCTGTCAACTCCAGATAATAATCATCACACAAAACTTTTGTGGCATGCATCTTCAATATGAAATAATTTTACTTTTTTTCTAAGGAGCTCTCCTATTTGTTTTGTCAGAAGTATTTTAGTACTTATTGGGAATCTGTAAATTCCCAATAAGTTTATATTAATAAAATAATGAATGGGAAATGCTGATAAAGTGTATTATGTGTGGAGGAAGCAAAATGGGAAAAGATAGTAGTTTCATAGTTTTCACAATTGTTACTTTTATGGAATACTTCATTGTTTGCTTTAGAGATGGTCTTAAACCTCATCGGTTCTAACCTTCCAGTATTACAGATCAGACAAGCAAACCAGAGAGATTAAATTATATTTTCATTTAACAAATTGTCTACAATCTGTCCAAGTAGTTACAAAGCTAATTGTGAAGACAGTACCTAAGAAGATTTCATGAAAACCAGTTCAGTGGTTTTTCCAACAACTGCAACATGCTGGTATTAGCCTCAGTATATATAGAAGGACCATAGTAGATGGATAAACAATGAATTAAGGTTTAAGATGGCTGATACCATATACCATCTTTGTCATTTACTAGGAAGTCACTTAATTCTTCTAAGCCTCACTTTCTACATTGTACAGAAGTAGAATTCTCATATCTATCCTGAAATGTTAGAGCAATGTGCATTCATCTAACAATATATTCTCCGTGGATGGGAAAACAACTCTAGAAAATATTTTTTAATGCATTAGTTTTTATTATATTTATAGAGTATAAAAATTAATTCTCAAACCAAATCCAATTATTTAATCATTGTTTTCTATTTGGATATTTCCCTTATCTAACATTCATTGACAAATATTTACTGAACACAAGCTATGTACCAAACTCAATACAGGGGTTGTAGAGTTGAAAAAGAGATCACTTTGCGTTCAAAATTTATTTTGTTTGGCTAGCCTGTGTTCAGATCCCAGGTGCTTTAGTTAATAAACTTTCACAGCCACAGATTATTCTCCTAACATAGTCAATGCTTTGCAATTGGATTAAGAAGGTATGAAAAGAGCAGTGATTTGGGGTCAAAGTCAACCATGATTCCTGCCTTTTGTTTAATCCTTGGCTCTAATTCTGTTGGCTCTAAATTCCAAATAAATTAGTCTTCTCTCCTTTTCAACTTCTACTATGTAAGTTAAAGTACCATCTCCTTTCCTCAAGATATTAGACGAAAGCCTCATAAATAAAATAGTTTCTGCTTCAACTTCTGGCCCTTACACTCTATTCGGCACAAAGTCAGAGCAATCTTTTGAAAAAACATGCAAGTCAGGTTATATTGCAGTCTTAAAACCCTCCAGTGATTACCAGTGCACTGAAAATGAATTCTGGGCTCTCTCCCAATGGCTTATGGGGCCATAGGTGGTCTGGCTGCTACCTAATTTTCCAAATTCACGCTATACCACCTAGATTCAGCTTCATTGACTCTCTTTCTAGTGCTTGCACAGATTCAATTTTTTTCTACTTCAGCACCTACAAACCTGCAGTTCTCTCACCTGAATGCTTTTCACTAACTCCCTGCGTGGATGACTTCATATCTGGGGTTAATTTCTCAGTGCTGGGCTTAAATTTTGTCTCATCACAAGACTTTTTTTTTTTTTTTTATCACAGACTCTTTTTTTTATGGTCATTCTTTATTAATTCAACAAATAGTTATTGACTACCTGTGAACCTAGTCCTGGCCAGGTATTCTATATCACATCACTAAACTATTATTTCCACAGGACTTAATATTATTGTTACTTGTCTTGTGCATATATTTATTTATGTATGTATTCTGTCCCTTTACAAGGTTTTAATTTCAAAGATGTAAAAATTCTGTTGGTCTTATTCACAGAAATGTCCCCAGGACTAAGCATAGTGCCTGGCATATTGTAGGTACTCAACAAATATATCAAATGAATAAATGATTTCACAAATATTTTTTTTAGAAACACTATATGTCAACCATTGATGGTTGCTGAGCACACAGTTTTTGCTATCAAAATTGATAGGCAAGAAATATGAAAGAATTTATTCATTCAACAAGCATTTTAAAAATACAAAATAAGCACCAGGTATGTTAGATGCTAGAAATATAAAAATACAACTGTGGATAAGACATACCTCCAGCTATAAGAAATCGATTTATAAAGGGAAAAAATTAAGTCATACAAGTATACTCTTAAAAATGGATAAGATGGTAAATTTTATGTTATGTGGGTTTTTACTAAAACCAAAATAAAACATAAAAAAATTATTATAGTTACAATTTTATTTTAAACATGTCCTTTGAAGGAGACATTTAAGGATCCATGAAAGGGCATAATAGGAGGACTTGACCTACTATAGAGAAAAGAAGGGTTCGAGGAGAGTCTACTGAAGAAGTGACCTTCACACTGAGAATGAAAGATATATAGGAATTGGCTAATGGAAGAGAAGTATGAAAGTTCTAGGCACAGGTTAAAACTTAAATGGTTGAAATGAAGATGAAGCTGAGCAATGGCCAGGGTAAGCTGTGATAGGTACTAAAAGGGAAGAGTTCGATGGGGTCATTAGTGATGAGGTTGTATAGTGTTTCAGTGGGGAAACTCTGTAGAAACAATCAATTCAACTTTTGGTTTGAGGAAGATTTTCTGAAGGAAAAGTTACCTCTGCTAAGACAGAAAGGGTAAGCAGAGTTGAGCACTGTGAGTAGGAGTGTAGAGGAGGTAATCAGTGGAGGGGTGTGAAAACTATGAGCTTATGCAGAGCCTGTAGGACATAAAATATGAAATGTCCAATTTTGAATCAAAAGTGCAGTTTATTATATCTCAAACAAGAAGCAGTACAACTAATCAAAGTATGTGCCTAAACTATTGACACAATTTTGCCATCTTAACAGTAGATGGTTTATGCCAGCAGCAAAGAAGCCTGAAGAGAAAGTGGTGATGAAATCGCGAAAGGTGTTTTCCACAGCTTGTTGAAAACTGAATATTTTTCTTTGCAAGAAGTGGTCCAAAGCCTGGAGGAAGTGGTAGTCATTTGGCATAAGATCTGGTGAATATGGTGGATGACAGAGAGTTTCCAAGTCCAGCTGCTGTAGTTTGAGCAGCGTTGTTTGTGCCACATGTGGTCCAGCGCTGCCTTGCAAGAGGGTTGGCCTGATCCTCATCATTTCGTCCAGTTGGTTGCAGTAGACATCCACTGTAATCAATTGACCAGGTTTCATGAAGCTATAGTGGATAATACCAGCGCTGGACCACCAAACAGGCACTATTAGCTTCTTTTGATGAATATTCAGTTTTGGACTGTGTTTTGGCACTTCATCTTTATCCAACCATTGTGTCTAATGCTTGTGATTGTCAAAAAGAATCTGTTTTTCATCACATATAACCATATGGTGAAGAAATGGTTGCCTTTATGTAGTGACACCAAAGAAAGGCAAGCTTCCAGATGATTTCTCTTCTGATGCTCGTTTAATTCATGAGGAACCCATCTATCCAGCTTCTTCACCTTGCCAATTTGTTTCCAATGGTCCAATATTGTTGGAATAGTAATATCAAACATTGCTAATTTCAGCATAGGTTGAGATAGATTTGCTTTCACTACAGCTTTTAGCTCATCATTATCCACCTTGGTCTCTGGTTGCCTACATGGTTCATTTTCAAGATTAAACTGATCAGAACAGAACTTCTCAAACCATCGACATACTGTGAATTCATTAGCCACATCCTTCCCAAACACTTCGTTGATATTTCGAGCTGTATGTGCTGCTTTGGTTCCACGAGAGAACTCGTATTCGAAAATAACACAAGGTTTTGACTTATCCATGGTTTCACAAAAATTGCTCTAAAAAAATTTTTGAAAGATAATCACAAGCCAAAACATATGTTTGAAAAACTGAGGCTGTACCTTCACAATAAAAATAAAACAAGAAGTGTCAAAGTAAATGTCAGAGATATCAACTGTCAAATTTAGCACTTAAGGAAATTGGACATTTCATGCTTAATAATCTAAATAGTTAGTACTTACTAGACCTCAATGGAGAGTCCAGTGTGTACACCCTGACTCCTGCTTTTGTCATATGCTTTCGCATACAAGTAAATAGTTTTCCTCGTTCCCCTTTCTAATAACAGAGTTGTTCCATGAGGCAAAAAAACATTTTGTTCTGTTTCTTCTTTGTTTTGCTTTTTCTCTGCTGGGACAAAGAGAATGACTTCTTGTATTGGCAATACAGTTTTTGAAGTCAAGAATTTACTAAAAAGACTGCCATAAAGACTCCAAAGAGCTAGAGAATTTAGTTTATCCTACTCGTGCCAGTCCCCTCCACTTCCTTATTACCTTTAGGAAAACAGAAAGGCCTTGTCTAAAAACAAGTTTTAAAGGATGAGTAGGAGTTAATTGGAGGAAAGACAGGGAAAGGAGTTATTGGCAAAGGAAATCAAATGAGTACATCTGGCTTGTTTAGGAGACTACTAGTGTGTGTGTGCATTTTTTACTTGAATGAAAATTGCAATGAAAGACATGGTGGATATGAACTAGCCAAATGAGATTGCATGTGTATGAGTTTACTACAGGTGACATGACAAAGGACCACAAACTGGGTGGCTTAAAGAACGGAACTGTATTGTTTCACAGTTCTGGAAAATAGAAGTCCAAACTTCTAGGGCTTGTTCTTTCTGAAGGATGTGATGGAAGGATATATACTAGGACTCTCCTCAACTCGAAGATGAACATCTTCTTCCTGTCTCTTTTCATATCATCTTCTGTCTGTATCTCCGTGTCCAAATTTCCCCTTTTTTATAAGGGACACCAGTCCTATTAGATAAGGGCCTGTCTTAATGATCACCCTCTACATTGATTACCTCTGTAAAGATATTATCTCCAAATAAGGTTACATTCTGGGAGTTGAGATTTCAACATATGAATTTGAGAATGCAATTCAACCCATACCAATGTGTCAAAGGTGCTTTTGCAAATCATAAAAATTGAATATAAATTAGGCATTTCATTAATTACACATTTCTCTGAGTGATTCTGGGGACCAAAAGATATTGCATATGAATATATAATTTAAAGAAATAAATTGTATTCTTAGACACTCATCTGACAATTCTTTGAGAGGTACAGACTAAAATTGTTAAGAGCTGAATTTGTAAGCAATTGTTTGTGTAGAAAGAAGACTTTGGAGCTCACATCTTCAAATCAAGCAAAAATAGAGAAGAAACTATATAATTAAGGAAGGTAGAAAAAGAAAAGACTCATATGTGAGTGCTACGTTGTTGGGAGACTAGGATTAGAAAACAGAGCATGGAAAAAGATACATCTACTCTAAGATTATTATATTAGATTTTTGTATTGAAATGATTTATGTTGTGTCATGTTAATCCTACTTTGTAATTAAACGAAATAATACTTGAAATCATAATTTATTTGGCATGGTTGAATTTTGGAATGGTAGGTTTTTAGTCAAACAGGATAGATGGAGAAAGAGAGAGAAATCTAGAATGAGACTTATAAGGAATTGGCTTACATGATTATGGAGGCAAAGGAGTTCTTCATTCTGCCATCTATAAACTAGAGACTGAAGAAAGCCGGTGATGTAGTTCAGTGGTGTGAGAGCCAGAGAGTCAGCGGTGTATATTCCAGTCTGAGTCTGAAGGCCTGAGAACCAAGAGTGCTTAGGACAAGAGTAGATTGATGTGGTAATTGGAGCAGTCAGGCAGAGAGTGAATTCGACCTTCCTCTGCCTTTTTGTTCTATTTAGGCCCTCAACAGATTGGACAATGGCTGCTCAGAATGCAAAGGGCAGTCACCTTTACTTAGTACACCAATTCGAATGCTAATGTCTTTTGGAAATAATATCACACACACACCCAGAAATGATATTTAGTCTGGTATCTGGGCATCCCATGGCCCAGTCCAGTTGCCATAAAGTTAACCGTCATAGTAGGTGAAAGGGCTAAATAGTTGAACAGTATTATAAGAATCACTTTTAACTGATAATATCTTAATTCTCCTAAATTTTAGTGCTGTTTTAAAGTTTAACAATTTTAGATTTTAATCAATCAACACCTTGATAAGATAAATGAAAATTTAATTTTCACCAACTCCCCTTTCTTTTCCATTCTTTCTAATACAGTTTTAATACTTTTTTCATCTGTCATTTGGAAAACCTTGTAATTTAAATAATATATATATAAACAGTCATTTTGTATTTCGTCAACCATAGATATTACAATTTGATTCTCAGCTTTCGAGTTTGAAGATAGTAATAGCTACCTTTATCTACCTCATTGCTAAAGCAACTAAATTCAACCATATTTGCATTTCTTATTACATTTTCAATATCTGTTTTTACTAAAATCACCTTTATGATATTCTATGTATTCATTCCAGAAGCTGAACATCAACACATGTGTTTGTATTATTATGACTATTTAATATTTTAAAGCCAAGTATTACAATTCATTTCCTTTAATGTACTTTTTTTTCTTGAGTTCCAATTGTGTTCTATTTTTGCATGCTCTCATTTTCTCTAGAATATTTTAAGGTCTTTTCTGTATCTTTCTCTTTATTATATGAGAAATATGGATTACAAGTTTGAGTTGAATAACACTGGAAACAACAAGAATAGTTAGGAGGCTGCTGCCCTGTACAAGCTGAAATATAATGGGAGCTTAAATGACAATAGTGGCAGTAGAATCAGCTCAGATCCATCATTATTATGAGTAAAACAGCTGGAAGCACATGCCCTCCATATAATGTATCAGTAGCATTATTTTGCATAGAAAGTATTGTACCACATCATTATATTTTTTGTCATGCAAATTCTCAGATTAGATATCGTAAAATCATACTAGGTCATAGAGATTTCACAATTGACAAATGTGGTAAACACACACACACACAAATTTCATGGCTATCAGTTTAGTGTTGAATCACACTTTTATTGTATTTTTAACAGCTGCACTAAGATTTTTCTTAGCGGTTTTTTAAATCATAGGATTAAAAATTCCCCAAATTGTAGTAAGGTGGGTGCTTTTTTATAACATGTATCCTTAATAGACAATAATTAATTGGGGTGTGTTTGTGTTGGGGGCGTAGTAGTTAGTATTTGTAAAGGATGACCTTGACATGGTTTGTGAGGGCTCCAAAGCAATTACTAGACAATCTGAGATGGAAAACAATGGCAAAAAGAAGAGAGAACTGCCTGAATTAGTTCAAATCACAGACATTGCTCAGCAGCATTAGATGACAGTTAACTTTTAATGAGGGAAGACACAAGGTAATTAAATCTTGACATACAATTATGAAAGAAAATATCAGGTAACAATCTTGCTATGCAATACAAAAGAAGAAAAGACATTTTTTGAAAACTCGCCTGATGCTCTGTCATCTGAAACTATTCTTTATGAGTGCAGGGTGAAGGTCAAGGAGGTATCTCAACTCCATCAATCCTTTGGACAGTTACAAATGACCTTTCGCTTTCCATAAGACATTCAATATTCTGAATTGGAGGGATACATTTTTCTGTGTTTAGAAAATGGCAAAATTGAAACCTTTCCTATTGCAGGAGGCACACTTCTGTTGACTCTCTTGGACAGAGGTTCATTCCCAAAGCTTGTTGAGGCTATGATCTTATTTGCATTAACTACCTAACCTAGAAAAAAACATCCATTTGTACTATCTATCCGAAATATTCTACTTGCTGAATGACTTTTGCTCAAACCTTGTGAAACCTAACATCAGCCTATTAGAGAATAATGATACTTCCTATTAAATATTTAAGTAATTTTTAACTTATGAGAAGGAATCCATAAGTTTTTCATTTACATTACAAAGCAAATAAAGAGAATGGAAGTGAGATTTTAATTCCTGATTTTTTTTCCTGATACTCTTAAAAATAGTTATTTTTGGAATAACAAGTAAAACATATAAGAAAAATGTTTTCTTCAGAACTAAGATGTTTATAATACTTACTTTTTAAATAAATAGTACAGTAATTGACTAGCCATCAACTTATGAAATATATAGTAGAATAGCTACTGTTTATGCCATAGTTACATCATATTTATCATCATACCATACTTATGAATAAGTGCATTGCAACATGTTTTTATAAAATTATAAGTGTTAAAAATGCACCTGATACCAGTTCAAAGAGTAAGGCATGTTATTAGTTATTTAATAATTTCACTTATATATTTATTATTCATTTATTATAAAAATATTATGGTCTGCTATGAGACTGTTCTAGGCACTGAGAATACAGCTAGGGAACGAGACAGACAATATTCTTGCCCTTGTAAAGTTTCCACTGCGGAGAGATGAATAAGCATAAAAGTAAATAAATAGCATAATGCCAAATACTGCTAAATCCATTTAAGAAATAAAAAATACCCAGAGTAATAAGATAATGCTAAGTTGGAGTGAAGGAATGAATTTTACACAGTGTGGTCAGGGAAAACTTGAATAAAGTGTATATTTTTGTCTGTGAGGCTATTAGAATTGAGAAACAAAGATATGTCATTTAACTAGTAATTAATTAAGGTTTTGGTCACTGATTACATTTTTCCCTAAGCTATTTCTCCAACTGATCCATTTATACTGATTTTTACCTATTATTATTATTTATTCTTCTTAAAGGGAAAGGTAGTTTTTGGTCATTGACTAAGTTTACAGATGGTTACAAAATGCACTTATTTCTTTAAATTTATTATGTTTACAATACAACTGTACATATATCAGGATTTTCTGGAAGAATATTCTAAGTTTAACTTTGGAAGAAGTTAATACTACAAATGAACTTTTTCATTTTCTAAATGTCTTTAGGCTGGGCATGGTGGCTCACACCTGTAATCCTAGCACTTTGGGAGGTGGAGGCAGGAGGAGCTGCTTAAGGCCAGTACTGGAGACCAGCCTAAGCAAGAGTGAGACCCCTGTCTCTACAAAAAATAGAAAAATTATTGGGGCGTGGTGGTACATGCCTATAGTCCCACCTACTTGGGAGGCTGAGACAGGAGGATCGCTTGAGCCCAGGAGTTTGAGATTGCAGTGAGCTATGACTATGCCACTGCACTCTAGCCTGGGCAACAACAGAGCACAACCCTGTCTCAAAAAAAAAAAAAAAATCTTGTCTTTATGTTTTTTGTAAATTATAGAATTTCTTGGGAAATCATAAAAGTATCCAAAATTCCATCACATATTGTAAAAAAGAGTATGCATTGCTTTTTAATGGTCTTTTGTTTTTAGAAGATTACACGATAATTATGTCCTCCCCTTCTGGATTTCTTTGTGATATTACAGGCTTGCTTCTAAGGGGCAGAGAATGATATTTGTTGGCCAGTAAACAGATTCAGACAACTAAGGATAACCCAAAGAGAATTGATGAAGTAGAAAAAAATAACCAAGGGAAAAATGTACTAATGGTGGTTGATATTAAAAAGTTAAAAATAGTTGTGAAATTTAATGCAGAGAACATAAATTTATGATAAGTTATGATTAGTTTTACCCAGAGTATATTCAGTTTCATGTTAGTTGACCAGAAGGTTTTGCATAAGTAGGAATGTCATACTGTCACTTGTCTCACCTGAGAGCAAACACTTAAAGTTTCAATGGCAAATTAAATCTAGTTAAGAAAAAAAATAAATAAACTTTAGGATTAAAACTTAATTACAGCATGATCTATTTTTAATGAGAAAAAGTACTTTATTAACTTAGGAATTCCACTTGCAAAATTGGCTTCCAACCTACAAATAATGGCTTTGATTTTTGTACTTGGTAAGCTGAGATGCAAAATAGCCTATTGTCAAATCACAGTCATGACAATCAGAGACCTTATGCCAGTATCATGCTCTCTATTAAGTTTAAGGGTAAAAGTCATGAGATGCACAAAAAGTAGGAAGAGGTCTGAGATCGCCAGTGTCTCTCACCAGGTTCTATCCAGCTGTTCACCCTGACCCTGGTTAACCTATGAGATCTTTAATGATGCCTGCAGCTACATTATTTACACGAAAGAACCCATTTTGGTTATGAACATCTCCATTTTTTTTACTCAGTTACATAGCTTACGTAACATTTTCCAAGAAACTATGTGGATTCCTGTCATGTGAATTCAAAGATTCCAGGTTTGTTTACCATCAGCAATGTCTAGCAGGTATGTCCTGGTGTATCCACAGATAAGGATTCTCCTGTTAGCGAATACCAAATTTTCTTTGACCAGGAGGCCTATCATTAGTCTTTTTAGAAGATTTGATTGTGTTAAACTCTCCACATCCCTGAGACATCATACCTATGTCCTTTCCAGCTAGGACAAAAATGGAAAATAGAGCTTCTATTTATTTCCCATAAGAAAAAATGCTATGCTTATCTCAAATTTTTCATTTCAGGTTCATATACATTGGTGGAGGAGTTACTCTAACCTGGAATAGTGAGGAGTACTTCCACCAGGAAACACGTGTGAGAGGATGGCAGAAGTTTTATTTTACCACCCTTCTCTTGCTCCCTAACAGAGAACCCTAGATTCATCTCCAAATAATAAGCATCATTTACAATGGATCAATGAAAACAAATCATTGAAACAATTCACAGAAGCTATAGTTTCATTACTTTCCCATATATTCAGCTTGAAATTAATAAAAAGTAAAAGGGAGAACTAAGCTACCTGTGCAGTTCAATAAAACCTAAGAGAGAGAAAATGTGTGTTGGTTAAGGGTTCAACTCTACAGTCACACTGCCTGGATTCAAATCTGGCTTTGCCTCTTACACTGATATGATGTTGGAAAACTTATTCAATCTCTAGTTGCTTCTATTCTTTCTACTATAAATTGGCAATTATACTTTCTTTATACTACTGTTGCAAGTATTAATAACATATATAAAACCCTGAGAAGCAATTGTTTTTAGAAATAGTGTCACCTTAATAATCATTTCTGTCTTCTGAATTACTCAGTTTTTTTCTATTTTAACACACAAACATCAAGATAAAATTATACTCAGTTAACTTATTTTCACATCATTTACATGCTATTGTTTACATTTCTTAAATTTGTATTTTATGTTTCCACTGTATGGTATAACTCCCATTAACAATAATGGGCTGATTATAATGTTATTAATTGAATTATAATATTAATAATCAAAATACCAATGCAACCACTAAACCTTAATATTGTAAACTGGAATGAGAACAAAAATTCAGTAAAACCATGGATTGTGAATCTTTATAATTGCTATTACAATGAACATAAGATGTAATTATTTTCCACAAGTAGCAGAAAGAGAGGCAAAGTGCAAATGGGAACTAAAAATTAGCAAAACAAAAATACTGTATTTTATTAAACTAATAATCTATTTCATTCCAATGTCCAGTGTGTTTTGGTCAAAAAAATGTTTTAGTTAGTTGCATCTTTATTTCCAAAGTATTCTTTATGGTAATCTTATTGAGATGCACCAGAATAATTGCAAAATAATGCTTTCATATATTTAGTAAATATTGTCCAAAAAGACAAAAAAGAGACCAAAACTATAGCAGTAACATTCAAAGTTGTACTTTTTGTAGCAAAGACAGATATACTTTTTCTGAGAAGCTCGTAAAACTCATGCAAAGTGAATGACAAATATGCTCAGAGAACAGGGTGCATTGGTTATTGGCAAAATACCTTCATCATTTAACACCATTGTACAGAGCATAATCCCAGTGGTGTATATGGCAGAAGAGAACTGAGTCTCAAGTGGATGAGCTGGTACATGTTTATATTTACAGTCAGATTACTTCACTGATGCACATATTATGAACCTCCTAGTGATTTGCAAAAATATATGGGAGAAAAATATGGGAAAATGACATTTTGTTCTTTTATAACTGAAAAGTTATGATCTAAGAGGGGTTTATTGTTATTTAATTATGGTGGAGGTGAGGTTAATTATTAATACTTAGATTTTATTTCTGGAGTCATGATGTTGACTGAGAGAGATACCCAGAATCAATTCTAACGGAGCAGCAATCACTGACAAAGAATCTGCTCCGAAATGAAGTTTCCAAATTGTCCTCCTTATATTAATAGAACATTTGGAAGATCCTACTAGAGCTTTTTAGGTTGATTTTGCTGTTAAAAAAATAGTAAATATAGTGTTTAAGAAATAGTCTAAGTTCTAGCCATAGATAGTACAAGTACAGTTTTCACCTTCCATTGAGTTCAAGATATTGCTTTTCCATTCTTGATATGTGAAAAATCATCATGCTATTTTGCAAAATGGTTAAAATATAAACATTTCTTAATGACATTGATATTGCCAAGAAATTCCATTTCTAGAATATTACATCCAAGTGACATAACTCTAATGAATACAGCATCTTAAAATGCCTGAATCTATCATTTGAGAGTCAATAATATGTTTTTAATGCTGACTATTACATATTAGCATTTACTAAGAAGATAAGCAAATAGCTTTATCAATGACAACTTAACTCTTCCAATGTATTGATCCTACTTTGCACTCTCTGGAGGAAAAATACTTAATGATGTATGTATTAGTTACCTATTGCTGTACAACAAATTATTAATGCAGCACATTTAGTCCCTTAACAAAAAAACATCAATTTATTATCTCACACTTTCTGTAAATCAGGAGTCTAGGCAAAGCTTGGCTGAGTTCTCTACCTAGGGTCTCATCAGGTTGCAATGAAGGTCTCAGCCAGGCTGTGTTTCTATCTGGAGGCTTGGCTGGGGAAGAATTTGATTTTTAAACTTGCTCAGGTTATTGGCAGAATTTGTTTCCTTGCAACTGGATAATTGAGGTCTCAGGTTTTTTGCTAGCTGTCACCAAGGGACTTCTCTAACCTAGAGATCACTACCAGGTCCTTGGCATGTGGTCCCCTTCATAGGTCATCTCATAACAGGAGAACTTCCTGCTTCAAGGGCATCAGGAGAATCTCTCTTTTAATTAATCAAAAGTCTACTTATTAAGGACCTTAATGATATCTGCAAAATCCCTTCACCTTTGCAGTGTAACATAACATAATCACAAAAGTGATATTCTGTCATCTTTTTCAAATTCTGTTAGTAAGAAGTAGGTCACAGGATTCACCCAGACTCAAAAGGAAGACATTACACAAAAGTGTGGGTATCAGGAGGTGGGAGCTATCTTAGATTTCTACTCATCAATATATTAGTGTATAATTAAAAAAATTCCCTTTCATATTTCGAAGTCATGAATTCAGGGTACATTGTTATCAGTTAGATATTTCTCCTTAATTTCTGGATCAGTTTTCCTTCTCAGTATCTTTAACTCTCCGGCAGAATTGTCTGTGGTGTACTGCTGCTGCCTTCTGTTGTGACCTAAAATTGTGAATTGGCATTTTCTAACTCTAATATCAGAGAACATAATTAAGAATGAGTAAGTTAGAATAAGTTAGCCCTCAAAGCTGTCATATATTCAAATTTAGGGAGCTTTATAAACATCAAAAAACTTAGCAAGCCTAGGAATATAAATTAATAAAAATATATGAAGATAGAATGATAAGAATAAGCATTTATAAAGGAGATAAGTGGCTTTTTCTAAATATATTTTTCTAAAAACAATTAATTATGTTTATGTTCCTACCATTTTTAAAAACTGGCATGATTACTATTGTTTTCTTACTCAATTATAACAAATCCATGCCTATAGACTAGTAGCCCACCTGTTATTTTTTATTTTTATATTCCTTTACCTTTAAATTCTATTTATAGTGTTTTGAGACATCACAAAGTTTTTAATTTTTATATAGTCAAATTTATGCACAAAACTATTTAACAAATAATTTGTTAAATAATACTGATGAAATAACAGTGATACCCCTGAAGCAGATCTCACACATCAACTAAATATAAAGGAGAATGTAACAAACCAGTAGAGATAAAATATATTTTTCAATAATAGATGATAGGAGAATTAGCCATTTGGAAATTAAAATAATAAAAATCAAGGAAGATTTCCAACTTACACCATACAGCAAAACCTTTTTAAGGAAAAGAGGGTTAAATATTTAAAACAAGCACTAAAGAAAGATCTAGGGAAATAAATAAGATCATTTATCTGAAAGAGGTCTTTCTAAGCAATTTAATGATGTAAATAGGTAAATAAAAGATAAACAAATGGGACCAAATAAAAATTTTAAGTTTCCTGAGTTCAAAAAGCAATATACATAGAATTAAAATAACAATGAAAGAAAAAAAAGATGAGCTAATTACCTCAATATGTCTGTATTTCTTGTAATTTAAGAAAATGTAACAGTACCAGTAAACAGTGGTAAAGGCCATAGACTTTATGTCTTTCCATTAGTTTAAATTGCTTGTCACTAGATCTTAATAATTTTTTCATGCAAGTCATATACATTACTATTTCTTTCTAATATTTACATTTTATTTTGTCTATTTAATTTTCATCAGCTGATGGAAATCATAAATAAATGGTAGCAATATTGAATGTTTTTTAACATGCCCTTTATTTCTTCTATGCTTTTCAGATAATTTTTCAACTCTTTCTGTAGTCTTTTTGAATAACTAATTAAATCTTCCACTTTATTTTCCTTTTTATATTTGTTAGCATAGCATTATACAATGAATTCTCTTTTAATTCATTTAAGATCTTTTTTTACTGATGTCCTTTCTTAAGTGGTAACTTTAAAATATTTTTTAATTTAAAAATTTTTTTCTACTTTGTTTTTACAATGGTTAACACTATATATGTTTTACTAAATCTTCCTCAAGAACCAGATATAGTATTTATGGTATTTATTTACCAAATCTATTGTTTCTCTGTATTCTAATTATTTTCTTCCTTTTATCCTTCTCTCTGTTTTTTTTTTTTTTTTTTTTTTTTTTTTTTTTTTGGTTATTTTGCTAATTTCTTGAGTCAAATGCTATGTGTGTATATATATATATACATACACACACATATATATACATACACACACATATATATTTAGTATTTAAAGGCTGGGTATAACATGGACAGAGACCATATCTTATGCCTTTTATTTTATTGTACCCTCTTTTTTTTTTTTGCCAATGTTCCACAATGATGATTTTAATTCCCTATTTTGTTTCATGTTGTTTGGAAGAAAGTTTATTTTTTAGTTTTTTTCGAATTTAGACTGTTTTCATTTATCCTTGCGTTTATTGAATTGTGGTCAGAGAATGAGGTCTGCACCATTTCTCTGTTATATAATAAATATTTAACTTTTGCTACTATTTTATGGTGCTTGAATAATAAGCGTATTTTTTATCATCAAAATATAACATGCTATAACTTATTACATGTTTTTATAATAATTGAGATTTATCTATACATTATTTTTCATTTCTTTGTCAACATTCCTCAGCCCCACAATTGGGAGATCTTTATTTTCTTTATTCAAAATCCCCTCAAGTTATTTCTTACTAGGGACAATGACTTATTTTGTCTGAAATAATATTACATCTACACAATATCATTGTCTCCTGGTATATGAGAAGAGTGGTTCTAGGACTCCTGCTGAAACCCAAATCCATGAACGCTTAAGTCCCTTTTATATATATAATGACATAGTATTTGCATATAAGCTATGCACATCCTCCTACACACTTTAAATCATCTCTGGATTATTTACACATCTAATAAAAGGTAAATGTTACATAAATTGTTGTTATATACTACATTATCTTTTTATTTGTATTATTTTACTATTATATTGTTATTTTTATTGTTTTATTGGTTTGGGAGAGTTTTTTTTTGGTTGAATTGCAGATGCGGAACTCATCAATACAGAAGGCCAATTGTATAGCATGAGGTTCAATTCACTCTCTAGTTTTAGTTTCAGCTGTAGTTTTGTTGTTATTTTTTAAAGGTCAGTTTTTAAACTTTAAGGTTGATCATACTCCTTCGTTTTCTACCCTATTCAGAACTCATTACAACCAGTGTGTTACTCAAACCTGAGCATTTAAAACCTGTTACATTTCTGAAACTATTCTGCCTAAAACCATTAAACTTCAGATCAATTCAACATTCTAATTTCTCTCTTTGGCAATTAGACATTTTAGCATTACCTCTAAAAAAATCACATAAACCTGAATATTGCTAAATTACGTGTCCTTCCTTTAATCCAATTCCTCTACTAATACAAATAAGGCAATGTTTCAGAATAAGAGATATCTAAAATTCATTTTTTAAAAAATTAGGAATCTTCCTAATGTAAAAGGTCCATCTTTTGGTCATTAATTTTCAGTGAAGTACTTATTTCAAAGTGGCTTAATTCAACAGCCTCTTCAGAGAATAAGCAATCCCGAAGATCCCATCATCCTCCCAGAAATAGGCTAAGACAGATGACAAAGGTCGAAATGACAAAAGCCCCTTATGTATAAGACTTCTTATGACAAACACTCCCAAGAACTTGCCATGTTTGGAACAAAAATATCTAGGATTCCCAATAATATTTTTGTTGCCCACTGAATGCAATGGGACAGTTGTGTCCCCGCATGGTGGAGACCAAGACAGAGGGCTCCCACATGGCTACAAGACAAACTTAGCTGTTTTGCAAAATCAATTTGCTTTTGGCCAATAAAATATGAGCAGAAGTGACATGTATTACTCCTGCATGGAGTTGTAAGAGACAGCACGTATTTCCCATCTCTCTTTCCCTCTGCGGCATCAATTTGAATCCAGAGTGAAGATGGTATGAAGCGGAGCCACAGCTGTCTCAAAGTGGATATGTCCTGTGAATAAAAATAAACCTCTGTGTTGTTCACCACTGATTTGTTGGGTAGTGTTTTACAGTAGAATAACCTAGCCTATCTGGACAGAACAAAAATATCTTTTACACATTTTTGGCTTATCTTTACCTTTTGTGTTTGTTGTTGTTGTTTTTGTTACCATCAGCAGCTGCATATAGGGTCTTTTTTTTTTTTTTACAAACTCTCAATCTCAGCCATTTATAGGGTTTTTAGACTATTTATTTTTAATGTGATTATTAATATATTTGTATTCAAATCTACCATCTTACTGTTTTCTATTTTTTTTTTCCTTACCATTAAAGCAAGATCCACTTCAGTACTCTAACAAATGTTCTGTGCATGATGAGGTTCACCACTTTGGATTTGGAAGCAGACTCTATTCCTGGCCTAATGTGAGTCTTAGGCATTACTTTCTCCTAATCTTTTCAGGTTGTCCTTTCCTCAGCTCCCAGTAGCATCCTCACATGCCTACACAAATTGGAAGTCAATTGCATATTCCAGTGAGACTTTCTGAAGCTCTCTGGGGTAATCTCTCTGTGTAGCTCTCTTTTTGGTACCCTGACCTGCCAATCCTAACTTAGTCTTGGTTTCTCAGATTCTCAGTTTTGATTGCTCGACTCAGGGTGACTACTGGACTCTACCTAGGTTTCTCCTTCTGCTTTCCAGATTAGAAACTTTACTAGGCAGCAATCTAGTGCAATTTTGTGGTCTACCTTGTTTGTTTCCTATCTCTCAGGGATTATTGTCCTTTTCTGTCTGATAGGCAATGTTTTGAGGGCTGTTTTTTTTTTTAATGGATATTGAAAATTTATTTCTACAAAAAAAATTGCTATAGATTTAAATTTAGGATTAATGGAACAAATATAAAGCAAACTACAAAAATGATAAGTTGAGTGTTTCATGATTTATGCTGAAATATATGGTTTAGAAATATTTGGTTATTTGATTTGGATTTGCAAGGCCCTTTATACATTAATTCAGGATCTTGATTTCAGCAAATCACCTTAAAGTGATTAAGCTCTGGAAATCAGTTAATATTCACCAACTCAAGAGATAACTATGTTTAAAATGGAATGACAATTTTCAATTGTAGGCATATATATAATACTTAAAAGCAGTTGTTTTCATGGGGAATTCCATGAGTTATTTAGTGGCTACCTATGCTCTCCAGATGTACACATTGAAATTAATATAGTTTCTAAAGGTTTTTGTATTTTAAGAGAGGGCATAAGACTATTGTAACCATTTGATTAATTGGCAAGTCATATAGATCACTATGCCCTGTATCCAAAAAGGTGCTGGAGTGGCACTGACAAATTGTTTTACTGGTCTATGGAGATAATTATTCCATAATGATGATATTGCATTACGTACATTGTAAATCAGTTATGTTTTACAATACCCTCTCCTTTGTTGAAACTGTGAAGTAGTCTAGTGCCTTAATTGAAACCTGAGGGATATTTTAACCTATAACAATATTTAGAAAAAGAAACCCTAGATCTTACTGAAAATAAATTTGCAAATTCACTCTTTAGATAGCTTCTACTGCAAGATCCACTTAGCTGATTTGTATAGACTTATATCATGGTGGTTGTATCTGTCTTCAATACTGCGTTCCATGTGATTGACTAAGTAGAACATGCCAAATTTTCTAAGTTGTCTTATAGGTAATAAAATTATCTCAAGATTCCCACTCTGACTTGAGTGGGGGCAAAAGCAATATATGTAACCTAAACATTTGTACCCCAGTAATATGCTGAAATAAAAAAATAAATAAAAATAAATTAAAAAGGAATTAAAAAAAAGATTCCTAAGGTGGAATGAGTGCTTCACTGGCCAAATAAATCTGGAAAATGTTTTATTTTATAGCTTCCTTTTGGAGATTCATACTGAACAATAACCTTTAAAACCTCAGGAAAATTCTGCTAAGAATAAACAAAATTTAAGTTGTTTTACTCATTATTTTCCAAATATACTCTGCCCTCTGTATTTGTTAGTTCTACATCTATGTATTCAATCAACCATGGACTGAAAATATTTTTTAATAAATGAACATATATAGCTTTTTTCTTGCAATATTCCCTAAAAAATACGGTATTACAACCATTTATATTGTATGAGGTATTATAAATAATCTGTAGATGATTTAAAGTATACAGAAGAATGTGTGTAAGTTATATGCAATACCACACCATTTTATATAAGGGACTTGAGCATCTGGGTATTTGGGTATCTCTGGGACCAATTCCCCACAGGGAATTGGAAGGATTGCTGAAGGATTGCTGTGTAAGTGACCGTGCCCCACTAACATCCCACGGGTACATTTTCATTTACTCCACATAATCATTTTATCTGCATAATTCAAAACTAATGACAAATGGGCATGATAGTTTTGTCAAAGTTCATAACTAGTTTTATTTTGTGTATAGAACACTTTACCTTCTAGTCTCATATGTTTTCTCCTCTTTTTATATTGCCACCTATAGATTCTTCACCCTCACAATTAAAGAAGTGTTTATTTTAAAACTCAAATGTGGTCATGTCACTCTTAAGAATGTCAACAAATGTCAAAATTTTGAATGGATAAAGTATGAAATTCTTGGCATTACATATGTGATTCTTAATGACCTTTGTGATCCAATCTTCTCAGACTCTACTCTTTTCTGCTTCCTAGGCAGTTAATGGTAATGATTGGTTTTCTTTTTTATTTACTCTTTTCCCTTTCTGAGCAGTCAAATACATTGCTATGGATGTATGATCTTCCTCTCTTCTCTACCTTTTGTGACTGTGTACATATTTTCCTGAATTCCTCTAAAAGTTGTTATATTGCAAAGCTTTTAGGCCAGAACCTCTTAAATAAGTTACCTGTATTCAGAGTGCAAATGATATACTGTTATTATCTTTTCAAGACAACCCATCCCTCAATGACATAGTCCCTGGATAGGCTTAGTTTATATCCAGGCAATGTTTACTATCCACAAAGGTATGACCCAAAATTTGATTACTATATTTCTTATGAAATGTATGTAGTGTTGATAAACACAAAGCTACTAGACTCAATAAAAATAAAGCATAAGTAAACATTTTTTACTCATTTTCCAAGGCCATTTAAGTGTATGCACTGAATATTTGCAATAAATGGTAAACAATGAATTTACATACTGTCTAATATATAATTGTATACCTAAAATTGTTTATTTTGGAGCACACTTTCTGTATATTATATTTAATTTATACATTATCAAAGAAGGAGATGACTTATGAAGAAACATAAAGTTAATTCTGGGAGAAATAAAATTATTTTACAAAGTAATCCCTAGCCAGACCTAATATCACAAAAATTTTGCACTCACTTATTTTCTTTCTTTCTTTCTTTCTTTCTTTCTTTCTTTCTTTCTTTCTTTCTTTCTTTCTTTCTTTCCTTCTTTCCTTCTTTCTTTCCTTCTTTCTTTCTTTTCTTTCTTTCTTTCTTTCTTTCTTTCTTTCTTTCTTTCTTTCTTTCTTTCTTCTCTCTCTCTCTTTCTTTCTCTTTCTTTCTCTCTCTTTTCTTTTCTTTTCTTTCTTTTCTTTTCTTTCTGGCAGAGTCTCACCCTGTTGGCCGAGCTAGAGTGCTGTGGTATCAGCCTAGCTCACAGCAACCTTAAACTCCTGGGCTCAAGCGATCCTTCTGCCTCAGTCTCCCGAGTAGCTGGGACTACAGGCGCTTGCCACCACACCCGGCTAATTTTTTGTTTCTACTTTTAGTTGTCCAGCTAATTTCTTTCTCTTTTAGTAGAAATGGGGTCTCTCGCTCTTCCTCAGGCTGGTTTCGATCTCCTACCCTCAAGTGATACTCCTGCTTTGGCTCCCAGAGTGCTAGGATTACAGGTGTGAGCCACCATACCCGGGCTGCACCCCCTTATTTTCTACATCTTAACCTTTATGTGCCCAATGTCTAAAAGAATGTCTAGTGCACAGTAGGCATTAATTTGATATGCATTGAATTAATGAACAGATAAATAATGGATGATTCAAGCTTTGAAAAATGTAATGTCCCAAGATGACCTTTTTGAGGCTTTCTTCTTCACATCCTGGAAGACAAAGTTTTTTAGTGATATGCAAAAAACTATGTTGTGATAGTCTTCACTGATTTAGTTCCTGATGATTATAGTCTCTACCTTCTGATTATTGCATTCCGAATAAACTCAGACCATTTATTATGAAGAGAATTTATATTAGAAGTTGCCAATTTAATCATTATGACAATTGCAGATGTTATTCTCCCTGTTTCTTCTTGAATGAATATTAATGTCAGAGTTGGTTAGACTAAGATACACCATCAATAGGTAAGTGGGTTTTTTTGTACAAACTATTGTGGGTTTTTTTGTGTATGTCCAGGCAGTGTGCTAATTATTTTGCCTGTGTTACTTTTAATCCATTCAACAATGAGAAGAAGAAACTCTCGAGCCATGGCTATGAAAACTGAAGCTTGGAGTTATTCAGTAAGTTATAACACAAAGTTATAAACTTATGAGTAGCAGACTTAGGATTTATACCTAGAAAATCTCTCTCTAGAAGCTACTACTAGTAACTACTAGACTATGTTTCCTCCCCCAGGGAAGATACTTCACATTATTTTCCAAAGTAATCATAGACTCTACATAGTACCTGGCTCAGAGTAGGTGCCCAAATAATTTGTTAAAACAGGATGGTTAATCTAAGTTCAAGACTGTTATTATAACAAACACTAAAATATAAACTTATTTTTTATAATAGAAATAATGTAGAAATTCTATAACAAAATAACTTCAGATATTGTTTTTAGTTCCTCATAGCTTCATAAGATTTATATAATTGACTAAGAAAGGGAATGGACTTATTATCATGAAAATTTTTCAGTCCAATGTCACTTGGATGGATTATATATGATATTCAAGTTTAAATATTTTGAAATATATTTTCAAAACCATACAATAATATATTATATACTTAAAATTGTTATGAATGTAGAGCATATGTGTTTTCACCACAATGAAATAAAATAAATAAAATTTATATATATGTGTATATATATATAATTGACTAAATATATAGCTATTATCTGGGAAAAGTAATGCAGGACTTTCACCTGCAAATGGTTTTCCAATTTGTTTTAATATTATTAAAATATTTACTATTGCATATTTTATAGGTTTAGTCAAAATTTACAGGTATCAAATTCTATACACCCTCTCCAAAATTTGTATCAATTCTTGACATGATTTACATACAACAACAAAAAAATCTTAGTAGTAATCTCAATCTTTTCATGCTCATTTAGACTTCTTTTAACAATTTCAATATGCGTATTTATCCCTTAACAATCTTAAATTACACATTGTTTCCTGTGCAAAAATTGCCTCCAGTTTTCACTGAAATCTTCATTTTTTCCTACCCTTACCAGTAGTAGCATTTGTTCCCACAAATATGTGAAGCTCTTACATTCTGTTTCACCCCTTTCCATAGATCCATTTCAAATTAAGTTATTACAAATACATTAAAGTTTCATTTTTGGTATTTTATGTCCTATTTAAAATTTGCCTATTTTTGACCTAACATAGAAAACTCACTCTCTTCCCCTAATCCCTCTGAAGAGCTAGGGTTGGGGCACCAGTCTTTTTAGTCATGATAACCCTTCAAATATATTATTCAAGCATTATTCTTCATAAACTTTATTTTCTAATATATAAATATTCATAACATAAATATATCCTTTTTGAGACCCACAAAATTTCTCCAGATATGTAAACATTTCAAATATTAGTCCTAGTAACACCTTATTTCACACAGTTCCTTTTTTATTTGAAGACCTAAAGATATTAAACTCTCCAGTAAAGAGGAGAGGATTAGATTTTGCCATTAAAGGTGTAAATTTAAACCAGTCCATAATAGACAATGTTACTTGCAGACAACATCAACTGTAGTACAATTAACCTTAAAAGACAGTCATAAAAATAATTATTTAAAATGAAATTTAAAGCAAGTAGCCATTCCCCTCCACAACTTTTTTATTGTCATTTTTAAAAAGTTTAATGCCTAATCTCATATATCCAAAACTTTAAGCTAATCCAAATCAAGTGGTTAAAGGAATTGCCAAAAAGACAAAATATACAATTAAGAACATACTAATTCCTGCCACCATACTGGTCACTTACTAGAAACTTCAAGTGAAATCAGTTGGTCTAAATTACATAAATAGCAATAGCTGCAATATATTTTTTTCTTTTTTTGTGAAGAAGATCATAAGTGGATTTTAATTTTTCTTAACTTATATTTTTCTTTCTTTATCCTCATCATTTTATTTTATAAGCTTATTTTAATAGTTAAGGAAAATGTAAATTTTATCTGTTATAGGTCAACGGTTTGATTAAAAAATGGCCCAAGGGGGAAAAATTGCACATGTCTCTACACAGAGCTATTTTAACTTGAAACAACAGTGTTTAAGTGGTGTTAAAACTATATGAACAAATAAAAAGGAATGAAGTACTGATACCTGCTACAACATGCATGAACCTCATAAACATTATGCTTGATGAAAGAAGCCAGGCATTAAAGAGCACATATTGTATGATTTCATTTATTTGAAATGTCCAAAAAAAGCAAATATACAGAGACAAAATGGATATGTCATTGTCAAATACTAGGAGTGAAATGGGGAGTGACTATAAATAGGCCCAAAGTTTCTGTTTAGGGTGATGTACAACTCTATAAATATGCTAAAATTCATTGAATTTTACATTAAAAATAAATCAGTTACATGTTATATAACTTATATCTCAATAAAAGGTATAGCAATTCCTCTCCCCACTGGAAAAAAAAATATGAATAAAGTCATTAGGGTCCTAGCAACTGTGGAAATAACTGCTGATGTAGAAGAATGCCAAAAAGACTAGTACTTGAATATCATTTTCTCTAATCATCATCTTTCTTTTTGATTCATGCTTAGTCATATTCTCAGCTGGAAATGGTGACATCAAAATTACCGGTGAACACCTTGAAGTTATTGAGTAAAGAGATTGAATCTCAATGATTTTAAACTGAAAACCCAATCTTTAATACCTGATGATCTTAGAAAACACAAAGCTATTTTTAAATTGTCACTCTTTTTTTATTGATTAAAAATAGCTTTTAAAATTTCCATCGCCCCCAGTAGCAATATTATAATGATGTTTTTAAAAATATGTTTTATGTAGAAAGCTCAGGATATAAGGGTAAATAGATGTGCTCATACTATGTGATATTTAAGGATTGAATTCTACACTTGGTTTATGAAAATTCAGATTCTAGTTTTCCCAGGGAGTTATTAATATAAACTTAGTGAATTGATGAATAGATGACAGAATGGACTAGAGACTAATGCAGCATATGGAGTTGTTAAGATAGCTGACATAATGTTTGTGAAGTACTTTAAATGCCTCAAACCAGGTGCCCCATAAATACAGAGTACTGGATCTATTGTATAGTAATTCAACTCTACAGTGAGCAAATTGCTTATTAAAATGGGGTAAGTTATCTCTTCCCCAAATATGAAGGTTCCAGGGCACTAATGTACTGGAAGTGATTATTTACCAAACGTCATTCTGAACCTTTGAAGTTAATCCAATTCACATGATTAAAATGTGCATATCTCGTGACTATTTGTATTTGTTAATATCATCTTTTCATGTAACATTTATATTTAAACTATTTGTGTTAGTGGATTTGTGTAGCTGCTGTTTTACAACCACTGGACATATGCATAGTAAAAAATGAAAAATGTTAATAAATAGGTAGACGTTTGCTCTTACTGCTATTGAAATAGAATTTTACACCAGACCTTAAAAGTTAACAATGTTAGACTATCAGGAAGAAATAGAAATACAAAAGGAAAAAAAAAGAATTTTCTATAGAAACTATCTGGTCACTTGTCCTTCTATAAAATTTGCTAGCTGGGAGTGCTAATTGTGCTAATGGAGAGAGTAATTTTAAACTATAATTAGGATTAAGCCTCCATAAGACTCTTCATTTTTCCTTTCCATTTGATGATAATTTTCTGCAGTTAATATAAGTCCTTTTTTACATCAACCAACTGCCTTGATATTACAAATAGAACGTTGTGCTGTAGCTTTAGGTAAGGATTAAATTAAGAACAGATGAATTCTTATTCATAGTCTTCTCCCGCAAAATATTCGTGATTATAAAACACGATGAGTAAATAGTTTCTGTGAATGTGGAAATACATAACAGAAAATGCATCTTAAAAATGTTTGGTGATTTTTCTGAAGTTACATTAATTTTAAGGTCATCTGGGTCTATGCATTTTCAGGGTCGTGTGTAAGAATCTAAAAAGTGCATGGCAATATATAGGAATTAGATACATGTTTGTTTACAGATGAATATAGATCTACTTTAATATTAGAAATATGGTTAAAATGAACATTCCAAATCAACTGACTTTTAAAAGTTTAAATGGGATTATTAATGATGGTATGTAAAATGATCTCCAGTTTGTACAAGTACAATGAACCATAGGACCAAATCATTAAATATTCTGGGTCTTTTGCTTTAGTTGTTACAAAAAAAATACAAAGCAGTTATCTTCTATCAGAAGATAAGGGAAAAAATTTGTATGTCCACTCTCATTGATTTCTTTTTTTTTACTCATTTGTGATTCTCTTGTTTCTGTGTAATACACATTTTTTCTTATGTATTTAAAATAAATAAATATATTCTAAAGAAAACCTCTGTCAATATACATATTTTGAGAACTTTGCTTTGACAACTTTTAGAAGCATAAAAGAATAGAAATATGAGTTTTAAATCAGATAACTCTTTTTCTCCTTTTATCTCAAATCAAATAGGCAATGATTCTAAAGGCTTTGAATGACTATAAATGGTTCTTTCTACTGGGCAAGGTATGTCTAGCTATTAGTGAATAAATGGAAATGATATAATTATCAAATTAAGTATGGCTAAAATAAAACAAAATAAAAGAAACAGAAGGAGTATGTGATATAACTATGAAAATATTATTTAATTCTAATTAATAGCCAGAATATGAGTATCCTTTTTCCAAACTTTCTTTCAGTAAAATGGGGTTGTTAACCCTGATTATTGACTCAGTCAGTATTGTATGCTTACTAAAAATATTATAATCTAGAGTAATATCCTTGCAACTCAAAGGACAAGTACCTCCTGGAACTACAGAATGGAGTAATGAGATACATAACAGAGTAATATTCTCCCAGGAAAATACAACTTTTCTTGTTGTGTATTAATATCAAATTAAGATGTTTCTCTAAAAAAAATTAAAAAGGAGAATTCATTTAAAAAGTATTTCTCTTCCCATATAGGAAGTAACTGTTGTTTTTACATTAAAAATTTAATGATTCCTACAACATGTCTCACTATTATATTCCTTAATTAAGAGTGATCAACCTAGGAACAAGGGTATGACTGGGTTGTTTCATCAAAGTCCCCAAATAAATGCTACTTTGTATGGTAACAAATCCTTAGAAAATAATGTTCACATGAGCACAGTAAATATATAATCCTTTTGGAAGTCATAATGATGATTCATTAGCAAAATAATCTGATTTTAAGTTTGTTATATGCTCTCATCTAGTCTTGAGCAAAACTTACAGAGACTACATTATAAAATTTTGTTTTACCAACATTATGAAAACCCTGCCAAGTTTTTTGTTTAAAGTATAAAGTGATTGTAAGTTTTAGGCTTTTAGAAATCCTGAGGGGTTACAAAAGAAAAAAAAAATCTGAACCTTTTAGGCTTATAAAAAGTTGAAAGTTATGCAGCACTTATATTTAGAGCAGACTCAGTTGAGTAGTTTCAGGTTACTGCCTGAGTTTAGTAGAATAACAAAATATTGCTACTGCAGAAATAAGTTACTCTGTCGCTGGGGAACGCCAGGAGAATCTACTTACATTTGAAGAAATATCAAAGAAATGAAACTCAAAGTTGAAGTAAAACCAGAAAAAAAATTGCTTTATGAGAAAAAAAGGCAAGAGAAAATAATTTAGCTACCATGTTTTTATTTATTTTTAATAATAAATTCACACATGAAATAAAATATTTGTACAAAGTTCTCAAAATGTTTTCTTTTTCAGTTCAAATAAAGCTTATTTTAGTCAAAGATATACACGGCATGGATAGAGCTAAATATTGTAGTTGAATTCTAACACCTTTTTTTTTTCCTTTAGGTGGAATTTGGTAAGCTTTAAAAGCATCAAGTACACTCATTATTATATGCAAAGCTTTGTTGAATAAATGTTAAATCTGCTATATAAAGGAAGTATGAATAAAATTCTTGTACATTCAGTTATACATTACCCTTTAAAAATAATTTCAAAGCCCAACATTTAAATTTTAAGACTTTACACTTAAAGTTCTGAAGTAGTACCAAAGATCATAAAGGTCACATGTCTAACTTATTAATTTCTCGGATTTTTTTTTAATCAAAGTGCATTTCCAGTAACCATGAGCTTTATTACTGAGTAAATGCTATTTCGGTTTTGTGTATGGATGCACTCATGTTTCATAAAAGAAATATTTACATTTCTATGTTTATGTAATTACGCAGGAAGATTCCTTTTCTGAGTTAAAGGCAAACATTTCAAAGGAAATTGGAGTTGATAAAGGTATTTGAGTTATCATTCACATGACTGCGTGCGTATTTTGTCTTACATTATTACTTCTCTTTCAAGACAACATTTTGACATTTGCATTCTTTTGTGTAACCATATTTACAGTAATCATTTAGAGAGTATTTCTGTGTTTAACTGGTTTCAATATTCATGATCGGTCCTTTTGTAAGATAGAATTTTCCATTCATTGGTTCTTCATTTTATTGCTCTCTCAATTGAACAAGTATATTTTGGTAAGGCTGCCATAACAAAGTGCCATTAACTGGGTGTCTTAAACAGCAGAAACTTATTGTCTCGTAGTTCTGGAAGCTAGGAGTGTGAGATCAAGATTTTGGCAGGGTTGGTTCCTGCCTAGTGCTGTGAAGGACCTGTTCCATGCCTCTCTCCTAGCTTCCGGTTTGCTGGCAATCTTTGGAGTTTCTTAGCTTCTGCTGCATCACTCAAGACTTCCTTCATCCTCACATGGAGTTCTTCCTGTGTTGTACATCTGTGTCCTAATTTCCTCTTTTTATAAGGACATCAGTGATAATGAATCAGGGGAGTAATGTGCTCTAGTATGACTTCATCTTAAAAAATAACATCTACAAGGACTTCTTTTCCAAATAAGGTCATGTTCAAATGAGGTACTGAAGGTTAGAACTTCAACATATAAATTTTGGGGGTGACACAATTCTACACATAACAGTAAGCATATATTTAATTTTTAACATAAATTACTGGTGGAGTAAAGTAGATAATTTGTTTATCGGTCCCTTTTCAGCTGGAATGTGTTTTAGTTTCCTTTATATACAAACAATAATTTTGTTAGTTGTAAATATTTTCAATTACCCTTTTGATTAACAAAATTGTTGGAGCAGGTACTCCATACTCATCTGATTCTGAAGCCAGACTATATTTCCTTTGTGGTTGACATTTCTTTTTCCTGACCAAGTATTTGAAGACTTTTTTTCTTTATTATAGATATTGTTTTAAAATAATTTTTCCTGCCATATATGAGCCAATTTAATCTGTAAAATCTGGTGATATTAGTTAGGATGATGATTTTACTATTGCCACAAATAGTCATTGTTCACAACAGCTTAAACTTTATAGAAGTTAATTTATCCCTTATGTAAAAGATCCTCTGCTATCAAGATTTTCCTCCAAGAAGTCATCAGTGGCCCAAGCTAAATATACCTTATTGCTAGTCATTCTTAATATCTTCCATCTTCTGGTTTGAAATGTTTATTCCAGTTGCTGCCATATTATCCCCATTCCGACTACAGGAAGAAGAAATAGAAAGACATTATTATTTATTAATATGTTAAGTTCACGGACCAGAAATTGTACATATCACTGCTGCTCCTACTCCATAGAACAGAAGGTAGACATGTGACCATATTTAGCTGTAGGTAGTTTTGAGAAATATAATCTTTCACTTAGGATCCACCTGTTCAACTAAATATTCTATTAATATGGAAGAAACTTAATAGATATTAGCAAATACTAGTAGGCTCTGCTTGTAGTTCATACTTTACTTCTCTTAAATGTCCATTTGTAATCTTCTCATGCATTGAATATACTTGTCTCCCTCCAAAGGAGACAATCTCAATATCCCATGCAGTTACTACTTTCTACTCAAAGTCTAGGATCTATGAAAAACGTGTCGTCTAATTTGTTAGACCTGAATTTGGCTCATCATGGCACAGCAACTTCTAAACTTAGATCAATTACCTGTCTTCCTCTTGCTCCCCCACCTCCACCACACATATCTAATATGTGATAGTAGAATAAGGACATATCAAGAAAAAAACCTGAAGAATGAGAACATATAACAGTCCCCTCTTTGATTATGTTAGGTCATTATTTCTGGAAAGGAATTTATAGATTCATGAGAAAAATTCTGTGAAAACACAAAAATAGGCACATGGTAGTTATTCGATATAGGTAAATTCAAAATGTTCCAATAGAATTAATGACATACTAATCCAGCCTTAATTATGACCACACTTCTCAGTTTAGTCACAGTTGGTTGGCAGTTGTCACCTGATGAACTGAATCAGGATCCCAAATTTAAGTGACAAAATATGGATAATTTATCTTGTGAAAGTGAAGAGAGATAAAAAAAAAACAACAGTTCATAATCACAAATAATGGTCAGGAAGTTACTTGATAATTTAATATAAATAATAATTTATTTTAAATAAATATAAGAAATGCAGATTATAAATGGAGTAGAATTATATTCCTATGCTGAAACCTTGGAATAATTTACCACTAAAAGGAAAATCTAAAAAAAACCAATAAAACCCCAAGCTTTTATAATTGTTTACTTATAGATACTGTTCTACATAAGAATGTAGGCCTCTATACCTATATTTTTGTTTATAAATTATTTTTCTTTAATCATTCCTTTTATATTTTGTGGCAACATGGTTAGGCTCCATCTACTAAGAGAAGCAGAAGAGTACGGAACCCAAGTGCTCACAGTTCAGTCAAACTATATCTTTCATATGTGTGTGTGTATGTGTGTGTATGTGTGTGTGTGTGTATATATATATATATATATATATATGCTCTGTCACTTCCTATCTTTGAAAACTTAAGACATATTATTTAGCCTCTCTATGACTCAAGATGGAGTGATTTTCCTACCAAAACTAAGCAATCCATTCTCAACTGTTCTCAGACCAAAGAATTGATACTAAAATACTTCTAGAGGAATGAGAATTAGGGGTGAGAGATGTTTCTACTCTGTGTGCATTTAAGGACTGGCAATCTTATAAAAACTTCAAGCAATAATCATTGTCTAGTGGCTGAGGTTGGGGGATACTGATTGAGATTCTAAAATAGTTTGGACTGTATAAACATCTCAGACTAAAAAGAAGGAATTATTATAATTTCACAAAATATTACGTTTACCTTAAAAGCCTATATGTCTTTTCCTTTGGATCATAGGCACTTGCAGAAGAAGGGGTAACTTTATTTATTTAGCTATGGCTGTGATTGCAATGTTTGTGTACCCTTCAAAATTTATTTGAAACCTAATCCCTAATACAACAGCATTAAAAACTGGGCGTTTTAGGCTATGACCTCTCCACCCTCATGGATGGGATTGGCACCTTATCAGAGGGCTGCGGGAACTAGAGAGGCCCATTTTGCCCTTGCATGCATTCTACCCTTTCACCGTCCACCACGTGAGGACACAGCACTCATCCCCTCTGAAGGCCACAAAGTTCAAGGCTCCATCTTGGAAGCAGAGACCAGGCCCTCACCAAACACTTGATCTACCAGTACCTTAATCTTGGACTTTCCAGCCTCTGGAATGTTGAGAAATAAATTTCTGGTTTTTATAAATTACCCGGTCTCAGGTATTTTGTTATAACAGCACACATAGACCAAGGCAACTCTTAAACATATACAGATAACTGTTTAATTCCTAATTTTTGATTGTCAGGTGACATATTTGGCTATATATAATAAAACCAATCCACTGACAGAAATTATTTTATTTATTCATTTATTCATTGTAGAATGCTATATATTTTTGACTTATCTTTTTTTTTTTTTTTTTTGAGACAGAGTCCCAACTAGAGTGCCATGGTGTCAGCCTCGCTCACAGCAACCTCAAACTCCTGTGCTCAAGAGATCCTTCTGCCTCAGCCTCCCCAGTAGCTGTGACTACAGGCATGTGCCACCATGCCTGGCTAATTTTTTTCTATTTTTAGTAGAGATAGAGTCTCGCTCTTGCTCAGGCTGGTCTTGAACTTCTGAGCTCAAATGATCCGCCCGCCTCAGTCTCCAGAATTTACAGGCGTGGACTTATCTTTATATACTCATTATTTCCTATATATATTTTGAAAGGTTTAAGACCATGACTATATACCAAGATAAATCATGCTTATATGTTACAGTTTATTTGTACATTTTTCCCTTATTAAATATCATGTTGATAGAAAATTTCATTTATTTGGTTATGAACTTTTATTGATCTCTTTTGTTTTATATATTATAAGTAACATTTATTGAAGGATTCCTGTGGGTTAAAATTTTTGTCAGCACTTTAATGGGTTATTTCATTTTATTTTCATGACAATTTTATAAAGTAAATACTATTACCTTCTTTTCCATAGGGTGTGAGAAGTAAGGCCCAAGGCCACACAGTTATAAAACTGTGATCACACTTCCTCAGATGTTTCAGCCACAGATCATGTATGCTTACTCTATCTAAGCCAACAACAACTAGATAAATATTTTCTAACCCATAGTATGTTAGAAAGTGGCAGAGGGGTAGCACAACTGTGTTTCTTGAAAGAGGTGTCCAGCAACATAAAACTGCCACTTGAGTTTGCAGCAGGAAAGCTCCGATGAGTATTTTGCTATTTGTGTATGGACCTGAATTTTCTAGCAAATCAGACACCCAGGTACTGCTCAAAAAAATTAAGGAACACTGAGGATCTTTTGATAGGTGCAGGTGATAGGAGAACCATTGCCAGAAGAGGCCATTACTCTTGACAGCAGCTATATTTGGAGCTGCGGAAAGCCTCTAGGAATCAAGGGCAGCAAGACTTAAGGCCAAAAATAAAACTGTCATCTCTGTAAGTGGGCGCTACTAATAGTGCTTGCAATGTAAGGACCAGACTGTTTTTCTTCATTCTCCTCTGTTTCTAAACTTTTTCGGAAAGGATATAATATTAGATGTTGAGAACTTAGTTTTACTATATTTCATGTTTCACTGTGTTTGCATTTCAATTTTTTTTTTTTCTCCATCATGGTGTATGTGGGAAAAGGGGGCATTCTGGACCAATGGGAAATGGGCGTGGCAAATAAGCAAATTGGGAAGTCTGTTTTTTAAAATTGTTTTTCTCAAATGTGAGCTCTAATACTAATTTCTCCTTCCTCTAAGTTACTATATGGATTTAAACCTCACAATGTTACAATATATCAGAAGTAAATTATGACAGGAAGATAGAATGTGTCCTTCTTTAGAAGGTTCATGGCATTTTGTTCACTCATTTCATGTGGCATTCTTCATGTACTATCTTATTAGATAAACTATAACCTACCAGTTAAGCAAACACATAACCTTCCAAAAAACTCGATTGGATATGTTGGAAAGAACATTGAGTATCTCACTGTAAATATAGTATTGGGAGATTAGTCACATTCATTTGAATCTCAAAAGAGTGTAAAATAAGGTAAGGATTAGCTTAATACTGCTTTATTCATAGACCATACATTTATTGAGCACTTCCTCTGTACTAAGTATTATGATAGATGATAAACAGAAGACGAAATGATTATGCTCTAAAGAGCTCATAATATATTACGAAAAGCATGATCAAACAGTTCCAGAATAATAAACTAACTTTAAAATAGATGTATTATAGCATACTAAACAGTTAGTTTACTACTCCAAGAAAGAATTCTCCAGGAAAAAATTGGAGAAGAAAAAGTTGGAAAAATTATGCAGAGATGACACAATATAATACATAATTTATAATGGCAGCTTAAAAGATTTGATTAATTATGTGAGTTTATCCTTTGAAAAATTGAAATATGTAAATAAAATAGATCTATAAACCAAAGATAAAATGTAAAAATATCCCAAATCACAAAGAATAAAATAGTTATAAAAATTCCTTCTGTGAAAATGTGTAAGTCCTGGTACTTAATTTATTAATATAATAACTGACAAAATATATTAAATTTGAATGACCAATCTGCAGATGTATGAAGTTTTAATTTTAGACAGTTTAAAAGCCTAGGTTATAATGGAAAAAAATGAGAAGGAATGTTTTCTTCCATTTTAAAGGCTATTCAAATAGAAAAATAAAACAGAAGTGAAGAGAGCATGATCAAGTTTATCAGTGGGCAAAATGTTTCAACAAATTTTTAGCAGCAGAAAAGAGCATTACAATGAAATCTATAGATGGGTGTGAAAACATAATAGACACAGCTGAAGAAATGATTAGTAAACTAGAAAATAGCACACTAGAAAACATTCATTAAAAAATTTTGGACAGAAGATTTAGAGACAAAAATGATAGAAAATGGGTAAAAATAAAAAAGACCCAGTGAATATGTCAAAAGTACATGTAATTTAAATTCTATTAATAAAAAGAAGAGAGAGAGAAGAAAAATATGAACTTTGTGGAAAAACTAATGGCTTAGAATTTGATAAACACTGTTAAAGATGTCAGCCTATATAGTCAAGAATCTCTATAAATTAAAACAGGATAAGTAAAGAAAACCATATTTAGATTTAACATACTGGAAGTGCTGAAAACAAACTAAATAAAAAATGTTAAGAATAACTAAAAGAGGAAGAAAATAAAACACATTGGCTTTAAAGGAGCAAAAAAAGTACTGAGCGCTGACATGTTAACAGTAGTGATACAAAATCAAAAGTCAATGGAATGGCATCAATAGAGAGCTGAAGGAAATTATGGGCAACCTCAAATCATGCCTGAAGTCCTCCCCTGAAGTGTTAGCAGAGGCCAAGTGGGGAAACTGAACTTGTACCTTCACCTGGCAATCACGAGGCGGCAACCTTTTCTGCAAGAGCAGAGTCAAAGAAAGCCAGTTAAAACGGAAGGCTTAAATAAGATATAGAGAAGTTCATAACATAATATGAAAATGTCCAGGTTTCAGTAAAAAGTCAGTCATCAAACCAAAAACCAGAATATATCAAACCGAATAACAAAAGATAACCAATAGATGCCAGCACTGACATGACAGAAACATAAGAATTACCTGAGAAAGATTTTTTTACAAACCAGGATAAAAATGCTTCAAAAAGCAATGATGAATATGCTTTTTTTTTATTTAAGCAAATTTAAAAAAGGAAAGCCCCGACAAAGAAATAGAAGGTATAAGAAAGAACCATATGGAAGCTTTACAACTGAAAAGTACAATAAATGAAATATAAAGCTTAGAGGATGGGCTCAACAGCAGAGTGGGACAAACACAGGAAAGAATCTGTGAGCTGCAGTAGAGAACAATGGAAATTACTCAATGTGAACCACAGGTAGAAAATATTAAATGTTTGAAAAAAAATGAGCAGTCTCAGCAGCATGAGGTACTATAACAAAAGAGATAACATTTCTATCATCGAAGTCATAGAAAGAGCGTAGGAAAAAAGGTATTTAAAAAATAATGGCTTAAAAATTCTCAAATTTGACAAGAGACATAAGCCTACAGTTTAAAATGATGAACAAACTGCAACAAACTCTAAACCCAAAGAAATCCATAACGAGATACATCATAATTAAACTTCTGGTAACTAAAGACAAAGAAAAAAATTATAAAAGCAACTAGAAACAAAACAAAACAAAAAAGACAGCCAGAGGCCGGGCGCGGTGGCTCACGCCTGTAATCCTAGCACTCTGGGAGGCCGAGGCGGGTGGATAGCTCAAGGTCAGGAGTTCGAAACCAGCCTGACCAAGAGCGAGACCCCGTCTCTAAAAAAAAAAAAAAAAAAAAAAAAAAAAAAAAAAAAAAAAGACAGCCAGAAAGTTTACTTACAGAGAAAAATAAATTGAATAAAAATGGATTTATCATAAAAAACTATGCAGGCCCAGTGGAAGTGGCACAATAGTTTTCAGGAGCTTAAAGAAAAGAACTATCATCCTATATTCTTATACCCAGAGAAAATATCCATCAGAAATGGAAAAATCAAGACATTCTCAAATGAAAGGAAAGTAAGAGAATTTGTTACCAGCAGAGGAACTCTGAAAGAATGGCTAAGGAAGTACTCTAGACATAAAGGGAACAATTAAAAAGAAAGAGAGAGAGAGAGAGAGAGAGACAGAGAGACAGAGAGAGACAGAGAAACATTGGAACATCGGGAAAAAAGAAATAACATGTAAGCAAAAATATAAGAAAATACAATAGGCGTTACTTCTCTTTTCTTCGCTTTCCTAAATTATGTTTGACATTTTAAACAAAATTATTGCACTGTCTGACAATTTGAATAGTACATTTGAAAAAAACAGAGTAAGAATATAATTTAGCAAATATTGATTTAAAATTAAATGTATTATTTTACATTCCAATTACATATAGTGATAGTGAAATAATCTAAATTAAACTTAGAATCATATCTTCCTTCATATATCATATTTTGCTAATAGTTTTTCATTCACTTGTCTTATGTATTTACTCTACATTGCTCCAAAACTTCAGAGAATTTTTCTGGAAGGACATTCAGAACTGAACATGCTACTAATTTAAAATTTTTTTTCTGAAAAATCATTTTTATGTCCAATTTTCTGCTAGATGCTATAGAAAAATAAGTGATTTCCTTTTCCCACCATGAAGACCTTACAGTATGATTATGGAAATAAGACAGAGTGATTATAAAATCAATTAATTTCAGTAGGTTTAGAATCCTATCAGTTTCATTGTATTTTAGTTATATTTCTAATAATATATTGGATGAGGAAAAATAATACCAAATCATAAATTATAAGTATTAAGTATGTCTATGAAGAGTTTGTGGGATTAAAATATAGATTTTGCATTTCAAAAGATAGTCAGGAATTTTTTAACCACTGACCATGCAGGAAAAGCAAAAATCATAAAGACAAGATGGAAAGGAGTCAGAGGTATGAAGTGATATAAATGCCCAGTTTCCTCATGTTTTATGAACAGTGATCATTTTATTATCAGGTATAATACTGAAGTGATAAATGAATTAATACAAGAAAGATTATATATTTTAAGATATAAAGATGGACATTGAATAAAATAATAGAGTTGAAATCATGTAGTAGACATTATAAGCACTTACATCCTGCTCTCTTCTTTTTGGTGCCTGCAAAAAATAGCCTCTCTTATCCCAGGACTTTGTTTATGGCCAAAGGATGTCAACAGAAATGACTGATGTCACCTCCAGGCTGACACATTTAATTCCTAATGCGGTAACCTCATCCTCTCCTCTCCTGCTTGGTGGACTGTGAAGCATTGTGTTGAGAAGTAAGTGCCACAAAACTGAAGCAGCCTGGGATCATGAGCAGCCACATGAAGACAGTTGCTTTGGAGAGATGCCCAGACTGCAGGGCACTTTGAATGAGCAAGAAATATCAAAACTTTTGTTGTGATAAGTCATTGAAATGTTGTATTCCTTTGTACTATAATATAATCTAGTCTTTTCTGATTGACACAAATTAACCAATGGTTGGGAAATAAGTAGAAGACAAAGTCAATAGAGTTTGTCTAAAGATTTAGATAATTAAGTATACTATTAAATTTAATAGCTATATTTTTAAAAACTAGAAAATATATAAACATTCCAAATATGCAAGAAAACTTCACTCACAAACATACATAAAAGACCATAAGGATTGTTTATGTAGTGAAAGAATAAAAAGAGGCAAAGAGAAAAAATAAATGACATAATTAACCAAGCATATCTGTCATTTGAATAAATGTAAATGGACTTAAAAACTTGAAGTAGAATACAGTCTATTAAAACCTAAACCAAAATCTAATATACTGTATGCAAAAAACACACTTATTACAAAATAAATCAGAAAAGCCAAATATAGAAAAGATGAATATAGTCATTCCAGACATATGCAAATGAACAAAAAAGTGGAATTTGTATTTTGTAAATAGAGAAATTCATATTAAGGGCAAAAACTAATTAAATGAAGTAAATAACAAATAATACAATTTTCATTGAAGAGGAAAGAGAATTTCATGCACCAAATGAAATAGTAGAGTTACAGAGCCAAAACATCAGAAAATATAAGGAGGAATAGAGACATATTTGTAGAAGGAGACATTAATTTTTTTTTCATTTTATATTAACTGGACAAAAGTAAAATGTAAAAGATATAAACAATATTAATATATAGTTATAATTTTTAAAATCCTGTACACTCATAATAGGAAATACTCTTTTTAAATGCCATGAACTTTTTAGATATCAGTCTGTTTTATGTCACAAACACTTCCATCAGTTCTAAAAAGTCAAACTAACATAGACTACATCCCCTGATTTAACTCAAGAAAACAAAAAATTGGTAGAAAAATATGAAAAGTAACAATGTCTAAATTTAAAAACTATACATACAGGCAGACCTTGAAGATATTGTGGGTTCAGTTCATCACTTCAATAAAGTGAATATCAGAATATATTCTATTGCTAAAAAATGCTAACAATCATCTGAACCTTCAGAGAGTCGTCATCTTTTTGCTGGTGGAAGTTCTTGCCTCAGTGTTGATGGCTGCTGACTGATCAGGGTGGTGTTTGCTGAAGGTTGGGGTGGCTGCAGTAATTGCTTAAAATAACAACAAAGTATGCCACATCAATTGACTCTTTCTTTCATGAAAGATTTCTCTATAACTGCAGTCCCCAACCCCAGGCCGTGGACTGGTAGCGGTCTGCAGTCTGCTAGGGACTGAACTGCAGAGCTCCCATCAGGCACCCATCCACCTTCAATGGAAAAACTTAGGAACTGGGGCTGCACAGCAGGAGGTGAGTGGAGGGCAAGCAAGTAAAGCTTCATCTGTACTTACAGCCGCTCCCTGTCCCCTGTCGCTTGCATGACTGCCTGAACTCAGCATGCCCCCGAAATTCCGTGGAAAACTTGTCTTCCATGAAACCTAGCTTGGTGCCAAAAAGGTTGGGGCTCATTGCTCTATAACATGTGATGCTGTTTGATAGAATTTTATCCACAGTAAAACTTTTTTCAAAATTGGAGGCAATCCTCTCAAATTCTGCCACTGGTTTATCAGCTAAATTTATGGAATATTCCAAATCCTTTGTTGTCATGTTCACATCATCTTCACCAGGAGAAAATCCCATCTCAAAAAACCACTTTCTTTATTCCTTCATCAGAAACAAGACCTCATCCATTCAAGTTTTATCATTAAATTCCCACCTCTAGCCCCATGCATCCACTTACCTACTTTCTTTCTCTGTAAAATTTCTTTGTTGGACATTTTATGTAAATGGGATCATACATTATGTAGCCTCTTTTATTTAGCTTGTTACCCTTAGAATAATGTTCCCGAGGTTGATCCATGACATAATATGACCAGTAGTCCCTTCTTTTTTATCGCCGAGTAATATTCTATTTTATGTATACACTGTGTATTGTCTATCCATTTGCAAGTTGATAGACATTTAATTTGTTTTCACTTTTTGGCTATTAGAAATAATGATTCCGTGAACATTCATGTGCAAGTCTCTGTGTGGTGATATATGTTTTCATATATCTAGGAGTGCTGGGTCCTATGGTAGTTTTATATTTAACTTTTTGAGAAACTGTATACTGTTTTCCAAAGTGGCCATACCATTTACATTCTCACAGCAAAATATTGGAGGTCCCATTTCTCCACACTTGCCAATATTTGTTATCATGTCTTATTTCATATGGCTTATCTAGTGGGTGTGAAATGATGTCTTGTTTTAGTTTGCTAATATATATTAGAAATGCATCTAATATATATATTATATTTCATAATAACTTTCTTGTTATGTACTTATTAATCACTTGTATATCTTCTTTGGTGAAATGTTTAATATCTTTCATCCATTTTGAGGTTATGTATATTATAAAATATATGATATATCATATATCCATATATTATATATAACTATTATGTATGTGTATAAATAATAAATGGAAAATAATTGAAATTTCCCTTTCTGAATTTATGAAATAAAGCAAAAAGCATTTTCAAAAGAAAACTCATGGCCTAAGATACACATATTAATAGAAAGAAAAGAATGAAAATAAGTGAAATAATCATCCAGTCCTGTAAATTAGAAATTATAAAATTACTATAAGAAAAACTGAAAAATAATATATGCAGACATATATAAATTAGAATAAATAAATCGATAGACTCAATAAATTTATTAATGATCTCTTTGGGGGAACCCCAAAACAATAAAATATATATATCATTTTCTAAACTAATTAATGGAAAATCTATAGCATACAAATGCATGACATACACACTGATTAAAAGAAGAAATCATAGATATAGAGAATTTTAACTAAGTCATATTAGGCTAATTTTTTTCCAGTCTATACCAATACATTTGAAACCTGGATGAAATATATAGGAAAATATAAACTGCCTCAACCAACAACAGAACAGATAGGTAATCTGCATAGATTAATGCCATTAAGGACACAGATTATTTAAAAAGAAACTTGCCAAAAATATAGACTGTTTCCCAGAGTAATTCATTAAGAAATAGTCCATTTCAGGGTTATTTTAAATCCTCTGAAGCACAGAAAGAAGAAGAGAGCTTTAGATTTATTTATGAAGGGGCATAATAACAACCTCAAACAATGATAAAAGATACACTCCATTGCAATGCCCACCCCCTCTGAAAAATAAGGAGAGCTCCAGACCAATCTAACCCATGAATACCAATGTACAAAAACATTAAATAAGACATTAACAAACATTACCCAGAGCATATTAGTCAAGACTAAGTCAGTCTTATTCCATGGATGTACTTGTTCTGCCATCTCTCTGAATCTGACTGCTCTCATATACCAACATCCACATGTTAGCATTTAAATTCTATTTGATGGTATTTGATGTTTATTCACTTATGGTCATGGAGTACCTAATGCGTAGGTAACTCTGAGGTGTCTTTCATCACTGTTAGTCTTCAGTAAATGACTTCAAGATGAAAGACTGATTCCCCAGGTCTTTTGTCAAGGACTCTCAGGACTTCCCCTTGCTTTATTCTCCTCTGAATTATATCTTATCAGGTCACCTCAGCTTTGTTTTATGTTTGTGAGAATGGGCAAAAATTTTCCTAGGCCAGATTTAACCGTTAGATCCTGAAGTTTAACACTAAGTACTTAGTTTCATGTACAACTTGGTCAATTATGGGCATTATAGTAGTTTTCCACTGCATGCAATGTATACATTGGTAGTTTTGCATTAAAAACAAATGCAAAACACCACAAATACAATATTTAAATGTAAAATTTTTCAAATTTGAAGAATAAATGTTTTTCAAAGCTGATTCCATTAGTGGTCAAATTCAGAGCAGGATATGCTAAAACTAGCACATTTAGAGCAGAGAACTAATAACTTTCTTTTATCTCTGTCTCTGTTTTTCCTGTCTCCTTTTTTTTTTTTTTTTTTTTTTTTTTTTTTTTTTTTTTTTGAGTCAGTATCTGGCTATTTTGCCCAGGGTGGCCTCAAACTCCTGGGCTAAAGTGATGCTCCCGCCTCAGTTAGGAGGGACTACAGGTTCAGCTACTGTACCAGTCTTCTCTCCTATCTTAATCTATCTATTACATTTATCTATCTCTCTTTCTGCAGGGCTATTATCCAGCCATTTCCTTGAATTTCTTTAAAATCCTGTTCTTATATAAGGCTTAAAAAGGCTTTTAGGATAAGCTGTATTTTCAGATTCTTTTCTGGGGACAATAGGCAGCATCTGATTATCTTACTAATGGAGGCAAACGCTGGTCCTGATCGGGAGAAAAATGCCACGACATCACACATTTTCTGTTCATACTGAAAGAAGGAATGAGACTGGAATAGGTACTGTAGCAGAGAACTAGAAATAAGCTAATTCTCCTTGGGCCTCACCTGGATGAGCATCAAGAGGCCTAGACGAGGTGTGAGATGAGGTGTTGGGGAAGAACCTAATTAAAGGTAGGCTGCCTACAGAAGGCAGAAGGGACACTGGCCATAGAGCAGCAAAGTAGCAAGTCCAGACTTAACAGGAATTTCTATACCTGAGGTCTGGAACAGCCAAGCCAGCTTGAGGCCATCCATCACCATAGCAGTTAGTGGCTGCAGGGGCTGTTTGAACCCTAGATTCCTGGAGAGAGTACAATACCAGAGTGACTACATCACAGAGCTTCTGACCCTGGGATCCAGTAAGTAGATGTTCATAAAGCAAGGATCAAGAGGTTTGGTTCTCCCTGGGCACTTAGCTCTGATGGTGAACAGGCGTTCATTAGAGAGATAAGGCTCAAGTTTGAGAGCTAGGTCTTAAGTATTAGCAAGAGCCTATCTGAGGCCTCCTAAAGCAAAACAGCAGGCCATGCGCCCCAGCAGAGAGAGCTCAGAGAAGGCACAGCTGCAGCCACCATAGAAGGCTAAGACCTAGGAAGTAATTTTATTATAAATGATAGTGTCGCCAAGAAAAGCAAAATTCACTAGGTGAGATAGTGCTAAACAATCATTGTTTCTATTTCTAAAATATTTACTTTTGTTTGTTTTTAACCAATTTGAGAAATATTTCATTTCTGGTATATATAAAGAGTTAGTGTGCAAATTTTAAAGTTATATTTTTAAAATCTTTAGGCTAGAAAGGATAACAGAGATAATTTATTCCACCACATAACAACAAAAAAACATTTCCAAATGAGAAATGTGACATTTAAGGAGATTTTTTTTACTGGCCTAGAGTCATTCAACTAAGGAGTGATAACTAAAGAATTAATACTCACTTAGCTGATTCCTGGCACACACTTATTTTCATTAAGCTAAATAGAATCCTTTTTCTAATAAACAGTTAATTTGCTAAATGAAATCTCAAATTTGTCAGGGTGGTGGCTCAGGCCTTTCTATAATCCTAGCCATGATATGAAGGCACACAGCCGAGCATCAACTTTAGCCGACAGCCGTGATATGACTTTTCTAATTTTTCATTTATCAAAATAAAATTGTGAACATTTAAAAATAACGTAATGAAAACATATATGTATGTGTTACCTATTCTGATTTACATTACAAGTAAAGCTGCCTGTAAAGTAAAACAAGCTTTCAGTGCTTTAAAGCTTTCCTCATCACACAAGAGCAAAACAGATTCGTTGTCAATGCACAGCACAAGCTATCGTGCGGACTATGAGTGCCAGCTGTGCGCAAGGTTTCGCAGCCGGCGAGTGCCGTACCGAAGTGGTTAAATTTACAAGAACATAAATCCTTTACCCTTCATTAAATGAAAGACAAAAACTTCTTATAGATATAAGTCCTTTATGGTGATAGGTGCTAGGTCATCCTATGTAAATATATAAAATAATTAGAATGCTTCTATGTATGCATTACATATATGGAGATGTGAAGATAGATGGAAATAGATATAAATGTAGATAAGATAAAGGTATAGCTCTATATATGGCTTCATATGTAAATAAATATATGTAAGGGTAGTATTACTAAATACATAAATATATGTAATATGTAGTGTTACTGTATTACATATAGTGTTACATATATTACATAAATATACGTAATATGTAGTGTTACTATATAGCTATTCTTAGTAGATATAAATTATGGCTATAGTGTTAGCGTGCATTTCCTTCGGGCTGCTCAACCATAGTCACCTTCACTTACTGACTCAAGTGTTCCAGTTCGATCCAGAGGGTATTGTAAAAATCAGATTACACTGGGAGTCTACCGGCATTGTCAAGTGGCTTGGTACAAACCTTTTGGGTCTAAGAGTGTCAGCCTTTCTTTAAAGTCCACAATAAAAGTCTTGGGCCCAGCCTGACTCATGGATAAATACATTCACATTATGAAAGAAATCTACTTTTACTGAGAAATGAATGTGTAGATAAATAGATAGATAGACAAGAGACAGGGTCAGAGACAAAAAAAATCTTTTCCTGGGAATGTGGAAATCTTTTTGCTAATAAGGGATGCCTTTTGATAGATAATTGATAGGAAGAAAGACTTGTTACAGAGAGCGCAGAAGTTGCAATTTTCTAAAGCTAACGAGCTGACAAAGGCATAGTATTGGGTTATATCCCTCCACCCAGCATGATGGCAACTTTGCTTTCAGTACTGACTTATCTGACAGAAAATACTTTAATTATTATAATAGAAACAACTTGGAAAATATAAGACTGGTAAATTATATTGTTTTCTAGTATATTTCACCCAAGAGCTGAGCAATTTTGGATTTTGTCTTAACTACTTAGCAAACTGTTTTTCCTAGTTATTAACATGATGTATAGTTTCATTTGATATATAGTTTCATTGGTTAATCTCATTTCATTTACTTTTACATTTCCGTTTTTTTTGTTTTATTATTCTGTTAAGGCTTTGAAATAACACAGTGCTTGGCACATGATGCATAAAGTATGACTGCATATGCATTGAGTAAAATACAGGCAATTACTAAAGTATATTACATAATGTATAGGAAAGTAAGCAAGTCAGAAATTAAGCAAGTTTTGAACTCTTTTTTATTGTTATAAATCAGTCTCTTTCCCTATGCCTTCATGACCAGGAATCTGAGGCTGGGTCATAATAAAAACACATTCTATGGCTCTTAATCATAGAAAACTTTACCAAATTTCCTAATGGGAAAATCTAACAATATAAGAATAAAGGAATATATTTTAAAAAATAACTTTTGGGAACTTTGGTTTGCACTGAAATGAAATAGGCTATTTCTTCCCTACTCCTCCTTCTTGTAAGTCAAAAACCTGAACACAATTCAACAAGCAAACATAGAAAGACTTTGAATGATGGAGAGAAAACAATGAAAAAAATGATTCTCAGTAAAGAGTCATGGCTTAATAGTAGATAGGAGATGACATAGGAATGAATAATGATCTTGATAATAGAGCAATAGAAATTATCTAATATGAACAATAAATTTTAAAAAAGTTAACAGAGCTTTGGAGACCTGTGGGCCCAAATCAAAAGATCTAATATCCATATTATCAAAATTTCAGAAATAGAAGATTAAAAAGCATAGAGTGAAAAACTTATTCAAAGAAATAATGTCTGAAAATTTCCTAAACTTAGTTAAATGCTTAAACCTTCAGATTCAAGATGTTGAGCAAAACCTAAACAGAATAAATCCAAAGAAATTCGCATTGTCATGTCATAAGCAAACGTATCAAAACTAAAGACAGAGAAAAATCTTCAATGTAACTAAAGAGAAATGGCACATCACCTATAGGAGAACAGCAGTTTGAATGACAGCAGATTTCTCATCTGATACTATGGAATAAGAAGGAAGTGTACATCATTCTTTAAGTGCTTAAAGAAAAAATCTGTTAATCCTTAATTTTATATGCAAAAAAATTCTTCAGGAAGGAATACACACTGAGATGAGGGAAAATTAAAAGATTTTGTCACAAGTTAACCTACCCTTAAGAAATGGTTAAAGGAATTTCTCCAAAGAGAAAGGAAAATAATAACTTTAACCTGTCATTTGTACATCATGGTTGAATCATATATAAGCTCATCAGTCTAACACTAAACCAATGGTCCTTTTTCAGTGGTAGTTTATTTATTTATTCTTTTATTTGCCTCTTATAGGCATATGATAGCAAGCTTTTGCAAGGCACTAAGCCAGGCCAAGGGAATACAATGCCGAGCATGGTAGAATGGTTGATGCATGCAGAGAACTTAAAATCTGGTGAGAGAAACTGACATTAGACAGATATGGAGACAAATGTGTCTTAATTTATTATTATTTTAAATTTTATGAAAATGTACAGGATCCATGAGGCTGCATGTCAAAGGAGCCTTACCTTGTGGCTCCTTTGAGCCATGTGGGTGGGGTATGGGGTGCTTTCTGAGAAAAATGTGATTTCAGTTGACATTGAAAGATGAGGGAAATAGCAGTGTTGAAGGTGGTAGGAGCGAGTAAAGGTGGAGGAAGAGCGTTCAAAGGTAAAGCGACAACATAAACCAGGCCCTGGCATGTGAGGAAAGCAGTTTAGGACATTCTACTGGCTAAAAGAAAACCAGCGCAATGGGCATTTAGTGTGTAAATGCTATGAATGACATGAAGCTGTAGCAGTGTTTTAGATGTGAGAGCATTATGGTCAAAATGTGGGTTCCTGGTAGCACCTCCCAAAGTACCTTCTTTCTCTTAGTATCTCACACAGCTGGGTGGCATGCTAATTCTCATTCATGGTGATTTTCACAGATAGCACATGCCACCAGTTTCTTCTGTTTGTGAAAGGGGCAGCTAGTGGGAACAACTGTTCCTAGTGGCTTTTTTAGTGACTTGTACCTTTTTTTTAACATTTTATTGGCTCATTTTCTGAAGAACAAAGAACTTGATCATTGCTTTCTCAACACCATAGCTATGGAAATTCTTCCAGCAGGATGCCAACTAATTTTCTTAAATTAAGTGAAATCAATAGAATTACACTTAGAATAATGCCTGGCACATAGAAGAAAGTATATTAATTTAAGGTAGTGTCTACATGTTACATAAAACTTCCTCAAAGCCCACTAAAGACATCCTAGGGAAGCAAGCATAAGTCACACCACTTACTGACTATACTCTAGTGCTCCTACCAGCTGTGTGTCCACAGATACTCAATGCCATATATATTTTATATATATTTCTGTGTGCATTTGTGTGTGTATGTGTGTGTATGAGAGAGAGAGAGAGAGAGAGAGAGAGAGAGAGAGAGAGAGAACATGAATTCATTTACTCTTCTAGCTCAAGCTGATTTCTCTGTATGCTTGCTTTGTCAGGTACTTATAATGAAAAGTCTGCTAGTACTATATGAATTTATATAATATTCTAAAATTTATTTTTGTGAGTGTCTTCTAATCCCAACTCCTCCTTTTTATTATCACTTAAAAGGCTCATGAAAACTTATGTAAAGTGATCTTATGAAGAACCCTAAATACATCACATAATTCCATATTTCAGATGAGCAAACTCAATCAATAAAGTCCATAAATCAACCTATACATTTAAAAAAATGTCTTCAGAGTTTTTGAAGGAGACATGTTTATCTGAAAGCCCTGTATAGAGAGGGTAAAGTCAGCAGATCATTCAAGGGTAATCTACTAGCCACAGTTAAGAAGGAGCACCTAGGTGTTGCCATTTCCTTCCTTTGTGGGTATTCTGCCTTCTTTGTGTCTTTATCTCATTCTAATTGATCCCAAATCTTCTTCCTTCCAGGACTTCATCACAGCTAAATCACAATTAATCTATCTTTCTCTGTCTTTCTCTGTCTTTCTCTAGACACTATACTAACCTCTATGTTGCTATATCTGACTTGAAAGCCAAATTCTGACCTGATAGTTTTATTAACCTATTAACATATCTATTCCTTAACATCTGACCTCCAGAATAGATCAGTGTAGGGCTAACATATGCTTACCAGGATAAACCCTCCAGTACCAGAGAGAAAACACCAGAATCTTCCATTTGAAAATAAGTACCAAATCATGATGATAATCCACTGAAAGATAATTATAATAATTGGATTGTGATTTATTTCTTGATAACCTAAGAAGGCAGATTTCTTAAAATTCCATAGGCTACCCTGATTGGACTTGATTTATCATCATAAGAAAACATATCAGGGAGTGCAATGGGCTGACTGTTTGTATCTCCCCAAAATTCATATGCTAAATCCTAACTCCCAAAGTGATGGTATTAGGAGGTAGGGCCTTTGAGGGTGATTATGCCACGAAGGCAGAACCCACATGAATGGAATTAGTGCCTTTATGAAAGAAATCTCAGAGAGATTATCCACCCTTCTGCCAAGTGAAGACACAGAAGAAAGATGGCCCTCTATGAACCAGAAAGTGAGCTCTCACCAGATTCCAAATTTACCAGCATCTTGATCTTGAACTTCCCAGCCTCCAGAACTGTGAGAAAGAAATTTATTTATTAACCATCCAGTTTATAGTATTTTGTCATAGCAACATAAATGTCTTAAGACAGGGAGACACTTAAACATACGATTACAGAAGAAATCTTTTAAAGAAATCAATATATGAGCATAAGCATAAGGTCACCTTTCAGAAAAACAATGAGATTTAAGAATACAGTAATTTCTATACATGGTGACTCTATAAAATTTTTTATAATATTTAAAATTTAAATAAACATAAAATAAAAAGAATAACCTATTGTGATAATGTTAGCAGCTTTTTTTTATCAAGTGCCTACTGTGATAGATATGTACCAGATATATTATTTATCTTATAGTATGTCTATGAGATAGCTATTATATCCTCATTTACAGTGAGTAAACCAAGACTCAGGAAGGATTAATGATTTAATTAAGTTTACACAGTTAATAAGTGCTAAAGCTTTGATAGAAACTTTAGTCTGCTTGCAAATTCTGTTCTAGATTCTAGCTCAATATGGTGACATGTTAACTTTTGACATAGACAATATTTTGAATACTTTATGATATGGTAAAAAAAACCCCACTAAACTGACACCGAAATTCTTGTGAGGATTAATACTGCTACAGATGATACTTACAGACCTTGAATATAAATAAAAGAATGTTTTTCTTAAAATACACCAAGAATATCAGTTTTGAACCTCTAAACAAGCATGACTATGAGGTTTTCAATTTACTTTTAAAGGACTTGTATATTCTTTGTGATATGTATGATTAATCTTTGTTCCTCAGAACTAAAGTAGTAATTTATTCTCACAAAATTCACTGTATGTTTAAGAGAAAACACTATGGATTATAATTGTAACTATAATGACTCATTTAAACCACTCATTTTGCATGTATTGAAAACTATAATAATTTATTGCTTAATTTTTATTACATAATATCCAAATTAGTAACTTTATCAGTTTTTTATAATATAGTGTCTTTATGGATACTGTCCTCCAAATTTAGGAATTTGATGTGGATTTAATGTGTTATGATGAGTATTAATATTGCTACTTAATCTCTTAATTTAGTCAAACATGCATTTTTGAGAACCTACTATACACCAATAGCAGAGCTAGGGCCATTGAATAAAAAACAAACAAGATAGTCCCTGGTGTCAATAAAGTAATGGTTTAATAGTACATCAAATACAGTAACAGTTGCAGATGGAAACTTTTGAATCTCAATAATCAATAATGATGCGTTAAGTTCTTGTTGAGAGGACTGGCCAAAATACTTTCTGATTTTATCACACTTTGAATAGCAACAAGTTCCAACTGGGACCTTGTATAAAATGAAATTTTAAAGGAAACATTCCTTTTCTTTGTACCTTACTATACTGAGTGTTCACTACCTATTCCTTCTATCATAGTATTAATTTTAATTTCTATCTTTGGTGTTTTCTGCCTATAGTCCAGCATCCCATAATTCTAACTTATCATCTTTGTGCTGTCTATAATTTCCCCGACTCTACTTTATGACACACATGGACAAATGCTCACAGTTTAGTATTCCCAATTTTTCAGGTCTCTTTGAAGTATTCATTGCTTTTAAATACATTGCCACTTCCACTTATCTCTTGTTTGAAAACTACATCACAATATGGTCAAACTAATCATCAATAGCTAACAGGGTTACCATATTTTTGATAATGATTGCATTTCTGGTACTAAGGAAGTATTCCACCATGCACAATTGGCTTCTTTCCCATTGGAGGCAAAGAGGAAAAAAATATAGCACCATTAAAAAGAGAGAGAGAGAGAGAAAGAAACAGAAGGAGACAGAGATAGATAGATGGATATTTGTTTTCCATTACTAACCAAGGATTACAATTGTCAGCTAAAATAAGTGGATTTATTTAGAGGATAGTAAAGAGTTCAAATCACCATGCTAATACTTAAAAGACAACTTCATTTAGATACATGGTACTTATGATTTGAAAGTATTCCCCAAATTTCACGTATTGGAAAATTAATCCTCAAATTCATGTTGATTGGAGGTGGGCCCTCTGGGAGGTAATAAGGACTAGGTAAGGGCTTCAGGGTGAGGCCCCTATTATGGGACCAGTGTCTTTATAAGAGAAAGAGGATCTGAGCTGATACACATGATCTCCTCCTTTTACCATGTGATGCTCTCTGCCATGTTATGAAGTGGCAAGAAGGCCCCCGCCAGATGCTGGTGCCATGCTCTTGGGCTTCCCAGCTTCCCGAACTGTAGCTAAATACTTTCTTTTCTTTGTATATAACCCAGTCTGTGGTGCAGGTTGAGTATCCCTTATCTGAAAATGCTTGGTACCACAAATGTTTCAGATTTCAGATTTCTTCAGATTTGGGAATTTTGCATTATTCTTAATGGTTGAACATCCCAAATCTGAAAATCTGAACTCTGAAATGCTCCAGTGAGTATTTCTGCTGGGCATCATGTGGGTGCTCAAAAGTTTTGGATTTTGGAACATTTTAGATTTCAGATTTTTGAATTTGGGATGATCAACCTATATTCTGTTACAGCAATAGAAAATGGACTAAGATACATGATATATACTGATTTGTGACTCATTGAGTATAATATCACTGTCATCATGTATATTTTGATTATTGTAATATAAACTCACACTTTTAATTTAAATGTCAGCTTATTAACCCATTAATGTGTACCATAAAACTCAAATCTCTCAATAACAATGCTTTTAAAAAACAATAGGATGGGATAGTAGAAAAAGCAAAAGACTTAAATTTAGTTTTTCCACAAAGTGGGATAATAACACTTTACAAGTTTACAATAGAGATAAAATGAGATCATATGAAATGTTTTTGCATAATGTAATAGAATTTTTAAAATTTAATTATCTGGTAACATTAAAAAATAAGAAAACAAATTGCTTACGCATACTGGAATAATTCTGGAGAGAAGAGAAATATCTAGGTTATATAGAAGTTATGCTTTTAGGCTTGTTGCACGAATGTGATAGCTGCTTGATTCTCTAAGATGTATAAACAGCATTGTGAAAGTACCCCAGGCTGAGATAATTGGTTTCACTTTGATATTCCTCAGTTTCTACATAGACATTAGTTGTACTACTAGAGAGACATGCTTGTTTATTTTTTCTAAGTGGATCTATAATAATATTTAGAGAATATAATGAACAGAATATATCTGGTATTGTGCACATTAATTTCTCATTTTAATCTTGATCTTAAATGCAATACAAACATTGATGAAAGCATAAGATTGTGAAGAGAGCACAGAGGAAGAAAAAGCTGAAACAACCAATAACTGACACATACATAGGGCAGAAAGCTGTACCTGCAACTGAAAAGCTAGAGGAGACCTTGCAGTCATTTCGCTTGGATATAATAGCTACCAAACAGAACCTCAAAGTAGAACTTGTTCAGCTAGAACAGCAGATAACACAGCCTGAAAGGGTCTTTATAGCTGCCAAGAAACTTTGTAGTCAGAAAGATCAGCTACACCCTTGAGATTGTGCGAAAACGAGGAAACAGATAGCTATTCAAAAATCACACTGCGATTGAAAAGGAAAAGGAAATGGGAACTTATTATTTTGCACATCTTTTTCTGAATTATTGAGAAATATCTATTTTGCCATAATTTTTTTTAATCCATCTTTCTCACGTTATTTGTCTCTAAATTCAATATATACCTTAAGTGTCAGTAATAGAAATTCCATCAAGTTTCATTTAGATAGAGATTAAAACTAAATAAAATTATAGTATTTATTAAATTATGCCTGTAGATGGCTTGAAGATAAATATGCCAAAATTGTAAGTGTAAATCCTTCCAAATTTACATTGTATTTTGGAGGTAGAATAAATGATACATTTTTCCTAGTGAGGAAAATGACACCTTTGACAGGTGAAATTAGCAATACCTATTCAATTCACTAAACCTTTATTGTATAGAGAGTTCTATATATAGGCATCTGCACTAGATGCTGGCAACACAGATGGATAAATAGGACAACATCCCTGACTACATGAAGCTCATAGCCTGGTGGGAGTTCACAGAACAGACCACAGGTTCCAAATATGTGGTTCACTGCACATTATATACTTTTTAAGGCATATAACTTTTATGCATTAAAACAAAAGAGTGGTTTGCCTTTTTAACGAAACAGCATAAAATCCAATTATTTGAAATCTGCTCAACAGGTATGTCTTCAAGTTTTCCAATTTCTATTTATTTAAATATATATTAGTAAGACATGAATAGTGAATTCTACTACCTTGGACTTTTCAAACTCATATTATTTTATAAAGTAGCACTCTATTTTTGAATCTGGATATTTGAAGAGCCTGCTTAGAATTGAGGAATGAAAGAATTGGCCATGGAGAATTCTAGGACTTTTAAGTTTTCCATGGCAAAACATACAAACAAAAAGTTATAACTCTGAAGTTTGTAAGAACTTTGGAAGTACTCATTATCTCTGACTTATTTAAAGACTATCAAAAATAGTAATACCAAGACATCCTTGATTCTGGATTATAATTTAACAAATCGTTACAAAAAAGCCATTTGGAATTATATGGGCTTGAGTCCATACCTTTTCTTAATAATGACAGAAGTAAGTAGAACTCATCGAAATACATATCCATAGGAAGATACCATTTACTATGTTTTATACACCTGAGAAAATATGATAATATAAATAATTGTTGTGTTAAAATTATAGTCAAACATATCTGCAAATTTTAAGCTGTCTAAAGTTATTTTACATTCTCAATGAATAATGTTTAACATTTTAACCGAAAACAGTTTGGCACGAATAATTAAAGGCTTAAGTTAAATACATAGACAGTCGTTTAAATTTAGATCTGCAATAACATTTACTATTATTCTCCAAGGCTTTGACTGCTTGACAGAAACAAAGTACTCTGGGATTAATTTCAAGAAATGGTGCCAACTGTGCCGCAATTTGCTGTAATTAAGACATGAAAGAACACTAAATATTCAGATTAAAAGAAGCATGATGGAGCATGATAGAGTCAAGGTGTGGCAGGGAGCCAATTAACAAAAAGAAAGCCTGGAATACCATACTGATGGATATGAAAACAGCACCAGCAAAGTTTATCAAGTTTTCTTTTAAAGAAGCACTTTCATTTGTGATTTGAGTCTTTGATTAATAAGTAATGTCTTCCCTCTCCCAAATTTGGCGCTCAGACGTGGTATGTTAGAAAGATAATAAAATTGAAAAAGAAAATGACAAATATAGTATTTTTTTAAAGCTAATTAGTTTCAGTGGTGTGGAGAAGTCATTATGAGTGTATCATAATTATCTTTATGGTGGAGGGATTTTCCTGTGTGCCACTTTAATGTCGCTTGCTTTAGAGCTGAATGAAAGAGCTATACAGGTGTTAACTCAGATTAAATACACTTTTTGTATTCATTAAATTCTTCTTTATATTTTAAAGAAAAAGAATTCATTTTGATCCAGCTTGTCTCTTTTTTCATCCCCTAAGAATTATGGGAAATATTTTATTTTGCTTTTGAACCTTTAAGTATTGATTAACACTATATTTAGGCTACTGGTGAATTTTTCCTCCAACTGACTTTTCTTTTTTTTTCAAGACAGTCCCTCTAAGGTTTTGATCCTAGAAGAGATGCGGATACTTGACCCAGTTGCTAATGAGGGGCTGTATAATCTCCAGTATCCTATAGCTCAAAATAGCAGGATGCAATATAAAAAGTACATCCTAAAAGGCACTATTGGAATGCTTTTTGTCTTCACAGGCAATATGTAAAGGACATGACTGTCTAAGAAAGTCAGAAGCTGGTCTCTTACAGGCACACAAAGCCATCAAATCAAAGTGGGGAAGGTGAAGCACCTTGACAGTGTGGTCAAGAGACTGAAAGCAAGTATCTCATACAGAGAGAGAAAAGCATCTGGAAAGAGCAATCAGCATCATCAGACCAGGTCGGTAGCAGCCAGATGGGGATATGCAGAATCTGCATAAAGCAGGGCTTTGTGAGAGGTAACGGTGTACCCCAATTTGTGAGCTTATCTAGCATATGAATCTGTTCTAACAGAATTTCACAAAAGAGAATTTCACATTAGGGATATGTGATTCGGGGCTCAAAATAGGAAATACAGATCTTTTCAGGCTTTGAGGAAGAAGCCGCAAAGAGTCAGCATCTTTGGGAGAACCATAAAACCAAAGCTGAGTTGTTTCCACACACAAAGATCTTTGCAGAAAATGTGTTTAATGTCTCTTGAATACAGACTGCATATGTTAGCTCTTTTCCTGATGTTGCAAATTTTCATTTTAAAAAACCTTGAAATAAAAGGCTTATAGTGTAGTGCTGTTGAGCAGTTCAAATTAATACCCAGTGTGGAATTTTACCACTCTAGCAAGAAAAAAAAAAGTAGTTGAAGAGACATCAAAGTATTTCACAGACACCAGTATTTATATAATTTAGATAAGATAGAAATAAAAGAGAATGGTTTTCATGACATAAATCAATAATCAATATTGTCTTTAATCTATGGTGTACACGAACACATAATATTCTTCTAACATTGGATCCTATAGTTAATATCTGTATGTTTGTTAAGGGTTTCTTGTTAATAAAAAATAGCATTAAGCCATGGATATTAATATCATTATTATTATATTTTAGCTATTATTTGACTAAACTCTGTGGTATAATACTTTCATGAAACAAAATATTAATGAAATCATTGGGTGCATAATAGACAGCCTTTGTCAACCTCTTAATTTTTTTCTTCCTTTCTTCACAACATTGCCAGATACATGTTTCTGGATAAAACCCCCTAGAGGTCTCCTGCAAATTCTTTTTCAATACAACCAGATCATTGCAGATAATTGTATTACACAGTGTATCGATCCAAAATCGTTGTGCACCGGAAACATCTGAAAAAACATGATTATAGCTTTCTGTTTATTGTTCGTACATCATATAAGCAGGCTTTTGTATGAATCACCTGTAAGAAAGGCAAGGTGGAAACATCAGAGAAATTACCTCTTTACAAGAATCTATTGATCACTTTAAATCAAAGAAGTATGTTTGACATAAGATTACCTGCCAGTTTGAACATTAGGTACACTATGTTATAGCCTGGGGCAGTTGTAAGTCTGACAAAGGGATTGTAAATAAAGCATGCAGGCTGTGAGCACTGCTGGCTTTGGATCAACTCAGGCTCAAGTCCAAGGCATAGGTAAACTTAAAATAATTTACCCTTTTTTAACCAACACGTAATGAATTAGAGTAAACTCCTAGGAGAACTGCGATGTATAAATAAATCTCTTAGTTGTTTGGAAATGGCACACTTTACGGAAAATTCACATCTTACTTAGTTGATAAAAGGTCTTTTTCTGTCTATGTGCCACAAGTTGTCTCAAGTAATCTTGAAGTCAGCCTATTGGCATGAGCAGATTCTTCAAAAAAGAGACTTCCTGAAACATTCCTATATCCGTATTTGTTTATATGTTGCATTATTGACCAATATCCTTTTAACTTAAAGATTATTACTCTTTCAATTTTGATGTCTGAAAATTTCCCTCAAAACTCATTTTAAAAGTTATGATGTAGTTTTCTTTTTAATGCAGATTGTGAAAGATGAAAAAGTATATCAAATAAAATATTACACAAACTGTTTATTTAACTGCATTAACAATGTTAAAGCCATATGACCATATAAAATATTAATTTTTTATTTGGTTACATTTTTTTTATTGATCAAGAGCAGAGAAGGTATTAATGCCTTTACACATTTTTTAAGCTTGAAGATTTTTTTTTTAAATTTTGAAAACAAACTTGTTGTAAGTTCTTTATTGGATTTTTTCCTCCTATACTTTAACATGTGATGAAATTATTAAACATTTAACTCATTTGTTCAAGAGTGATTCCTATATATTTGGAATTTAATAAAGATGAGCTCTGGGTAATGCATTCTTTCTTGTTAAATATTTAGCCGTTTGCATTAGCTCTGTGGTTTCCTGAGGCACAAATTTAAACTGCTAATATATAGCAGGTTTAAGCTATAAAAATGGTAGATGCTGCAAAACTGGTCGTTTTGATCACTTGCAAGAAAATAATGCAAACATACATGTACATATTTATTTGAAAAATAAGCTTTCTGTTGCTCAAAATCTATAAATGAAAAAGTAATGAGCAGATATTTTTAGTTCTAATTTTTTCATAGAGACATCATTTAACTTCAAAGATGAGTGATAAATACAGAATATTTATATAGAGTTGCTTATTTATGAGGTTGTCTGTAAAAGATACCTCTGATGTAAGATTGTAATATTGTGGTTCACAACTTTATTGAAGCTGAACATAAACACTATTTTTGGACATAAAATGAGAATCATTAAAAGGAGAAGTGCTCTTTTTATAAAAATATGCCTTTCCCTATTTCTATTTCTGTTGATTTGAGGATTCTAAAAGTATTTCTATTTTTTTTCTTCATTTTGGACTGCAAGATTGAAATTACTGATTTTAGTAAAATACCATTCTGTTCAGTGAAATGGATTAGATATTCAGTTTAACTCCAAAATACCTCCAAAAATGGGCTTTATAACATAATGTGAATAAATACATATCTAAACGTACGATTAAAAAAATAATATGCCTGATTACATTTACATTTGATGATATGTATTTGAGGCTATAGAAATAAAAAAGATATAAACACTTTTATAAAGGGGAAATATTTGAACAAAATGTATAGATATATATGTATCTAGGGATATGGTCAACAAAGAACAAAGGAAAAATGTCTTTGTCTTAAATCACTTAGTTTTTGAGAGCTTGAAGCATCCTGCCTAAGTCTGTGTTGGTCTAATGAAAGAGTGCCATCTATTGGATGACCTTGAAAAGCTGCTTAAATTTCATAAATACTAAATGTGAAAATAAATCAGTGGAGAACGATCATTTTGGCATAATTTATAATGTATTAGTCTTTGTCTATGTGAGTATACATATACCTGGAGTCTATGCTAAAGAAAGGACAGGAATACTACACATTAAGATGATTCTTTTATAATATCTTTATGTATAATATATTAATGTCACAATAAGTGTCACAAATAAACTTAGCAAATTGTTGTCTAATTAAGACATCCAATTTTTTAATTCAAGCATTTTATAAACTTGAGATTACTGACATGCACCTTGTATCCCTTATACATACTTTCGCTTATTTGTGCTTTAAATAAAGGAATCTGAGAATTGAATGCTTGAACTTGTATTTGGACAAGGATATGTTTAAATCTTCCTTAAAGTTGCATTGCATCAAATTTAAACCAAAAACAAAAGGAAAACAAAACACATTAGCTTGAGTTTTTAAAAAGTAATGTTCTTGTTTTATCTTTCAGCCCAAGAACTTGCCAGTCAAGATGAAAAACTTCTTCTAATAGAATCCAGCTTGAAAGCTACTCAAGAGCAGCTAACTGAGCAAATAGCAGAAACAGTTCGCCAAGAACAGAACAGTAGAAAACCCCAGGCAGAGCTGAAGACAGTGACAGAAGGGATTATTGCTTCTGAAGAAGAAAAAAATGATTACAAGTGAGTTGTTTTTTAGTATTTCGGAAAGTTTTACTTTACATACTGAAATCAAGTTAGTCCTTTTGACTTTAGTTACTAAATATTTAACTCTCTCTGCCTTGCAAAAGGTTATGAATATATATGCTAGCTTGTACAATAAATTGTTGGTTCCAAAATAGAAAAACTTAAAATTTGCAATATTTCTTATCTGAAATGGCACATGTTGAAAATTGTAACAGTCCTATTCCAGATTCTAAATAATGATGTGGTGGTCAACTTTCCTGTTAACTATCAAGAAATGTTCAAGGTGGATGTAAGAGAAAGAATACACTGTGTTTCTCTAGCACCTATCTGCCAATGGCATCCTTTTAGAGTCCAAAGGTTACATATGGCTCTTGTTGCCTTTCTTTTTTGTAAAAGTAGCTGCTCTAAGCAAGACACTATTAAATTGAGAGACATTTCGAGTAGACTTTTTGCTCAGTCCGTTGAGGCATGTAAGAGACTACGAAGAAACGTAATAAAAATCTATGCTAATTTTGAAGCATCCATGAAAATTGTTCTTAGTGAAACATCTTCTAGTATTTAATTTCTGCTTTGATCATCTCTGAATATTTATACAATGATTATACCTAACACAGTGTTTTTAGATTTTATTATTTATTTTTCAAATAAACAATAAAGAATTTCTTTTTTGAGTGTTCTTATAATTAAGTATTCTATCCTGTGTGTCTTTATCTTGACTTTTTTTGGTCTATTATTAAAAGAATAATAAGGAAAGTAACATAGTTCACATGAATACCTCTCTCTCTCTCTCTCTCTCTCTGTCAAGAATTACGCTTTGCTCACTGAACTTTAGTCAAATTGAGTAATCGCAGTTAGATAAAGCACACACATCTAAACTTTTTTTTCCTCCTGTCACTCATACCTTTGAACACTGTCCTGAGGCCAAAACTAAAATGCGCATTTGATATAGAGTGATCTTTGGAAGCCAAATTCTAAACTCACGTTACTCACAGCATATCTTAATATATCTACTGATAGGATTTCAATAAGTTACATATAATGAATATTGAAATAACTTTAATTTATAAAGCTAATAATGTTAAAAATTCTTTTTGAAATTTGTACATGAAGAATTTATTTCTGTTTTTCAATCCAAAGGTTTAATATTGTAAGGCACTAAAAATAATTCTTCAATCTAGATTGACATTTTACATGCTTCTAAATAAAATTAAATACTCAGATAAACTGTTTGCCATTAATGTACCTTTAGCCAGATGCCTGAATTCAGACAAGAAAGCTACATCTAGCAAATATGAAAAGGTAGAAATTGGTACCAATGATTGAAAGCATATTGGGTGAAGTTTCTTTGTGAATGACTAAAGTAATGTACTATTGTTATAAATATTATGGTATTTTAAAATAGCCAAATCATATTAGGGGAATGATATGCTTTAGACATATTTAGAGAACAAGAGATCTATAAAAATGGTTGCAAACACTAACGTAAAGCTAATGATAGTGTTTGATGTTAACTTAATGTTATTAAAATAATGCCAACATTTTTCTACACTTAGATGTCACTTAAAAGCACATTTTTAGTACACTCACAAAAATATTACTTTTGATCTGAAAACTGGCATGTAATAATCTGTTTCCCATCTTGGATTTTATAAGTAAATAAATCATACAGTGATTCATCCAGTTAAAATACACTGAGCGATCAAACTTAAACTCCATATGCTTGATCTATATTTATCTATTTTATTTTCCAGTATAGCTTAATCATGAAATTAAGTAGAATTTTCTTTCTTAATATGTGAGCACTAGTGAGATATACAAATATTAGCTAAGATTTAAGAGTAGTTAGTATTGCAACATTATTTTAATATGGAACAGTTTAATAATTAAATATCTTAAAAATCATAAATTACAAATATTAATATGCCATGTTATAAGAAAATATTGAATGTTAAAGAGACTGAAAAATGATCATGATGAAAACTGATAATTTCTTAGGAGAAATAAGCTCACTTTTTGTTCAAAAAAAATAGCCTTAACACCATGTCATAGGATATGCTTATGTGCCAGATATATCTAAGCATGAAAAATTATATCAGCATGAAAAAATATGCCACTATTTAAATGTGAAACAAAAATCAAAGCCTTTTTGGTCTAATAAACAAATAATAGGTTTATCTGTTTTTATTTTTTTCCACTCAATCGACAGGTGGCACAAATAGATCAAATTAACCAATTGATTTGGTATTGGGCAGTGCCAGACACTGCGGTGTTGATCAGTCAGTAGAAAGACAAGCAGGTGTCATAAAGTATTAAAGCATTATAGTTAGTTACCTTAACCAATCATCCCTCATTTGGAAAAGTCTGAAATTGGACTAAATGGTGCAGAGTGAAATGTATGGAGTATAAAGTTGTAGTCAATGACTTGAGTACTTTCTAGAGTTTGCAGTCACAGTAGAAATTTGTGGCAGAGATCAGAGGAAATTACTAGAACACAACACTCTGGGACTTTTTTTTCCCCAAATATGAGAAACTCATTCAAAAAAATTTTTTTTTTATTTATTTTATATAAAAAAAGAAAGAATAGAAAACCTGAAACATGATTTTTAAAATGTGTTAGAATTAGTCTTAAAAACAAGAACTAGAATTTATATTTTAAGGGATCTACTACAATTTGAAATATATGTCAGTTTCCTACATTTATCTTTATAATGATGATATTGCATCTAAGTGATTTTTTGAAAAATAATTATCTCAAAATGATTTCCTTTATTCATCGACTTTGAAACAGTCATTCAGAAATAGCCAGGTTCCCATACCACCAAAATCTAATACTAGGTTGTCATTTCTTAACTAAATATGAAATGGTTAAAAAGAAGCATGCAAAAACTTTGGTAATCAAAAAGAAGACTTTTTTTGATTATTAAAATGTGACCCTTAAGTTTTTGTTTCCATAAACTTAAGTTTTTGAAGAGCACATAGGATTTGGGTTTTATTTTCCCTTCCTCTTTTTGAACTAAATGTAGAGAACACACACCATACACTCAGTATAAGCCTGTTACACTTGAAAGATTTGTTCTGAATGTCCAGTGGGAACCTGGAAATCGTAATAATTTGTAGTATCGATTGAGTGAAGCTATGCAGCTGGGGCCTCCAGTGAATAGACAGGAATAGACATTTTATTGATTAACTTTTACAGTCATATTTTCAAGACTCCGCTGCAACATAATTTTCACTTCCCAGCTTTGTGTTGCTGCATCATGAAACTTGGATTCTTCTCCTTTAACATTTACTCACTTGAGGAAAAAAGTATGGACATGTCTTGCCAGGGTTGTGTTCTGCAGAGATGCATAATTTTCTGGAAAATGATTTCTCTCAAGTGCTACTTCTCCACAAACAGTAGAAAGAAACTATCTGGTTATAACAGTTTTTGGAAATATCATTAAGGCTGCTGTTCGGTAATGAAACTTCTTCATATTTTCCTCAGTCTTAGAAATCTTAATTTTCCTACCTTAAATTCATGCATGTGACTATCAAAATTAATTACCTTGTGATGGCTTTGTTTTTATCCACTTATACATTACATCTTATTTAATATGGCAAGCAGAGGAAAAATTATTTTAATAGTCTACAATTTAGTATAAAATAAAAGCTACTAAATGCTAAATGATTTTGACCAATATTTCACAGTATGAAAATATGAATATATATCTATTGGACATAGATGGTATTTCTATAGTTCTGTGAAAGTTTTATTTTTTTTATTTATCTAAGCAAAAATTGTTGCATTTGCACAAATGAGCATATTGCAAATATTTTGTATATAATCATGTTTATTTACCCTAAGTTTTTTATTACATTGCATTTTCGCTCACTGGAACAAATTGCAGATTTATAGTCTAGTTTATATATGTGGAAAGTTTTTCACTGTAATTTCATGTAAGAGCTGGTGTCAGATATTTAAACATTGAATTGAATTTTAAAAATGGGATATTTTTAAAAAAGATTACATCAACTCCTTTTTAAAAACTCATATCTATTCATTGGAAAAAGAAGAAAAAGTAAAACTCACATCTCTGCATTTTTTTCTATTTCTGGCTTTGAAAAATTTAATGTTAGAATACATTGGTCCAAAGATAAAATTTAGGAGCTTCATATAACTACATAAAACCCAGAAGACATAAAATATAATTAAATCAGATCAAAATTTAGCAACAAGGTTTAACAGTTAAATAAGATAATTCATATTCCATGAAGTTTATACTTGATTTAGTTAACTTTTCAGAGTTTATTTTTATTAAAGATGATTGATAATTTATGTAGAATTTTGGTTCTAAAGATTCATAGATTTGATTTAAAAAGTATTCAAAGCATTTTAAGCTTATAATTTACTGCTCATATAAGTCAAAATGATAAATTAAGTAAGACATCCTTTCTTATTAAAGTAAAAGTGTGAAACTGGTATATTTTCTCATTTCACTGAATAGTATTTTTTATGATATTCAACAAGTTTATAGTTTGTCTCCTATTGATTTTCAAAGATATAACTATTGAGAATGTGCTTTGAGTTTTCTTCCATGGAGCTTTAATTTATTCTATATAAGGTCTTATAAGCATTTTTATCTTCAGTGTATATGTAAAGACAGTGGTATTGAAGTCCCACAGCTAAGAAAATTAATACGGTACACTAATTTGCTTCAAAACTTTCAGGTACTTGCATATATGTAATTATTTTTTTACTCTAATGGAATAGCTCCTTTTTAAAAAAGCAAAAGTGATTGAATAAAATATCTAGGAATTATTTCCTTTTTCACATTAAAATAATGAGTAAAATAATGTATAAAGAAGATTGGTTATTTTTATAACTAAACTGGCTTTTTAAATAGAAGATTTACCTACATAATCATGTATGTGCTTTGAACTTATTTATCAAAATAAGGAACGCAATTAAGACAGATCAAGTAATAAACATAAAATACGAAAAGTCTGAATTGAGATTGATTTCAACGTAATCCTGTAGAGGAATCCCCACTTATTGATCAATTTTAAAGCCCATGCATAGTACTTAGAAAGATAAAGTAAGCAAGGTCAGATAATCAAAGCATTTAAATAGTAAAAACAGCAACTGCCACTGTAGACTGCTAAAATAAATCCATAATACAAATTGCCTTAGCAAAAAGTGGATGAGCAGCTGATCTTCCTATTGAACTCTGATACTGTTCAGTGACCACACTGGGAAAAGGATTGGGAGAAATGCCTTCAAGATCAATATTGAGTGAGATGTAGCAGGGATTCATTTTGAACATGCAAGCATTACAGGTGTGAGAGTATAGACATCTTTAGGAGATGGCATCAAATGGAAATTGTTTAATTCAATTAAAAAGTGCCATTTATGCATGATAGTGCCAAACAATAGTCATAGAAATTCTTTCTTAACTATTTCAAGAAATTGTCTGAATAGGTTTAAAACAGCCATAGCATTTTAAACTATAGAAAGTTGGCTTTATAGTAAAATAGTAGTGCAAATACTTACCAAAGTAAATTAATATCTTTCCACAAATATCACATATAAATTCACATCATTAATACATATTTAGCATATCAAATAATTATGTGATGATAGTATGCAGTCCTGTGCAGAGGTATAAAAATTAATTGCAAAACAAAGGATGAAAGAAACACTTTTTAGAATTGTATGGGAATTGAATACTCTTGCTGTGATTCCCTCTTGCAACTTGTTGAGATTTGAGGAGTCATATTTTTAATGAGAATGCTTGAATTCTACTGACTCACTATAGTCTTGGCTTTAGTGAACTCCAATGGCAGTTTTCAGTATATAGATCTATAACCAGCAGAATTAGGTTTAACATTTTTAACTAGCTTTCCTATAAAGTTTGAGCTTACCTTCTACTTAATGAGACATCTTCATGGCTATAATGACATTTTGTGGGAAAAATATGATTTAGCATAAGCTTATGTAGTTTTATTATATTTTGGAACAAATTGATTCTACAGTCAAAATGGACACAATGTTATTTAATTGCTCCCTACCTTTTTTCAAGTTCCCATAGGTGTCATCCTTTCGTCATTATCTGTTTTCATAGCTTTTAAATTCATACACATGTTCCTTACACAGATTGAATTGTGTCTCGACAATAAGATTTTCCACACATATTTTTCTGCCAGGTATTTGTAATGGAATATAACCACAGCCTCCTAGTAATTTCAATGATGTATTTAGATATTTACAATATTACTGACTGAGAGATTTTACTTAAAAAAAAAACCATTTCTAAATCAAACTTCTTAATGAAATGACCTAAACCATTGAATTGTTTTAATCTATTTCCTTCTAGAATAGAGAAGAAAGAAGTAAAATGGAAATTGATTACATTTAAGACAGAATTTCCATATCAGAATGAAGTATAAATATCAAGCTTGGGGCTTAAAATTTGTGTAACTTAGGCATAGTTTTTTCCCATTCCTTTTTACCATAATGAATAGTTATTTACAACTATTGTAGTCTCCATGTTTACTGTACGAAATGCTGATAGCAGCAATTTCAGTGGTTAAAATTGTGAAACAATATTCACAGTTGTCAGAAAAAGGTCATTCTATTTGCATTCATTAGGAACCTGGAAAACTGTGTAGTGTGTGTTTCCTTTGGGATGGTGCAGCTATTGATTTATATATCGCTGTAGGAAAAATTAATTAGGATTATATTTCACTTATTACTGCAGGCTGTGTAATAAGAAAGAAAAACACTTTTTGTTAGAAAGTTGAACAGAAAATACCTAAATGGTATTATTGTTTCTTAAATCGCAACTACTTTATCATATAATTTTTCTTTTACAATCCAGTTAAAGGCTTAGTGCATTTGTAGAAATTTAATTAGCACTTTAAAAAAATGAGTGTTTTAGTATGTATCCTATAATAATAATAATGATAATTTAAATTAAGTGAAAGAGACATTTTCTCCTTGTTAATTGAAACTTTCCTTTCTCTAAACTGAGTCAATGCATATTTGTTTACTGTGAGTTGACAGGTAGTAGGAAGCTTTTTGGCAAAAGAGTTAGGTCAAAAACAGAACAGAGACTAGGGTAAGGTAAATTGTCAGAGTGAAGAAATATATCCCAGAAATGAGAGTTTTAGAAGTATAAGAATAAGAGAGAGAGAAGTTCACTTAATTTTTACATTTTCAGTCTCAGAAACTTTATGCATTTAGGTTCTTCTGTGAATTTAACATTTCAACTGAACTGGAATGTTATATTGACAATATTCTCAGTTAGTGTGATCGGATTAAATTTCAGATTGTTTTAAAAAATATATTTGGCTTCTTTCTATGAACATCATGCATACTCTAAGTGGAAAATAATTGAATACAGTTTTCCACATTGTTTATATGTGACACATGTTTGAGATTAATCAAATTGTAGTCACTTCTAATTAACAGCAGGGAATAATTTCTAAATGAGGCAGAGCCAGATGACAAAAGATAGTTTGTGTATGTGTTCATGACATACTTTATGAATGGAAACACATGCCCATTGTGACATTTCTAAGTTAAAAATTTTATTAACATCCCTATTGTCTTTTAGCTATGTATTAGCATATGTGATAGCATTTAAGAGAAACTCTCCACCTGGCCTATGGTGAGCACTTAGGTATAGAATCAGCATTTAGGGGAAAAAACAAAATCAGAGAGAGGCCTTTTGATGCCACTATAATAATCTAAACCTAAGGTATATAAACCCATTGGTATTATTATAAGTTCTTAGGTTTTATAAAAGGAGTTTATAAAAGGTCAACAAAACAGTATAAATTTAGGTTCCAATATACATTTTATTAAATATTGTCCAAAACTTAATGCCTAGGATTAAAAATACATTACTCCCCTCTCCAAACTTTTAACATAATTTTTCTCAGCTGTGACCATAAGAATTTATTTTTAAGTATACCTAGTGGAATATAAATTTGGTGAACATTTTGTCCTTTTCCTCTCTGCTTCAGATACTTGGAGCTGTTTCAAGAGAAAGCAATTTTTTTACCTTGAATAATTTGGGACTTTGTCTTTCTAGAGTGATACACAATATTTTCCGCCTTGACACATATTGTATCTGTTGCAAAAATTATATGAGATAATTATACCAGATTCATTGAAACTCTTGGCTTTTGTAGTGAATCTAGCTTTTTCAGTTTGTTTCAGGAAATGCTGTGTGCTAGATCAACAAGGTAACTAACTAAGAATTTTATAAAATCATGGAAGTATAGGGATAAAATTTTAATTACTTACTTAACTAAAACAAAATGACCAGGATTGTATTTCTTCAAAAAAATTATTGATCAAGTTATATCACTGTCCACAATGTATTGAAAAGCTAATGTTTTAAAGATACTATTTCTTTAGGTTGTGAGGGACACAAAAGGTAACATAGATATGGTTTTCACCATGAGGTGCTCATAGCTAGTAGGGGGAAATTGCATGGGGACAGATGTTCACCAAAGTACAAAAGCAATGACTGATGTCTTCCTTTCAGAATGAGTATAAAAAAGGCAAGAATTGGGAATTATGTTTTAGACATGTGTAAATACCTTGAACGGTATTTTACAGGGGCAAAAAGACTAAAGGGCAATGATGAAAAAGTACATTTTTTATTTAGAAAATAGTGAGTAATTAATTTTGTAGAGAACATTTGGATCTGTAGAAAAGCAAGTTGAAACCACATTGCAGATAATTCTCTATACTAGATTTAGAAATTTATAATTTGCTTAAAAGTAATGTAGAGATTATGAAGAATCATGAAAAGAGAAGTATAAATGATCATAGTAGTGCTAGAGAAGCAATAGTCTTACTCTCTTACTTTTTTCTCTTCACATTTCACCTGCCTTATTCCCACTCATCCTTAAAAATTGACTTTTTAGTTTATCTCCTTCCCATGCCTGCCTCTTCACTCATTCCAGACTGAATTATGCTACATACTCTGTGCCTCCATGGCACCCAATGAATGCTTTATTATAGTGTGTATCTCACCTTACTATACCTATTGGTATAATAATAAAGGCTCATTTCCCCCAGCAGATGGCTTTGTGTTCATTATTATCTCCCTGAACCATTGTAGGCACTGACATCTTTTGTTAGAGATTAGATTAGTAGTGGATGAAGAGAATGAATTTAATTTTATGCCTGGTCCAATCTGTTATTTGTCACTTTGTAAAACTTGCTGAGTTGCTGGCCTGACCCCTAGCATCTCTTGGGAATATCAAAGGAAAAGTTGACTTTTATCAAAATGTAGCCCCAATCCTTAACTCCTAGCTTATGTTTGGCTTTAGACAATCCATCTAAGAGTGGGAGAAAAGGGGTGAGTAAATTGAAGCTTTATTGAGGTAGATGGACATGCTAGATGGCAAAAAAATTAAGAAATAAGTATGCTCACAATTTTGCTTTTAATATTTGTTGGGAAAAAATAAAAAGAAGTTAGAGTAGTAGATTAAAAGGGGTGAGATCTCAAACGTCTTTTCAGACTTATTGCACAACAAGGTGACTATAGTCAATAATAATGTATTATATATTTCTAAATTGCTAAGAAAGTAAATTTCAAAAGTTCTTATTACAAGAAATGATGAGTATTTGAGGTGATGGATATGTAAATTGAATTGATTTAATTATTCCACATTGTGCACTTATATAACATTGCTGTGTACCCCATAAATAAATGTGATAAAAAATGGGTGAGAGAGGACTAAGTCCTTATGTAACACAGGCTTGAATTTGAAGATAGAAGATAAGAAGCTAGTGGACATGGAGGATATAAGAAAGAAAGTAGGTAATTGATAGGGCAAGAAATCAAAACATATAAGAACATTTATGAAATTTAAAGATGGATACTTAGAGGAATCTTTACATTTGATAAAAGGTGAGGGTGGGTGATAGGCAAAGATGTCAGAAAAGTTTTAGGGCATGTTAGGAAAATGAGAATTTTTGAAATAAAATCTTTTGATAGAATGAGTGAGGCAGGGGTTTGGAGGACTGTGAACAGTACTGTGAAAAAATGGCAAAATCACTGAGAGAGATGAGAAGGCAGTATTACTAAGGTGTGCCTAAAAAAATTAAACTCTCAAGATGTAGAGACCTTATTGAACAAAGATAACTGGATTTAAATGAATTTGAAAAAAGCAAGTTTATTCAACACCTATTTATTTAGATCCTCTCCGCTGTGTGCCTAACACTGACCTGATCCCTAAGTAATAAACATTGAATAAAAATAACAAAGTCTCTGTCCTCAAGGAGGTTATATTCCAGTGGGGAGTCAGATAATAAAAAAGAAAAAAAAACATATATATTAGATAAAATTATATAGTGTGGGTCGTCTCTTTCATGGATTTATTATTATTTTCAACATATTAAAGGAGACTGGGTTAGTAAGGATGTGGAAGTATTTGAATGACATAGCGTCTTCCAATTCTGGGAACATATTTTGCTGAGGAATATGTACCTTTGGGTTTTATGTTTTACCTGCTTTCTGAAGACTGGAAGAGGGGACATTTTAATGCTTATGATAAAAACCCTGGGAACTTTATAGCAACAATGGCAAGGTATTAGAATACACACCCAAATCACAATTGCATTTTATTTTCAGACATCCTGTGTTCTTTCTCTTCTTTTAATTTTGATACAACGTTAAGATTTTTTCTGGGCCTTTCTCTTCTATTGGCTCTCCTCTTCACTCTTAATCCCATGGTTTCACTTACAGGGATGACTCTGAAGTGGTAGAGACTCCAGGCTGTCTCACGAAGGCACCAAGGACTCCTTCCCATGCTTGTTCTGCTCCTGGAAAAGTTAAATTAATCTAATTTTCATGTTAAAATTATTCTATTCTTTATCATGATTGCCACTGAATCTCACTACTGTCCTGAAGCTGTGAAGTGGAGCTAGGGTCTTTTGCATTGCCATGCCACCTGGCCATCTTCCTTTCACTCCTTGATGTAACGCTTAACATAGATAGAGTCAAACTACTGGTTTCTGGCAGGCAGCTGAATTATTCTTGATTTGAATTAAGGTAACAGGGAAACCCAGACTGATCTAGCATAATTAACTGGACATTATCTCAAGAGAACTCAGAAGAATCCATTCAGAAACCAGTTTATTTAAGAGTTTAAATAAAAACATGTTTAAAAGAATAAAACATGGACAAATACAGACCTTAGAAAGCCTTTGGACACATCTATCATAGTCAACAGTCAAACAGTAAAAGTTGTTGGTATGACATGTAATCCACTTATGTAATTGAAGCCATATTTTAGTTGCTAATAATCTGTTTTTATTTGGTTTTGTATTTGTTTTCTTCCTATCACTTTAGATCCAGATGTGTCCTTTTTTCTAATCTTAGAAACATTCCCAATTTCATCCAATCATCCATATAATTGGACATTATCTGACTACCTTCCAAGTTGGGTGGGAGATGTCAGAACACTGTAACTATTCAAATTCTTCAAATGTAAGTAAAGGTCAAACTCAGACGTAACTGAAGACCTTCATCCAGAGCATCACAGATGACCTGCTTTTATAAAACAGAGGTTGGAAGCTACAAGAATGAATAAGTCAAATGTCTATAGCTACTGCCATGTAAACATGAATAGGTGAATGTAATGAAAAGAAAATTCTGTAGTGCCCAATAGCAAATCCAAGTGTAGAAATAAGACATATATTGATGATTCTTAGATAATCAAGTCAGCAAATTTTTTAGGTGAGGCTATATCTAACTTAAACCTGAACTAAAGTGAAATTATTAAAAAAGAGAGAATTCAAAACAGCATGATAATTAGAGATAATGCTTCTCATTTAGTGTGCACTCAATTTGTGCCAGGATCTATACTGATTGTACTGATTGTTTTACATACATTGTTTCATTTAGTACCCATGTCAACTGATTGAAATAAATATCATTGCTATCATTTTTCAGATAAGGACTGTAGAGTCTAAGGACTAAGGAGATTAAAGAATTTGCTGGTATATCCATAGCTGAGATTTAACCTCCTGTATAATTAGATCTTGAAATTTATATACTCAGCCATTAAATAAATGACATCAATTTACAGCCACAAAAGCACAGTTAAAAAAAAAAAAAACTTAGCTTATGGGGGCAAGGGAAGATGCAGAGCGTCTATTTTAATAGATTCTGAAGAAAATTTATTTCAGTATCTTTGGATTATACCAGTAAGCAGATAATATTGCTATAGTTATAAATTAAAATGTGGTGAGAAACAAATGAGAAAAATACTATAAAATAAACTTTAAACACAAATAGAAGATTCTAGCATGTCTATTATAAATATTCTAGAAGAAAACCTTAACAATAGATCAACTACTCTGGCCAATGTACCAAAATGTGATATAGTTGAAAATGTTTTGAACTGTAATGATGGAGTACTTCCACTTGCTTGGTATATTTCCAAACAAATATTATTACACACATATATGCATATCACATATAACCAAAATAATGTAACTTTAATAGGGGAACTAATGTGATTGTAGAAACTGAAGAATATCAAATTTACCTTGGTACTGGAAATGGCTTTATACACATTAAATTGACATTTAACAGAACTAAGATTCTGTGAGGCTTTGTGAAAATTTCTGAACATTCACCTTCCTAAAATGTCTCAAAGGAGTGTAGTGATATTCACAAATATGTTTTCAAATATAAAATATGTGCATTTGTTTGCTAAATCTAAAAGAGGATTGGAGATTATTTGAAATAAAGCTCACTTTTTACAATAGAAATAAATGACAACAAAACAAAAAGAACAACGCAAAAGTGGGGAGAAAGCACAATGCAGAGCGAAGTGAGCTATGGAAATCACTGCATTTCCGTACCTGGCATCAGCAAATTAATTCTTGGACTGAAATGCAGTGTGTCTGATGACTGAATTAAATATGCTGTTATATTACTTGTGAGAAGAGACCCGGAAAACCTGGAATATTTTGATGGGAGAGACCCTAAGAAAAGAGGGTCATTCCACCATGCTGGCAAAAGCAGCTACTTCTGAGGTTGCAGTAGAGACATGACCTACTTTGGAAATCAATAGGAACTCCAATGGCAAAATGGGGAATAGAGACAAATTTAAGAACCCAGAACTATTGTATCAAATCATACAATCATTACTTTGGAGGAAACAAGTATAATAGACAGGGCTTTATAGTCTCAAAGTCTAAATAGGGCTATGCTACCTTTATGACCTTACAAGACTGGGCTAGTTTGTTCTCTAAAAGTGTTTTCAGGAAAACTCGCTTTTAGTCTCAAGTTGTGCACTTAAATAATTATACATTGCTTTTTCTAGATTTGTTTTCCTCCTAAGAAAGTAGTCAGAACTTCTGGTCTAATTTTTGTTGAGAAACAAAAAGAAATTTGTGAAATAACATCTCGCCTATAGGAATGAATGGATAACTTCCTAGTCTTGATGCCTCCATAGCCCTCTGACATTCAAGATGCTTCATGCTGAGTGAGACAACGACAACAGCCTTTTATGACAAAGAGAATAGACTTTGGGACAACAGTACTTTCTATGGTACTATTTTCAATTTCTTTCCTGATGAGTCTGGAAAGTCTAAAGCTACTTTTCAATTCACCTGTATACCTCTAGACAAACAAAGGTGCCATAGGACTATGCCCATGGTTAAAGGGGATTTGTACTGACGTACAATGAATGGGCACAAAAAGAAGAAAATGCAGGAATACGACTGAAAAAATCTAATAAAAATGCCAGCTTGCATTTCTATTACATTTTATCTTCATATATACATTAGAATTTTAATTTGTATCATCCAGACAGAATATTAATGTGTGTCAATATTTTAGGTTTGCAAGAAACTCATCTAGTTCTTTTTTTAAGTTTATGAAATCAAAATAGAAAAATTCTGTGAACTACCCCAGGTCTGGTGGTGGATTTGGGACTGGAACACTAATTTTCTGACTTACCTAGATAATCTTCTAATTAGAAGTTCTATTAAATGAAATCCAAGTTTTATAAAAGTATCTTTAGAAAAGGATCCTATATTTCCACCATGTATGATTTAGTAGGAGTGTGAGAGTTGAGTTTCAGTAAGCAAGCAGCAAGAATGTAAAGTGCAAAACAATTCTTACCCTCAGGTGAAGTTTTCAAATATGTTATTCTATGCTTTTGGTTAAAGTAAATTTTTGCTCATGCAAGAAATAAATTCTGCTTAGGTAAAATGTAGTGTATTATTTTTCTTCCTATAATTAATAAGTGGCCTTGAGGGATCAAAATTGCTGAGTAGTATGATAAAGCACTGGTTAATGTAGATACATTTATCCAAAAATATTTAATTATTTCTGAAATGAAAACCTCTTCAACTAAATGATATCACATAGTTAATTCTCCCTCCATCCTTTTTAAATATCAGACCATGTAAATTACCTGTAACACTCAAACCTGAGCTTGGCTGGGCTCAGGAGAAATGATGGTTAGCACAAAAGAAGCTTTTAGATATCTAGGCTCAAATGTTCTTAGCTGGATTTGACTGCATCAGATAAACGAACAGAGAACTCAACTGCTTATATGGAAAGTAGACAAATATGTCTACAAATATGCACAAAAATGTCCTTTTCAATAGTAATACAGGAACTACTTTTAAGGGATTTTTACTGAACATACCTGTAAACAACATGTATGGTTATCTCCACACAAAATTCAATTTGGTTTGGAAAAAAGATTTATAATTTAAATATTAAATCAATTACTTGTTTTTCTATAAAAACTATATAGTGAGTGCTCAAATAGTTGAGCAGCACCTCATCGTGGACTACGGAGGTAAACAGACTTGAGTTTGAATACTTATAAGCTATTGCCACCTTGAACAAATTACTTCTAAGACTCAGTATTTTCATCTGTAATTTGGAGATAATAATGTCTTCCTCATAGGAATGTTATCAGAGGGTAGACAAATTCATAGAGGGCATGCACTCTGCCTGACACAGTCGTGGTTCTCGATAATTGGTAGACATTATCAATCTAGAAATTTTTTATTGTTAGATAAAGGATGCTACAAGTTTTCTAATAACAACTTCACCATTATCCTCTGCATTGGAACATGATGGATACAAGATTAAACAGATTAATATATTTAGAAGATATTGCCCTTATTTGTGCCTCGATAAATGGATATAAAGTAGCCTCTGGCAACTACCAAAAGAGGATTTTTGTGGTGAGTTTCAACAACACATGGGTTATTGCCTGACACCACAGTGGCTTTTCCTCTAAATCCCAGCAGCCTTATATTTACAATATTATTTATATCTTTAAAGAAAAGACAAATTTGTTCTCTTAGGATTATCTAAAAGTAGTCCCTTCAAATTTACAATCTCTACAAATTCAGTATTTTTCAAACTATGTTAGGTATAGCTTTAACATAACCCTTTTCAAGAAGAAAGAGATTGATTAATTTGCTGCTGACAAGAGTTCACATTCTTTTTGTTTTTCTCAGAGGATGCATCTGCTTCCTATTCTGAACATGGTTCTACTTATAATCTAATTGCACTACCCTACACTACTCTATTATTTTCTTGGTCTAAGTCTGTATTTTAGGCCAATCATCAAAGCATACAGAAAGAGAAGACTTAGAAATTGAAAGCTACACATATACACACTAGGCTCATTCTATGTATGTGTGTGTGTATATATATGTATCAGTATAGCTGCTTCACATTTCGTAAGCATGCAATTCTATGCTTTAGGCTTGTCCTCACAATTTCCTGAGATAGGTCAGGATTATTGGCTCCATATGAGTGTGATATTTGTCATCTAATGGCAAATGGTTGAATTATTTAAGAACTCACTTTTGAAATTACTTTGCTCCTTTCACTGGGTCTATTGTCATATAGTCAGAATATTTTATCCAGATGTATGAATGGAGATTTTAAAGAAAAACAAAAAAAATCAAAAGAACATTCAGGCTGTATTATGTTTACTAAAATATCAGTGTGAATAGTAATTAAATGAAGATCTATGAAAAACAAGATACCGTTTAAAGAAATATTATCTACATAAAGCTAAATTCAAATTAAGATTCCATCTTCACATTAATGTAGTGAGTTAAAGTTACATTGCAATGTCATACTATCGTCCAGAAAACCACCAGAGTAGCACTAATCTAAAATTTAGTAATACATATATTTGATCATAAATTGGAGTTAGAAGGCTTTAGAAGATTGAACTTTTGGAAGCAGCTATATTTTTGAGCTTGGTGTATTTGGCTGATGAGTCTTTATTTAGTTTCTCTTCCTTTTATTTAGAAATAAAATCTTTAATTAGGAACTTAACAATCATTTTTTTTACTTGGCATAGGAAAATCTTAATGTAAATGTTAGCACAAGAGATAAATCCTACCTCAAAACACAATCATCAACATAAGAATTACCCAGGGCAAAATCAATTCAGACTCATATTTTCAATTGTTCTCTTTTGAATGTTGATTTCATTTATTATATTTTTTCTGAACATTGATTTTATCTATCATATTTCTATAATCATTGGTAACATATTAAACATATAACACTGAACATCTATTAAAATAATACCTAAAGTGTTTCAAAAGAATGTTATTGGAAACTTTAATACATCATATACTATAATCTTAATGCCTTTATCTTACAACTGAATAAAAGGTTCAGAGAGATGATTTAACTCTGCTAAAATCACATAGCTGATAAATTGCAGGTTAGAATTTTAAATCCAGGATTTCTAATTTCAGGGCTAGCATTTATTCAATTATGTTATATTTGACTTTCATAATATTATGGTATATGTTATTTTATTGTGCTTCATTATATTTTGCTTGGCAGATATTGTATTTGTTTTTAAAAGTGAAGGTTTGTTGGAACTGTGCATCAAGTAAGTCTATTGGTGCCATTTTTCCAACAGCATGTGCTTACATCACATTTCTGCCATATTTTGGTAATTCAATATTTCAAACTTTTTCATTATAATTATATTTTATAGTGATCTGTGAATAATGATTTTTTATGTGACTATTATAATTGTTTTGGGGTGCCATGAACCATGCTCACATAAAATGACAAACTTAATCAATAAATGTTGTATGTGTTCTGACTGCTCAACCAACCAGTTGTGTCCCCATCAATCTCCCTTCCTCCAGGCCTCCCTATTAATGAAACACAACAATATTGAAACTAGGCCAATTAATAATCCTATAATGGCCCCTAAATGTTCAAGTGAAAGGAAAGGTCATACTTCTCTGACTTTAATTCAAAACCTAGAAATGATTAAGCTTAATGAGGAAGACATATTGAAATCCCAGATAAGCCAATAGCTAGGCTTCTTGTACCAAGTAGTTATCCAAGCTGTGAATGTAAATGAAAAGTTCTTGAAGAAAAGTAAAATTACTACTGCAGTGAATACACAAATGATAAGAAAGCAAAACATGCTTATTGCTGATATGGAAAAAGTTTTAATTGTCTGGATAGATCAAACTAGCCATAACATTCTCTTAAATCAAAACCTAATCCAGAGCAAAGCCCTAACTCTCTTCAATTCTAAGAAGACTGGGAGAGATGAGGAAGCTGCCTAAGAACAGTTTGAAGCTAGTAGAAGTTGGTCCATGAAGTTTAAGGAAATAAGCTGTATCCATAGCTCAAAAAGTACAAAGTGAAGCAGCCACTGCTGATGTGGTAGCTGTAAGCTTGTTTGTCTAAAAGATCTAGCTAAGGTCATTGATGACGGTGGCTACACTAAACAACAGATTTTCAGTGTAGATGAAACAGCCTTAGTACTTTTAAAACTAGAGAGAAGTCAATGCATGGCTTCAAAGCTTCAAAGGATAGGCTGACTCTCTTGTTGGGGACTAATGCAGTTGGTGACTTTAAGATGAAGCCAATGCTTATTTACCATTCCAAAAATCCTAGAGCCTTTATGAATGATGCTCAACCTACTCTGCTTGTGTTCAATAAATGGAACAACAAAGTCTGGTTGTCAGCACATCTATTTATAGCATGATTGACTAAATATTTTAAGCCTACTGTTGAGACCTACTACTTAGAACAAAAAGATTCCCTTCAAAATATCACTGCTTATTGACAATGCACCTGGACACACAAGAGCTCTGATGGAGGCATAAGAGTAGATTAATGTTTTTATGCCTGCTAACACAACATCTGTTCTGTAGCCCAGGTATCAAGCAGTAATTTCACCTTTTAGGTCTTATCACATGGAGCATTCCTGAAGTCAGTAAATTCTGGGGCCCTCTGTCTGGGTTCCCTCCACTGATCAGACAATTCTTTAGAAAATATTGCTCTCTCTGCAGCAAGGAATGAAAATATTTGTGAGAAGAACCTGCATTCACAAAAGAAACTTCATCTGACCAGGTTTAATTCATATAAGGACTCAGAAAAATGCTTATGCTGCGCCTGGTATTTTCTGTGCGAAATGTACTGAATAGTCCTCATTGCTTCTCTGATTGTATTTTATCTTTGTGGTTCAGATTCCAGGTTTGTCATCATTAAAATTACTCTTTTGTTCTCCATTTACAAGAAAATAAAATAAAATAAATTTCATAAGACTGTAGCTATCAGAGATAGTCATTCCTCTGATGGATCTAGGAACAGTAAATTAAAAACCTTCTGGAAAGGATTCCACATTCTAGGTATCATTAAGGACATTCATGATTTATGGGAGGAGGTCAAAATATTAACATGAACAGAAATTTGAAAGAAGCTGATTCCAACCTTCATGGATGTCTTTGAGGGGTTCAAGATTTCAATGGAGAAAGTGACTGCAGATGTGGTGGAAATAGCAGAAGAATTAAAATTAAGAGTGAGACCTGAAGATGTGACTGATTTGCTGCAATTTCAAGATAAAACTTTAACAAATGAGGAGTTGATACTTATGAATGAACAAAGAAACTTGTTTCTTGAGATGGAATCTACTCCTTGTGAAGATTCTGTGAACATTGTTAAAATGACAACAAAGGATTTAGAATATTCTATAAACAGTTGATAAAGCAGCAGCAGGGTTTGAAAGGACTGACACCAATTTTAAAAGAATTTAACTATGGGTAAAATGTTATTAAATATCAGTGCATACTACAGAAAAAACTTTTTTGAAAGGAAGAATCAATCTATGTGGCAAACTTCATTGTTATTTTACTTTAAGAAATTGCCACAGCCACCCCAAGCTTCAGCAACCCCCACCCTAATCAGTCATCAGCCATCAACACTGAGGCTAGACCTCACACAAGCAAATAGAGTATGAGTCACTGAAGGCTGTGATTTTAGTTAGCATTTTTTTAGCAATAGAGTATGTTTAAATTACAGCATGTACTTTTTTTTAAAGACATAATGCTATCACAATCTAAATAGATTACAATATAGTATAAACATAACTGGTATAGGCATTGGGAAACCAAAAAAATTGTGTGGCTGCCTTTACTGCAATATTTATTTCATTGCAGTGATCTGGAACCAAATCTGCAATATCTCCAAGGTAGGTTTGTATACAATTTAATAGCATTTTTTTAAAAATAAAAATGGTGTAGTCGTCATTACTCTTGGTCTTTTCCCTCACTGACTGAAAGCAATGATCCATTTAGTTAGTAAGCTCCTAAAGGGCAAAGACCATTCCTTCCTTCTTTCTGTATACTCTTAGCATAAGATATGCTGTTTCCATGGGAACACACTGAAAACTGTTGACTTATATGGACAGAGATTATTTTTCAGAAAAAATATATACTAAACCTCTGGTTGTTGTCCCCACAGGGCATGTCTAATATGTCTAATTTTTCCAAAAATAGGTCAGCTAATTCAATCTAGTTCAAGGTTCCCTGTTTCTCTTTCATTTTAATGTGTCAGGTTTTTTTTTTTTTTTCTTTTTAAATGATCTCACCAGGAAATGCTCTGACAAAATATACTGGGTTTAATATAAGAAATACTGATAACGACCATGAAATTCTCTTTATAATTATAATTTTATATTTATGTCTTTACAGTTATAAGTTGAATTAAGAAAATATTGATAAAACTACAGTAAGACTTGTAGCAGTCCAGTAGATAATAAAGAATATTTATTCTTTGTACTATATTTTATGTACTATAGTATTCTATCTATTAAAGTACACAAAATGGAAAATTAGTAAGTTAAAACTCACAACAACTTTTGCAGAAAAAAACTAAGGGAAACAACTGACAAGGTAATATTTAATTTTACAAAATATATTCATGGTATAAATCCCCCATAGTATTACTTTTCTGTAATACTAGTAAATCACTAAGAAGGTTTTAGCACAGTTAAGTTTAACATTTACCTGAAAATATCGTAGATCCTGATAATTATTAAGAAAATCAGTTCATGTATTAACTGCTAAAGGCAAATGACTTCTACTTTGAGCAAAAATGGAAAATCTTACTGATTATATGTGAAGAGATTGCATTTTTCTATAATTCAGGTGAATTAGATGTATTCTTAAAAGCAACTTATTTACAACACTTTTTTTGTTATAGATGACGTCCAAATAGAGTTGCATCTGTTTATCTGAAAAAAATATATATATAACTATATAATGCATATGTTACTGAGTTGTTGACATCATCAATCATCAGAAAAATCATAGCACCCCATTGAAATAAAGGCCAGAAATATATACATTGGCAACAATAGGCTCTCTAAAGTAGCACCTATAAATATTCATTGTCCCTTGCTATGTGCCAGGTACCTTTTAAGACCCTGGAAGGATATGGCAGAATACTAAACAGACACAAAAAATTCCTTTCCTCACAAAGCTGACATCAAACTGAAGAGACACATACAAAATAAAATTATCTATTTCCACATATAATAAGTTTCTCAAGGGAAAAGCATGTTGCATAAAATAAATAGACCAGAGAGTCTCATTTAATTTTAAAAAATTCAATAATAGTTTGGTTCAAAAGAACAAGAAGTGGCATGGTACAACAGCTGATGGTCCTGAACACGGCTAGAGTGCACATTGCTTTTTTGTGTGAGAATTGTTCGGGGGTTATTGCCTCACATCCCTGACAAATATTTAGATATTTGTTTTAAAACATAAAACACGTAATATCACAGGTTAGAAATTATAAAAATGACTTTCCA
>VBSM01001124.1:25290500-25325500 GCA_008086735.1 Cheirogaleus medius
AGTCTCAGCATGTGGATTTGGTACAGATTTGCAAGTGTAGATCAAAGAGTATTATAGTAAAAAACAAGAAATAGCTAAGCAAAGGTCATGCATGTTCATTTGGAAGCATGGTCATAGAGGTCATCTCATCCTTTGAATGAGGGAAGCATGTAAAGAAGTAACTAATGTATCAACCATCCAAGTCAACATCACTGTAGCAAGAAAGGCTATACATAGCCTTCACATGCAATGATTATACAAAGAAACACTGCCAAAATGTGCATGTGATAAGTGTGTAGAATAACATTTTATCTGTTTTTCTTTTTCAAATGACACAACTCCATTCTGTTTTGAATCCAATTTAAGCCAAATTACTCATGATGGTATCTTCACAAAAACAATGGTCTTAAATTGGATTTCCTGGAGTCAGATTCTGCAATGCAGAGAGCTGTGTACGTCTGTACGGGGTGCTCTTGGGAGATACAGGAAGGCAGGACTGGGGAGGGGTGAGTTGCTGCCCAGCTAACACCAATCTTGATGCCACCAAGGCATTAGTCAATCCTAGGGGAGCTCTGGAGTTGTCTCAAATTGAGGAAATGAGGCCAAGCCCTTACATCTTTGTGTCAGCCTGACATTGACTCCTGAAAGGGGGCACAATCTTGCTGGTCCTTGCAGAGAAAATATGGTGGAGCACCACAGTATTCCCTGCAACCACCTAGCATCATAAAATATAAAATCTAATTCAGAGGAGATTTTGTCACTTCAAAAGCAAATACATTACACGTATTTTGAACTTTTTTTCATCTTGAAATGGCATGCCTCATTTGCTTAGAGTGCTATTGTAAAATGATCTATATTAAAATGTCAACTACTAAACAATCTCACCTATTAATACTAAAATGACTCAGAGAACCCATAATTAAGAAGTAAAATAGAATGCTGGATGGACAAAACGGATAGCATAAGGACTAAAATGTTGAAGTAGCAGACAATTTCATAAAGTACCTCCATTGATATTATTTCATTTGGTACTCAAGCAATACACAGAACTAATTGTAATTTCCTTTTTCTTTTCTTTTCATTTTTTTTTGAGACAGAGTCTCACTCTGTTGCCTGGGCTAGAGTGCCGTGGGGTCAGCCTAGCTCACAGCAACCTCAAATTCCTGGGCTCAAGCGATCCTCCTGCCTCAGCCTCCCAAGTAGCTGGACTACAGGCATGCACCACCATGCTCGGCTAATTTTTTGTATTTTTTTGTAGATACGGCTCAGGCTGGTCTTGAACTCCTGAGCTCAAACGATCTGCCTGCCTGGGCCTCCCAGAGTGCTAGGATTATAGGCATGAGCCACCGCACCCGGCCATAATTTCCTTTTTCTAATGAAGACATTGAGGCACAAAGGGATAAGTGACTTAACTAAGGTAAATAACAGAAGCTTGAGTTAAATCATGTCTTTTGATATCATATCACCATGGGCATCAATAATTCCTTTATCATTTCCAAATTTCTAAAGGCAGCTATGTCCAGTTAACAGTGGATTATTATTATCATAGGCTTCAAAATGCCAAATATACTATCAATGTCTACCATGTAACAATGACTGTTACAGGCACGGTAAAGAGTGATGAAATAGAAGTGTCAATTGCTCCCCTCATGGGATTTATATTCTAAATAAAAAATAAAAATAGGAAAACTAGTTGATATGATAGTCAAAGATGTAACAAAATAGAGTAGGTTGGGGAAGTACTTTATTTTCTTTTGAATAATAGACAGTTCAATTGGACCCAAGTGATGGAAGGGCTAGCCATCCAAAGATCTAGGGAAAGAGCATCCCAGCCAGAGGATACAAGTGGAAATTCTTGAGATACAGATGAGGTTGATGGTCTAGGAAAGGCTGACAGAATGGCTGGAGTCTTTTGACTGATGGGTAGTCAGTCCTAGAGGTGTGGTTTGGGAATCAGACAAAGGCTAGATCAGGTGGAGTCTTGTTGCCCAAAATGAGACAATGACTTGTTTTTTATTCCAATTCCAATGAGAAAGCAGTGGATTTAAACAAGGAGTAATATAATATGATAATTCCTTTAAAAATATTATATGATCTGCTTCTTGGAGAATGGGATAAGGGAGTGTAGAACTTCTTTGATGTGCTGATTATGTGAAAGTTGAAGTCATTTGTCAATGATGTCTTTGATTAGTATTTATTTTCCTATACATTGATGAAACTGATATGCAGCAAAATAAAAATAACGATGCAAACATTTAAACTTATCAATTCTATCATAACTTAAATGAGAACAATGTCAAAACTATGAATTTTAGATTATTTTCACTGTCATTAAGTGTAAACATACCCCATGAAAGTTCTACTAGAAATTTCCACATTGCTTATATTTTATGTACATGGAGTTTTATGGGAAATTTTACAGTGTATTTATGATCAATTTATAAACAGGAAAAATAGTTTGCTAAAAAGCGTTAATAATTTTCACATTATTAATGCTACAAATATCATTGGCCAATTGCAATATACTTGGTATTGTGGCGAGACTTGGAATATTAAGGTTAATAGGTACTCGCTATTATTTTCTTTTATAGCATTCATCTGTGAATTGTACATCACAAGATACTGCTATGTGACTATATCTGTGCTTTTTAAATTTCCATCTGTGCACTGACAATAAGTTCTGTGAATTCAAAATGCAGATCTGTTCGTTCACCTAGTACACAATACATAATTGGAAATTGATGTGAGGCTTCGAATCTAGCATAGAGTGATGATGTACATGAAAGTAACTTCATGTTCAGAAAAATTGGTATAACTATTCTGTTTTAAACTTTATAATTTTGAATTGGCCTCATAACAGCCCTTCTTTTGAGAAATTTACAGTGCAATTTGGCCATAGCATTGATTTTTTAATCTGTACTTCCCAAAACATAGCTCAATGAGATTATTTCTCAATTCAACACTTTCCCACTATGATACTTGGTCTTTGTTTCTCATCCATTTTCATTAGATTTTATTCAATATTTTTTTATGAAACCAATTTAATTTAAGTCATAATCTTTTTCCTAACTTAAAAAAACACTATTCACTAGAGCTTTCAATTATCATACGATAAACTAATGTAAGCACACTGATTTATATAATTCTAATTTTAAAAAGTGACTTTGACTTTGTAGTTATTTCACATAAATTTGAATTGTCAGATAAATTTGCCTTTTTTTGGCATATTGAAAAGAGTATAGAGTTTCTCATCACTATCTTAGAGAACTCCTTGGAGGGTCACATTGGGAAGATCTCCTTTGGAAGGTAAATTCAGTCATTAAAATCACACTGTACACTCACTCGGGAGGGGCAGAGATTGTATTCTATTAGGTCAAAAGTTGGCAAACTTTCTTTGTAGAGGGCCAAATAGTAAATATTTTAGAAGTAGGCCAAAAGGCAAAGCCAATAATGTTATGGAAGTTATTATATAACAAAAGAGAAAATAGATTTTCACAACATTCTTATTGCTAAAATTAAAAATACAATAATCATAATTGAGTACAATTTTTTTTTTGTAATACAGGTCAACTAGTGATGATGGAGTATTTTTTTGGAGAAAATATTTTGATTAATTAGGTTTCAAAGTGAATGTTCCTTATCATCAAATCAATTCCAAATATGTATATGTAAATACTTTCTTAGCTTGTTAATCACACAAAAACAAAATGAAATAAATAGTGGTTTGCCACCTCCTGGTATATTTTTATACAGAACAGATTTAGGTAGACCAATCTGTCAGTATTACTACATCTTACAAGTTTTTGTCTTATCTGTACCAACCAGTTCACAATATTTTGTAATTTCTGATATGATTTTATCTTTAGTCCATGGAAGCTTTTATAGAATTGTGTTTATTATTTCACAAGCAGTTATTTATAAGCTATTGTTCATCTCACTCCAATTCTACTGCTTTCAGAGAACATTCTGGGATTGTTTACAATCTTTTGATATTTGATGATATTTTGGTCAGGCTTCTATTAAGACATGTAATATTAAATTTTACATATTTTCTGTGTAATTCAGTTAGGACAATTTGGTAGTTGAGTTTTCTAGTTTTCTCTAACTAACACTCTCTCTATATATTTTATATATATATATAATGCTATATTGGTACTTATTGGTTTCAGTGCTTTAAATGTATAATATTTTTCTGGCTTCCATTGTTTTTGATGAGAAATCAGCTCTTGGGCTTCTTATTTCTCATTTTCTTTGGCATTTTCTTCCTTTTCTCTTTGTGTTTGAGCAATTTGACCATGATAGGTGTGGTGTTCTTTGTGTTTATCCTGCTTATCAGTGGTTACATATCCTTCATCAATTTTGGAAACTCATTGATCAACTTTTCAAGTGTTGATTCTGCCTCATTCTTTCTATCCTCTCTCTCTTGGACTCCGTGTACATGCATGCTAGACCAAACTCCCTGGATTACTTACAGGTCTTATTCTTTCTTCCATATTTTTCTTTTTTTTTTTTCTCTCCCCGTTTTCAGGTTAGATAATGTATACTGACCTACCTTCAAATTTAACAGTCCTGCCTTTTACTTTGTCTTAATTACTGTTAAACTCATATAATGAGGTCTCAATTTCAATTGGTTTTAGTTCTGGAATTTCCTTTGATTCATTTTATAAAGTCTACTGACTTGGCAAAATTCTTCATCTTTTTGTTAATATTTTATCTTTACCTCTATTTTTGAATATATGAATCATCTTTTACTTTTCTTTTGGTCTGTAGTCAGTTGGTCTCATTTCTTTTCATTTTTATTTGAATGATGAGAGTTATAATTGACTTGTAATTTTTACTGAATGCTTCATATTTTGTATAAAAAAAAGCAGAAGCTCCAAATAGTGTTAACTTCCTCCAGAGAGGGCTCGTCCTTTTCTCTACTAGGCAGATAGATGTGGATGCTAATCAACTTGAATTAAATTAGTGATTACGCTGATTCAAACTGGACCACAATTTTGGTACAGCTATCTGCCTTTGATTAGTCCCATTCTGAATGAACAGCTCTCCAGAAATTTCAGATGAGAGCTTATTGTTTTACAAGGGTCCCTCTGCCAGGGTGACTTGAAGTTTAAGGTTTGTTTCTCAGCACTGTGAGACTGTCAAATAATTTGATCTACTTTTCAGAGGTCTCAGTTTTGATTTTTAACCTTCACCATACACAGCTTCAGGATTTAGACAAATGTCTTTATGGAGAATCAACTTGAAATCTCTCAAGCCCACAGGTTTAACTTTGTGTGATTCTGAAACTGCCAAAAGCTTTGCTGTTTTCTCTGTCCCAACCAGCAGAAGCCCTCAACCCGAAGTCTCGTTTGCTTACAGGGAGTATTTCGCTGCACTTTCAAACTCTAGTCAACTAACGTTTCAACAATTCAGGCCAAAAAAGGATAACAAGGGTTTCAACTTGGGAGTTTCTGAATTGATTCCTATAAATTTGCAATTTCAAAATTCATTAGTAAAAGTAAAATATTGATGGCAAAACATAGCTTTTGTTAAATTGTATAATTATAGAAATATTAGAAGCTGTATTAATTAAAGTTATTGCTGTGTTTTATTATCATTGAAAAAATAAAGACAAACGTTTAAACATTCATGAAAATTTGAATCCAAAAATTTTAGTTATTTCGAGTAAGGTATGTACCAGGCTTGTAATGGGATGTCTTATATACTTTACAAGAACACTGGTTCATTAGCAACAATATTTAAGTAGTAAGAACCAAGAACTTTACGCAGTCATAATTTACACAAATTTATTTTTAATAAAGAAAAATTTTAATGAAGTTAAAAATCTCTGAATTGTCACCTATAAAATAATTTCCTTATATTATCTTTCTTTCATACATCTTTGAAATTACCAAAAATTTAAAATATTTGCAAGCAGTGTAAGATATACTTTGGGAAGTCACACCTTATTTGCTGTGATTGAAGATCATCCAAAGTTTGTGGAAGCAAATAAAGTTATACCAATATCTTTTAACACCTGTAGCTATTAAATTGAAGAATTATGACGTAAGCGGTGGAGTCGGCTGACGGTAACAGGGCTGAGAGGCTGTTAGCAGAGCGGCTAAAGATGAATGCCAGAGGACTTGGATCTCAGCTAAAGGACAGTATTCCAGTTACTGAACCTTCAGCAAGTGGACCTTTTGAAAGTCATAATCTTCTTCGGAAAGGATTTTCCTGTGTGAAAATGAACTTTTGCCTAGTCATCCTCTTGAATTATCAGAAAAAAATTTCCAGCTCAACCAAGATAAAATGAATTTTTTTCACGCTGAGAAACATCCAGGGTCTATTTGCTCCTCTGAAATTACAGATGGGATTCAAGGCAGTGCAGCAAGTTCAGCGTCTTCCGTTTCTTCCGAGCTCAAACCTTTCACTGGATATTCTCAGGGGTAACGATGAGACTACTGGATTTGAAGATATTCTTAATGATCCATCACAAAGTGAAATAATGGGAGAACCACACTTGATGGTGGTTTACTCGGTTTACTGTAATACATTGTGCTGTTTATGAAAATAGAGGGGCTGCATCTTGTTTATAGTTGTCTTTTTACTGTAATTTGATGTATACAACATTAAAAGTACTGACATGAAAAAAATTGAAGAATTATTTTATATTGATTTCTAGTCTCTTTTATTTATAATATCTATATAACTGTAATGTATAACAGAAATACATTTAAAGTACTTCTAAGTAAAAAACAGTGACTTTTTCATTTAAAAATATAGGTACAATGATTAATATATCAAGAATATGGAAGATGGGAATTATATTTTAAAAATTCATACAAAAAATAATGAATTCAATGAAATCAAGAAAGATTCTGTGGGAAATAGTTCATGGTATCTTTGTTAGTGCATTTTCTTGATCATATTAGAAAAACAAAAAGTTAATATTTATTAGCAACAATCACCTAGTTCAGAACATGCCTTTTCCTAGGACACAACTATTAATACCAGTCATAAGTTTCATATATTGGCATGGGACTCTGCTCACAATTGTCATACAGGGACCCAGGCACACAGAATAACCACTATCTGTATAATTTTTCAACAGGTCACACACTTACCTAAATCTTATGCCTCATCTATGGAATAAAGAGATGCAACTAGATCATCTGTAAAGATTTATTTATATATCCTATCAGTTATATATGGGATCTATATATGTGTGTGTGTGTGTATAAGAGAAAATTATTTCTGGGAATTGACTCACATTATTATAGAGGCTGAGAAGTCTACAATCTGAAAGCTGGAGAACCAGGAAAGCCAATGTTGTAATTCAGTACAAGTACAAAGTCTGAGAAGCAGGGGAACCAGTTGTGTAACTCCCAGTCTGAGTTCCGCTATCCAACGGCAGAAGGTGGATGTCTCAGCTCAAGAAGAAAAAGGGAGAGAGAATTCATCTCCTTCCCCTGCCTTTTTGCTCTATCAAGGGACTCAACAGATTGGATAATGCCCAGCCACACTGGTAAGGGTGGATCTTCTTTACTCAAATGTTGTTTCAAATGCGAATCTCTTCTGGAAACACCTCACAGGCACATCCACAAAAAAAAGTTTTACCAGCTATGTGGGCATTCTTTAGTCCAGTCTAGTTGACACATAAAATTAGCCATCTCTAAGTCCACTAAGGAAATGTTTTTGTTTTGTTTCTTTTCAGTGTGAATTGCATATATTAAAATTCTCCTATTGTTTATCTACTAAAAGTTTTATCCAATTTTATCAGACCCAAACCACAAATTTATATTTGGAAATGATCAAGTTTGTGTGTATGTATATGAGTGTATATGTTGGCTTAAAAACAAAACCATATAAATGTCCATCCTGAAAGATCAAGTGAGATAGAAATGAATTATATCTCTTGCAAACTTCTGATATACAACCTAATATTTTCTTACTCTTCCACTTTACTCTTGACAGCAACATCTATGAAGGCTGAGTAAATCTATTAATTACCAATCCCTAACTCTTATCTCAAACTTCATCCACATACCTTTTATCTTTTTCCATAACACCTTCTAAAACCTACTGTTACTTCTTAACAATATCTACTAAGAATCATTTTCTAGAGTAATTTTTACTTAACTATCCCCATTGAAAAGTGTAGCATGATGCATCTTTGGCAATATAATTAGATAATGGTTTAACTCCAAACATTGACCTCCATATTATATTCCCTCTAACAGTAACATACACTTATTCACCTTTTATTTGAACATTTTTTGCTAAAGCATAATATTACAAAGTGGCATAAAAAAGTTTTAGTCAAGAATATTCTGCCCCTATCAGGTGACTATGATATGAATTATTGCACAAAATCTTGTGTGATTTTCCTAGTTTATCCACACTTTTATAATGATGGACTTATATTAAGGAACATCAGTATGACTTTTGTCATGACTTTTTATCAGGAATCCCTGATACCGGGAACCCCAGAATACCTGATCCTGCTTTTGATCTAACCAATCCTCCCATAAGATCTATGCAAAAGAAGGGAAAAACACTTTAGTATTAGCTAGGAAACTGACCCTATACTTGTATACTTACGCTGAAATTGTGTTGGGGGAACACATTGTTTTCAAGGCTATAAGTATAAATACGTCTTTCTTCTAAGCTAAACCTGAATTCAGAAATGAATTGCCAGACAAAAAAGGAAAAGTATAACTGCCAGTATTATAGGAAATGAAATCACAAGGGTTGGGGTGGGGGGAGAGAAAGAGAGAGAGGAACAAAAATAGGGTTTTCTCTTAGGCCTTATGCTGATTCAGTCTCAGCTGCCCGCCACAGACTTCTCAGTCTAGGACTGTTGCTTTGCACTCCACTGTTGTGCTGGAGGAACAAGGTGCAAAAAGACTAAGTTTTAAGCCTGGCAAGTAGAATCAGAAAAGGGGTCACCTCACTATTATGACTAGACTTGGTGGAAGAGAAAGAAGAGGGTTAATTCTTTCTTGAAATTTTCATTCATTTTGAAAACTCAGCTCCTACAAAATGTGACCCAATCAGATCCTTCCAACTTCAGCAATCCTTAAAAGGGAACCTTTCCTTAACTTGATTCTGATCAATTAATTCCTGGATTTGGCTGCTTGGTGTTGTGGGGTAGGTGTTGTAGCAGGCAGTAGAAAAAGAGGGAGAAGATGAGAAGTCTTGCACCTACCATGGTGTTGAAAAATATTTGTTTATAACTTTAAAGCTAAAGCTTCTCAGTAGTTTTTTTCAAATAAAATGTCTTTTTGTGTTTATATAATATTGCATTTGTTTTAAAGCACTGTGACACACAATGGGATGTACTTGCGGTAGTTTTAAATAGCAATATACCTAGTGCATTAGAAATATAATTTTATTCATAAAAAAAACTATTAGATATTTATTAGTAAGTGTAGACATATCTGCAAATTTAGAGAGATTCACCTTACTTAATTAGATATGAAAGTGTTAAGTCCGTCTAATTAACTTTGAAGCTTATTTCTAAAATGTTAAGAATAATTTAAGATTACATGAATTTTTAACTATTATCTTGGTAATAATGAATATTTATTGATTTGCTTTAGAAGTAAGCAGAGGAGGTTTTATTTTTAAAATGAAGAGGTGTATTTGCTTTTTTTAATCATAGTAATAAACACATAACATGAAATCTACCCTCAATAATGTTTTGTGTACAGTATTGTTAATTACATGCACATCATTGTACAGTAGCTCTCTAGAACTTTTTCATCTTGCATAACTGAAACTTTGTGCCATTGAATAGTAACTCTCCATTTCCTCCTCTCACCAGCCCTTGGCAACCTTCTACTCTGCTTGTATGCATTTGACTATGTTAGATACTTCATATAAGTGGAATTATGCAGTATTTGTCTTTCTGTGACTGGCTTGTTTCACTTAGCATAATGTCCTCAAGGTTCTTCCATGTTGTAGTCCATGAAAAAGTCACTTCGTTTTAATGGCTGAATAATGTACTAGTGTATGTATAAAATGTATATCACATTTTCTTTATTCATTTATCTGTCAATGGACATTTACATTCTTTCCACCTCTTGGTTATTGTGAAGAATGCCAAAATGAACATGGGAGTACAAAGATGCTCAACGTCACTGATCATCAGGGAAATGCAAATGAAAACCACAGTGAGATAATACCTCACACTTGGTATCAACAATAAAGCAGAAAATAACAAGTGTTGACAAGAATGTAGAGAAACTGGAACCCTTGGGCACTTTTGATAGAAATGTAAAATCCTGCAGCTGCCATGGAAAACAGTATAGGATCTCCCCCCAAAATTTAGATTATAGCTACCAGATGATCCAGTGATTCCACTTATGTGTATTTACCAAAATAATTGAAAACAGGATCTCAAAGAAATATTTGCATTCCCATGTTCATTAAAGTGGATTTGAATATAACTTAAAAAAATTAAATAGTTTAAAAAGCAGAAGTCATAATTCTTAAAATTGATAGCAGAGAATCTTAAAGACAGTGAAAATGTTAATTGGGTAAGAGAGTTAATTGGTATTACTTTATTTCATATCAATAAAATCACACTGAATAATAAGTTAATGCTAAAATTTAAAAAGAGAGACAAAGCAATAATGCAAATATACATTTACTGAAACAAAATGGTTTAGAAATAAATAGGCGGATAGAGATATAATGGTGGGAATATAAGTTTCAACCGAAGTTTTAATTTGATAATTAAATGTATGGGAAAAAACATTAAACAAAAAGGAACTATTTTGATTAAGCCATTTTAAACAATGGAACAATGTAGTAAAAAGTCAAGTCTCACATTATTTTAGATCCAATATATGCTTTTTTGACATGAAATATGTAGAATAATAAATTAGATACTTAACTTTTTAGGAAACAAGTACATTTATTTTTGAAAAATTAATATTAATATATTGGAGAACTGAGGCTTTAGAGCCTTTTATAGTCAAGATTCAGACATTCAGATACTGTTGTATTTGGGAGTCAATAAAAAATCATGATTCATAGCTTTTCATGCTTGTTTTTAAGAGAGAGAAAAGAACAAGAAACAAAAATATTGAATTTATTGGAAAAATTTGAGGTCATTATAATAAAAATGTCAACCGAAACCCATCTCTATTTCTTTTTTCTATTTTTTAAATTATCATTTGTCTTAACCTGAATGGTATTAACACACTCAAGATAAAAAATTAACTTATCTTTTCTTTGGCCAAATGAGTAGTATCCCACTTGAAATGTGCCCTTTCTCATTCCATTTTAGTTCTTGGCCTTAAGAAATAAGATGTGGCAGAGAGGAAGGGAGTTCTTCTTCATTATCTGCTTTACCTCAAGGAGGTACCAATAATGCTAAAATTCAGTCTATACCCACTAAAATCCATTCATTCCTTTACTAAAATAATATTTATTCTGGGCACTGTGAGAGTCACTGGAGAACTACTGTTATCACTGGAGGCATTTGGGTGTCACAGAGGCAACAAGGAGGTATGTAAATGTACTCTTGAGAGACTACAGGGAAGACTTCATAGAGAAGATTATAGAATGGAGAGACAGTTGCTAACCTTCCCATAAAGAGATTTTCTGTGAAAATAACATTCATAAAAAGCAAAATCTTTTCTTTCTAAGCATACCCATATTTTCATCTATCATCCTCTCACAGGAAGATGGGTTTAGTCTGTTCTAAACCCCACTGCTCTATTGTTGCCACTTCTACATTCCTCAGGACCCTGCACCATTTATTATCACCTCCCTCTTAAATAGTTAATCTTCTCATTTTTCACTAACTTCTCATTCTTCCAACTACAACAATTTTCAATGATTTTCATGCATACAAAAAAAAAAGGCTGTCTTCCAACCTTCCCTTTACTTTAGTCACTACCTACTTCATGGCAAACTTCTTGAAGGTGTAAACTATAATCCCACAAGCTGGCTCAGGTGTCTACTGAATGACTTCTTTTAAAATCAATAGAGATCCCTTGAATATCAAATCCAACAACTCATTCTCTATCCAGAGCCTGCTTGAATAGTTAATTTCTGTACAACGTTTGAGTTTGAGGTCAACGTTTCCTCAATGAAAACGAACTTTTCCCTTAGCTTTATCTGCGTATTTTCTTTTAGTTATTTATTTATATCTGTCACATAGGTGCTTATTCCTATATGCTTTTCCTGAAAGTTGGTATGACCTTATGTTTCTTTCACATTCTTCACATTCCTTCATTGTACTCACCACCTTAAGGTGGCTAAGACTTGATACCAGACATCCTTTGTTTTAATGCTGAGGTTGTCATTTAGTACTGTATAAGTTTGAGCAAATTGTTTTTTGAGCCTGAAAGTACTCAAATGTTAAATAGAGATAATAATTGTGTTGGGTTATAATGAGGATCAATAAGATAATCTACACAAAGTTATTGTAGAGTGTCAGGAACTTATAAATAATAAATTCTAGATATTATTATTATTCATAATAATACATGTTGTTCTAATGTTAATTATGATTGCTAAATCTAAGCTCTAGACCAGCACTATTTGATAGACCTATGTAGGATGGCGCAAATCTTTTTTATATCTGATGTCCAATATGCCAACCATTCTTCACATGTGACTATTGAAGTGCTTGAAATGTGGCTTCTATAAAGGAGAAGCTTAATTTTTAATTTTAAATAATATAAATTTAAATAACTATATATGACCAGGGACTACCAAATTGGACACAGCAGTTCTAGAACATTATTTTTAGCTTCTTACAAGACATTATGTTAGCAAAGTTAAAACAAATCAAAAAACCAAGTCCTCCCTCCTCTATAGAACATGCTACTTTCCTAAATTCCCCAATTTCAGTTAATGGCACCACCATGCACCAAGGCAAAACATTCAAATACTATGTGATGTATTAGGATTCATTCTCAAATGAAAAGAGCATGACCTTTGAATCAAACACACCTGGCTTCACATAGGGCATCTCCATTTCCTTGCCATTTGACCTTGGGCAAATTAAATAACCTGTGAGAGTCTCATTTTTTTTTCATTTGTAAAATAGAAATAAATATGTGTATCACACAAGGGTATAGCCAGGATTAAATGGCATAGCATATGTAAAACACCTGGCATAGTACTGGGCATATAAAGCATATATATTTCATAAATATACATTACCTCTTTCCTTGTCTCCCATTTCAAATAGATTAACAGATCTGTGGCTGAAATATTTTATGAACCTTTCCTTTCTTTCCATTCCCATTGAATAGTTCATATTAATCTCCTTCTCATAAATTTTTTCTGGTAGAACAGCCTCTTAATACCTTTTCCCTAGTTCTCATTTTGTAATGTCTCTTATCCAATCCATTCTCTAAATTTCCACAAAATAGCTTTCTAAAACAAAGATTTGATCCTGTTACTACTTATTGCTTTTATACTTTTATTATACAAGTCTGTAATTCTGTATTGCATGGTTCTAACTTTTATATAAATGATATCACAAGTAGTATCATAGTGCAAATATACTTCTTCACCTTTTAACCTTGTATCCTTGGGCTCCACAATTATGTTTTTAGGTATACATAACTCTCATCTATTAATTTTTAAATTTGTGGTATATTTAAAAATATGCAACAATATATTTATCTATTTTTCTGATGATAAACATTTAAGGTTCCTTTGAGCATTCTAATATATCTTTTCTTGTGAACACTTGTAACACTCTGTGTAGCATGCACACCTATAATATGCAAAAGGATGAACTAATTCAAAGTATTCAGCTCATTGTATTTTACATTGGAAATATATATATATATCTCTTTTAACTACTATCCAGATCAAGATATAGAATTGTTCCAACATTCCAGAAGACCACCATATCCCCCTCCCAGGAACCTAATTCTGATGACCATCACTATAGATTTATGTTTTTGAACTTCATACTTATCAGGTCTAGAGGGTCCTCTTGTCCTAGATATTATATCTATATATGTTCTGCACATAGCTGTAGTTCCCCCATTATACAAATAGGATACTCAAGAGCAATGAATATAATATATATGATATTATAATAATATTATAATTCATTATAATAATATTATAATGAGTATAATATAATATGAGGTGGAATATAATTCATATAATTTCCAAAACCTATTTATCCACTGCACTCTTGATGCACATTTGAATTATTTCCAGTTTTATTATTAAGAGTAAAAATTTTATGAAATGGACATATGCACTCATTTTTTTTCAGATTTTATCTAAGGATAAAATTAGTAGATCATAAAATAAGGACATGTTTAGCTATAGTAGATAATTCTCTATGTCATTTTTCTAAGTGGGTTACCAATCTATATTCTTACCAGAAATTTATGAGAATCTCAATTGTTGAACATCCTTGACAATTTCTGGTTGTCACTATGCTAAGTTTGTAGTAATATTACATTATGGTTGTGCTTCCTATTTTACTGATAACTAATATTTTAAAGTATCTTTTCATATGCTTATTACCACTTGTATATCCCTTTTTGTAACATGCCTTTTCAATATCTTATCCCTCATTTTATTAGTTTTTTTGTCTTTTTTTTATTTGTAAGAATTTTACATAGTCCAGAATGAATCTTTTGTTAGGTATATATATTACAAATACATACACTCATTCTGTGGCTTGTTTTCCCCCCTCTTACCATATATTTAATAAATATAATTTGTAAATTTTCATGAAGTAAACATTTTATGTATTTCTTCTATTGTTAGTGATATAGTATACTACTTAATGCTTACATTAAATTCATGAAAATATTCTTGTATGTTTTCCTCTTTAAGTTATACTGTTTCAGATTTTATATTTATTTCTATGATATGATCCATCTGGAATTAATTTCTGTGTATGATGTGATGTAGGGTCAGGGCCCATTTTTTCCATATGGAATTTAATTGACCCACCACAATTTATTGAAAAAAACAATCATTTCCCCCACTGAATTAATGAGGGTCCTTTGTCATAAATCAGGTTGGTGTATATGGTGTGTCTGTTCTCAAATCTGTGTTCTTTGCCATTGAAATATTTCTTTACTTTTGCACTCATATCCAACTGTATAAATTGTTATAGTTTTAAAATAAATTTTATAACTGGTGTATAAATCCTACAGTTTTGTTATTTTTAAGATTGCCTTTCTATTCTGGATTCTAGGTTCTTTGCATTTCCACTTACATTTTGAAATTTAATTTACCAATATATAAAGTAATCTGCTGAATTATGTTGGAATTGCATGAATTTAAAACAGAATTTGATGAGAATTGACATCTTAATATTGAGACTTCCAATCTAAAAATATGATAGATATATCCATTTCTTTAGGTCGTATTTAATTTATTAGTTTTCTCTGTGGAAGTTAAATATCTTTTGTTAAATTTATTTCTTATTATTTGAAGGTTATTGATGCTAATATAAGTAACACTGTTTTTGCTTTAATATTATTCTTGTTTGTTACTAGTAAGTAGTAATAAAACTGATTTTTATGCATTGACTTCTATAGAGCAATCTATTAATAGCTAATTTTACTTATTAATTCCAATAATTTATCTGAGGATGCATTCAGATATTCTTTGCATACAATCATATGATATTTAAATGACTTTTATCTTTTTAATTTATTTATTTTTAATTCCAGTGTTTATAATTTATATTTCTTTTTCTTGCCTTATTACACTGGATAGAACTTCTAGTGCAATGGTGAGCATACTTATCTCATTACCAAACTCACATAAAAAGTAGTTGATTAATTATAATTCTGCTTTAGCTTTTCTTGATACCATTTATCATACTAATGACTTATTATACATTCAGAAAGTGATAAGTATATCATAAATGAGTCTTAAATTTTATTAAACACTTCTTCATAGTCTACTGATAAGATTGTGTTTCCTTCCCCCTTTTCTCTTTTCAATATAGTCAATAATATGAATGGTAAAACAAACTTTTCATACATCACTAGGTTCAATTTGCCAATATTTTGTTCAGGACTTTTGCATGATAGATGTTGAATCACATTTAATATTCTTGAATTATCCTACCAAACCTTTCTATATAAAATCTGAGGTCCTCAAAAAATGAATTGAGAAGGTTTTTTTTTTTTCCCTCTTTACCAGAAAAAAAGTTTGTTTTTTTCTTTAGTATTGGTGAAATTTTGTGAATTTGAACAGGAAAAAAATATTCTTTGGGAGATTTTGTTCATTACGATTTATTTTTTAAAAAACACATATAAGACTATTCATTTTTCTTTTCTACTTCTATTTTTATAAATTTATCAAGAAATATTTCCATTTCATCTAAATAGTGGACTTTTTGGACAAAATTATTCACCACATCCTCAGGATATTTATTTATTTATTTAATAGATACAGTCATATGTTTCTCAACAAAGGGAATACCTTCTGATAAGTGATTTGTTAGGTGATTTTATTATTGTGCAAACATCATAGAGCGCACATACACAAACCTAGAGGGTATAGCCTACTACCCACCTAGGCTATATGATACAGCCTTATGCTCCTAGGCTACAAACCTGTGTAGCATGTTACTGTACTGCATACTGTAGGCAGTTGTAACATATGGCAAGTACCTGTGTATCTAAACGTAGAAAATGTACAGTAAAAATATGTCATTACAATCTTATGGCACCACCATTATATATGCGGTATGTAATTGACAGGAATATCATTAAGTAGTACATGACTATACTTATTTTTTTACTTATGTACTAACTTTACCAATTATCTTTGGACATGAAGAAATGAATCAGTTATTTTATGAGCATGGAGGCAGTATTATAATAAATGTGTTTTTTTGTTTAATTGTCAAATAAAAATTGTACATATTAATTGTGTATAACATGATGATTTGACTTCTTTTCCTTTGAGTAGATACCCAGCATATATCCCTCAAGTCCCTCTCGTCCCCTTCTTTCTTAGTTTCTGATGATATGACTGTATCTATTGAATAAATAAGTAAATAAATAAATAAATATCCTAAGAGCATATGATGAATAATTTTGTTCAAAAAATCCATTATAGTGGAATGGCTCAATAGAGCTAATTAACACATGTATTACCTCATATTTATTGTTTGTAGTGAGAACAATTAAAATCTACTTCTTAGCAATCTCCAAAATACAATTCATTGTTATTAACCATATTCACCATATTGTATAATGTATATCTTAAAATTATTCCTCCAAACTAAAATTTTGTATCATTTGACCAATACCTTCCAAATTCCTCACTCATTAAGCCTCTAGTCACAACCACTATATTCTTTATTTCTATGAGTTCAACTTTTAAGATTTCATATATAATTGAGAACATGTGGTATTTGTCTTCCTATGCCTGGCTTATTTCTCTTATTATAATGTCCTCCAAGTTCATCCATGTTGTCACAAATAACAGAATTTCTTTATTTTTTTATGGGTAAACAGTAATCCACTGTGTATATGTACCAGATAAATCACTTTGTGCAGTATGGACATTTTAATGATATCAATTCTACTAATCCATGAGCAAGAGATGTTTTACCATTTGTTTGTGTCATCTGCAATTTTTTTCATCAGTGTTTTGCAGTTCTCTTTGTAGAGATCTTTCACTTTCTTGGTTAAATATATTCTTAGGTATTTTATATTCTTTGTAGTTATTGTGAATGGTACTGAGTCCTTGATTTGACTCTTAGCTTGACTGATATTAGTATATAGAAATGATACTGATTTGTGTCCATTGATTTTGTAACATGAAACTTTGCTGAATTTATTTACCAATTCCAGGAGTCTTTTGCTGGAGACTTTAGGGTTTTCTAGATATAAGATCATATCATCAACAAACAGGTATAGTTTGAGCTCCTCTTTCCCAATTTGTATGCCCTTTCTTTCTCTTGCCTCATTGCTCTGGCTAGGACTTCCGATCTTTTGTTGAATAGATGTGGTGACAGTGGGCACCCTTGTATTGTTCCAGTACTTAGAGGGGATGTTTTCAACTTTTCCCCATTCAGTATGATGTTGGCTGCAGATTTGTCATATATGGCCCTCATAATTTTGAGGTATGTTCCTTCTATGCCTAGTTCATTGAGGGTTTTTATCATGAAAGTGTGCTGAGTCTTGTCAAATACTTTTTCTACATCTATTGAGATGATCATGGGGTCTGTGTTTTTGTTTCTGTTTATGTGGTGTATTGTGGTCCTCATTTATCACATTGATTGATTTCTGTATGTTAAATCACCCTTGCATCCCTGGGATGAAACCTAGTTCATCATGGTAAAGTATCTATTTGATGTGCTATTGAATTTGGTTTGCTAGTATGTTGTTGAGAATTTTTACATTTGTCCATTTCCTCTAAGTTTCTACTTTGTTTGTGTAGAGGTTTTCATAGTATTCATGGATGATATTTTGTTTCTCTGCAGTATCAGTTGTAATGTCTCTTTTTTCATTTTTGATTGAGGTCATATGAGTCCTTTCTGTTCTTTTTCTGATTAATCTTGCTAGTGGAATATTGATTTTGTTTATACTTTCAAAGAACCAACTTTTTGATTTACTGACCCTTTGAATTGTTTTTATTAGCTTCCATTTCAGTTAGTTCTGCTCTGAGCTTTGTTTTTTATTTACTTATTTTTTATTTCAGCATATTATGGGGGTACAAATGTTAAGGTTACATATATTGCCCTTGCCTCTCCCTCCCCCTTTGAGTCAGAGCTTCAGGTGTGAGCTTTTTTATTTCTTTTCTTCTGCTGACCTTGGTTTGATTTGTTCTTATTTTTTAGTTCCTTGAGATGTGACACTATGTTGTTAATTTGTGATCTTCCTGTATTTTTGATATAGGCATTAAAGGTATAAGTTTTCCCCTTAGGACTGCTTTTACTGTATCCCATAGATTTTGAAAGCTTGTGTCCAATTTGTCATTCAGTTCCAGCAATCTTTTGATATTCATCAGAATTTCTTCATTGACCCAAGGATCATTTAGTAGAAGATTGCCTAACTTCTATGACTTTGTGTAGAATTGAGTGTTTCTCTTGGAATTGATTTCTAGTTTATTTGACAGCATGTTACTTAACTTCCAAATGTTTGGTAATTTTCTATTTCCCTTTTCATTATTGATTTCTAATTTAATTCTGTTGCTGTCTGATGTTTTATATGTTTTCAGGTCATTGAAATATGAGATTGATTGCACAGAATGTGTTCAATTTTGGTAAATACAGTGTATGGATTTATCTGTGGTGGTATGTACCTCTTTCATTAGGAGACACATAATGTCTGTGTGTTTCTTGTGGCAGGTTGTATTTTCCAACAATGGCTACAACAATATTTACCATCTCACATGTTCATTTACAATCTGTCCTTTATGTTCCTACCATCAATAAGTGGGGTCTATGTCTTTTTCCTTCGAATGTCAGTGGGTTTGTAATTTGCTTATAACCAAAAGAATGTGGTAGAAATGATGCTATATGACTTCTAAAGCTAAAACACAAAGTGATGCATTGTCATGTTCACTGAAACACTTGGTTTTGGAATTCTGAGCCACTAACCACTAAGAAGTCTGACTATCTTGAGACCACAGTGCTGGGGTATGAGAACACATGGGGAGGCCATGTGCAGTTGCTCTATTCATCTGTTCCAATTTGTGAGCTTTCCTAGGTAAGCACCACAAGATTTATAAATGAATGAACTTAGGCTGATTCCAGTCCCCAGATGTCAAGTAAGCTCTCATTTTTGTGTCTTTCAAAACTGAAGCCATTGTTTTCTGTTGTTATATATATAATTTTTTCCTTTCTTATTCTCTTATTGTTTATCTTTGTAGTTTGAGGGTTTTCTGTAGTGATAACCTTTGACTCTTTTCTCCTCATTTGTGTATTTGCTATCCCAGTAAGTTTTATACTATTGTGTGTTTTCATGATGGTAGATGTGATACCTTCACATTCAAATGTAGAACTCTCTGATGTATTTCTATTAAGACCAGTCTAGTGGTGATGAATTTCCTTAGTTTTTCATATTTTTGAAAGATTTTACTTCTTCATTCTTGAAGGACAGCTTTTCTGAGTACAGTATTCTGGGCTTACAGTTGTTTTCATTCACCAATTTGAATATATCATCCCATTCTCTCTTGGCCTGTAAAATTTATGCTAAAAATCTATTGTTATTCTAAAGGGGATTTCCTTACACATGACTTGACAATTTTTCTTTGCTGTTTTTAAAATTTCTCTTTTTCTTTGACTTTTGACAATTTGATTATAATTTGCCTCAGAGAGGATGTTTTTGGGTTCTATATATTTAAGGTTATTCAAGCTTCCTGCATCTGGATATCCATATCTCTCCCATGACTTGGGAAATTTTCAGCTATTATTTTATCAAATATATTTTCTATGTTTCATTCCCATTCCTTCTCCTTCTGTAACTCCCATATGAGAGTTTGTTTGCTTAGTGGTGCCCTATATACTTTCTTCATTATTTTTATTTTTTATTCTTTTTATTAATCTTACTGGGTTATTTCAGATTTCTCATCACATTTAGAAATTCTTTTTTTTTTTTTTTTTTTTGCTTGACAGATGCTCTCAATTATACTTTTTATTTCATTCATTGAATTTCTTAGTTCCAACATCTCTGTTTGTAATTGTATAAAACACTTTATTTCAATATGTGTTAACATTATGTGTGGTTTTAGAGGTCTTTTAATGAATTCTAATGTTATTATTGCATCTTCTCCCTTGCTCTGATTTTCTTATTCAGAAAATTCCATCCACTGTTGTTGGATATTCTTTGCCCATTTTCAATATTTATTAATTTCACTCAAATATTTTCTATTTTTCTTCATTTCTTATAAATTTTAAAATTTGACTTTTTCATTTTCTATTAATATTAAAGACTTGTCAATTATGTTTATTTTCTCTTGGTTTCTTGCTGGTTTAGCTTTCATTGCTGATATATGTTTTTATTTTATTTTATTTCTTTATTTTTTTTATTTCAGCATATTACAGGGGTAGAAATGTTTAGGTTGTATATATTGCCCTTGCCCCACCCAAGTCAGAGATTCAAGCATGTCCATCCCCTAGATGGTGCCCACTGCACCCATTAGGTGTGTATATACCTCTCCCTTCCTATCTGCCTGACACCCGATGAATGTTATTACTATATGTACATTTAAGTGTTAATCAGTTAATACCAATTTGATGGTGAGTACATGTGGTGCTTGTTTTTCCATTCTTGGGATACTTTGCCTAGTAGAATGGATTCCACCTCTATCCAAGATAATAGAAGAGGTACTATATCACCATTGTTTTTTGTGGCTGAGTGGAACTGCATGGTATACGTGGAGTTCTGGTATACCAGAACTCATGGTATACCATATTTTATTAATCTACTCATGTATTGATGGGCACTTGGTTTGTTTCCACATCTTTGCAATTGTGAATTGTGTTGCTATAAACATTCTAGTGCAGATATATATATTTTTTTTTTATAGAATGTCTTTTGTTCTTTTGGGTAGATGCCCAGTAATGGGATTGATGGATCAAATGGTAGTTCTACTTGTAGCTCTTTGAGGTATCTCCATATTATTTTCCACAGAGGTTGTACTAGTTTGCAGTCCCATTAGCAGAGTAGGAGTGTTCCTATCTCTCTGCATCCACTCCAACTTTTATTGTTTTGGGACTTTTTGTTAAAGGCCATTCTCACTGGAGATAAGTGATATCTCATTGTGGTTTTGATTTGAATTTCCCTAATGATTAGAGATGTTGAGAATTTTTTTATATGTTTGTTGGCCATTGGTCTATCTTCTTTTGAAAAGTTTCTGTTCATGTCCTTTTCCCACTTTTTGATAATGGTGTTTGATTTTTTTCTTGTTGATTTTCCTGAGTTCTATATGAATTCTAGTTATCAGCCTTTTGTGAGATGTGCAACATGCGAATATTTGCTCCCATTCTGTAGGTTGTCTGTTGGCTCTCGTGATAGTTTCCTTGGCTCTGCAGAAGCTTTTTAATTTGATCACGTCCCATTTATTTATTTTTGTGATTGCTGTTACAGTTTTCTTCATAAATTTTTTCCCCAGACCAATGTCTATAAGAGTTTTTCCAACATTTTTTTCTAGAATTCTTATAGTTTCATGCCTTAGGTTTAAGTCTGTTATCCACCATGAGTTGATTTTTGTGAGGTGAAAGGTGTGGATACAGTTTCAGTCTTCTACATGTGGCTATCCAGTATTCCCAGCACCATTTATTGAATAAGGATTCTTTTCCCCAGTATATGTTTTTGTCCGCTTTGTCAAAGATTAGATGGCTATACGAGGATGGTTTTATATCTGGGTTCTCAGTTCTGTTCCACTGGTCTATGTCTCTGTTCTTGTGCCATTCCAATGCTGTTGGAGTTACTATGGCCTTGTAGTATAGCTTGAAGTCTGGTAAATTGATGCCTCTCAATTTGTTCTTTTTACTTAAGATTGCTTTTGCTATACAGGGTCTTCTCTGGTTCTATATGAAGCATAGAATTATTTTTTCTACCTGATCTGGGGCTTTCTTTAGGTGGGAAGACTTTTTATTACTGCTTCAATCTTGTTCCTCATTATTTGCCAGTTCAGGAGTTCTATTTCTTCCTGATTGAGTCTTGGGAGGTTGTGTATTTCCAAGAATTTGTCCATTTCCTCTAAATTTTCTGGTTTATATGTGTAGAGATTTTCTTGTATTTATTGATGATATTTTGTGTTTCTGTGGTATCAGTTGTAATATCTCCTTTTTATTTCTCATTTAGTTTATTTGGTTCCTTTTTCTTCTTTCTGGTTAATCTAGCAAGAAGTCTATTAATTTTGTTTATCTTTTCAGACAACCAACTTTTTGGTTCATTGATCATTTTTATTTATTTATTTATTTTTTTGTCTTTTCCATTTCATTTAGTTCTTCTCTGACCTTAGTTATTTCTTTTCTTGTGCTGGCTTTGGGTTTGGTTTGCTCTTTCTTTTGTAGTGCCATGGTATGTGTCATTGAATTGTTAATTTGTGATCTTTCTGTCTTCTTGATGTAGGCATTCATGGCTATGAAATTTCCCCTTAGGACTGCTTTTGCTGAATCCCAAAAATTTTGATAGCTCATGTCCTCTTTGGCATTCAGTTTGAGAAATATTTTATTTCCATCTTAATTTTATCATTGACACAAGAATCATTCAGCAGCAGGTTGTTTAATTTCCATAATCTTGTGTAGAATTGAGTGTTTCTCTTGGAATTGATTTCTAGTTTTATTACATTGTGGTATGAGAAAATACATAGTATGATTTCTTTATTTTTGAATTTTTTTGAGATGTTTTGTGGTCTAAGATATAATCAATCTTGCAAAATAGTCCATGTGCTAAAGAGAAGAATGTGTATTGAGTAGTTTTGGAGTAAAATTTTCTGTAAATATGTGTTAGTCCCATTTGTTCTACAGTCCTATTTATGTTCAGTGTTTTTTTATTTATTTACTGCTTGGATGATCTGTCCAGTTCTGTCAAGGGGGTGTTTTGAAGTCCCTGGCAAATATGGTGCTGTCTTTTATCTCTTTGCTTAGATCTAGGAGTATTTACTTTATGAATCTCAGTGCTCCTGTGTTAGGTGCATAAATTTTTAGGATTTTTATGTCTTCTCATTGAATTGCTCCCTTTACCATTATATAATGACCATCTTTATCTTTCTTTACCATTGTCAATTTTATCTGATATGAGAATGGTTGGACTTGCTTTCTCTTGCTTTCTGTTAGCATGGAATATTTTTTTCCGTCCCTTCACCTTCAGTCTATATGCATTCTTTTGTGTTGGATATATTTCCTGGAGATGGGAGATATTTGTATTGTATTTTTTCACGCACTCAGTCAGCGTATGTCTCTTTAATTGGACATTCAGACCATTCATTTTGATTGATATGTCTGATGTGGGAATCTGTTTATCATGTTGAATAATAACTTATTGCTTTGTTTATTCTTTTGTGTTGTCGTTTTATATGAACTTTGTGCACTAGCTTTGGGTAGTTTTACACTGGTGGGTATCTATTGTACTGATCTGTGTATAATACACTTCTGAGTGTTGCCTGCGGGGCAGGTCTGGTCTTGACAAATTCCTTCAGTGTTTGCTTGTCTAGAAAAGTCTTTTTCTCCTTCATATATGAAACTTAGTTTTGTAGGATACAAAATTCTAAAACTGAAGTTGTTCTATGTCTCAGAATCCAGGAAATGAATGTCTTATTAATTTGTCTCTGGATATTTACCTTAATGACAACATCATAGACTTCAGATTCATTATGCAACTTATGTTTTTAGTAGATGATAAAACCATTTTACATTGGTAGTCCTTGGTCATAGCAAAGCACAAATAAGTATAGCACAAATGATCATTCCACAGGTAATGGTTATTATCATTCAGCAGTAAATATCTTTATTTTTAAAATGCCTTACTTATAGTAGCACCATATAACATTAATTATGCTAATGGCCTTTCTACTTTAACTAATTGTAATAATGAAATTTTGAGTAAAAATGATATATTTCATTGCAATAATTTAAAAAATTTACATGAGTTTATGTTTTTTTGAGGCAAAGTGCTAATCTTTTTTTTTAAATCTACTTAGACCATGGAAATACAGGTAAACTAAGTAGGTTTAAAATAGATATAGATAATGTAGAGTATTTTTTTCAATTTCCATTAAAGAAAAAATTTCAAAGATTTTTTTCTTCAGCCTTTAAAATGGAAAGTTGAAGACTTTATGAAAACTGCCTTGGTAACACAGGATACCACAAGGAATTTGACTTATTAACCTCACTCTTCATATAGGCCCTTAACTTAGAGCTTTGTCACTTTCTCAAAAGAATTCCTACATAGACTATGAAAACTACACTTAGGCTTACTATTGCAACTATATAAACTCATCCTGTAGTAGCAGGCCCTAAATTTTGGGCTCTTAAATTTGGTTCATGTGATTTTATTTGCTTTGTTTTCAGTATTTGGTATGAAATTGGCAATAGAGAGTGAGTTATTATGCACTTACAGTTTCACTGTTATGTGCTAGTTTTCTGCTGATGTGAAAAGACCTTTCTTTGGTCTGACCGATTAAAATAAAAAACCATGTCTGTTGTAAACATGTTGGAGAGTTACACTTCATATTCCATTGTAAGTGAAAATAGAAATTTTACATTCTGAGAAATTGCCATGAACAAAATGCTGCAATTCTGGAGTTTCTCCCTATTAAGACAACCAGAAATTAAATATACATGAATACTATAGTTTCAACATTTATTTCAATGAGTGAAGAACAATAATCCTGAAAGTTATCTTAGAAAATGCATTATGTGTCTCATATAATCTGACTTAAATTTCAAGATAGCCAGGAATTTGGGGTCTTTTAAAATTAAAGTTATAATTCTTTCTGCATAGTTAATTTAAAAAGCTATTATGTTAAAACCTTATGTAATACAACTGAACCACATTGTTGCATGTGCTGATGTAATATTGCATATAAATGGTCTTTTAAGTAATTTTAGTTGTTTCCAGAATGATTTTTAAGCACTTAATTTAATATTATCCTACGTGTTGATTACTCCTCTCCCTTTTCTCATTTTAGTCTTTTGCTAAATCATGTGAAGAAAATTTGAATTTTCTTGCATAGAAAACTTTGGTTAGGTGACTTTTAACTAAGAATATTAAGTGCAGCACCAGAAACAAATACTGATAAAAAAGTTGTATATATGACACTAGTCTCATTTTTATATAATTTTATTAATGTTGCTAATATAAAATAGTCAAAATGTTTTAGGCACTGTTGTTGGATGTTTAAATTTCAGACTATAAGAAAATTATGTTCTTTTAGCCTCCAAAGTATTACCAGTGCCTAATAAACATTCAGCATATGTTAAATGAGTGTTGTCAAAACCAATTTGTGTGCCTAACCCATCAGTATAGATTTTGTGATCATGTTTCCAACATACTTATTTATTTAAAATCTATAGAGTATAATGAACTATTAAATTATATACAATATGAAACATAAACAAAAAGAGAAATGGAAAAAATAAGGTAAAATTGAACATCCATGAACTAGGTTTTGTTCACTTTTTTTTCATTTTTAACACTTTATTTGCTTTTAAAGTACAACAACTAGATGTTTCACAATGTAAGAAATACACAATACAAGTAGCACATTAAATCAACGTATCTAAATCATAGAACATGTACAGTATTATCACTAGTAACAATCAATTTCACTTGTATAATACTACCAAAGCACTTCAAGCACCTCACACAAAAGATTAAAAGAAGGAAAATCATTACAATTAGAATGGGAAATGGAAAAAGTTGGTTCAAACTCAAAACACTCCCTGGCTCCAATAGTGCTAGTTACTTCTCCTCTCCCTTCAAGATTTCAGGCAAACAAATTGCTACCTCCTAGGATGATCATTCTAGTGAGGGAATGAGGCCACCTTCTACAAGATCCTGAGAAGATACATCCTCTCTGACACTGCCAGGACCAGGGCTAGGGTTAGGAGTGTGAACATGAGTGTGTGTGTGTGTGTGTGAGAGAGAGAGAGAAAGAGAGAGAGAGAGAGAGAGTTCACTTTTCTTTTGCAGATGCATATGCTAGATTAATGAGGCTTGCCAGTTCTTCCTGTAAACACGTTATGCAAACCTACACTTAGCTCAGTGAAAGATCTTCTCAATAACTATAAATAAATCCAACTCCTTTTGATTTTCAAGAGCTTCTCATTCCATTCCATTCCATTTCTGCATTTCTGGAAATGCTATAATGACTCCAATTTTCTTCTAACTCACAATATTTGATCTTCATTAACTCTAAAACTCTAAATATTGGTACCCATGCCTCACAAAAGGAATCTTATAATCAAATGATTATAGAATTTTATGTCCTAACCAAGGTACTGTCAATATTTATGAGTACACCAGGACAACAGGTATCAATAGGGACTGTCTTGGAAAAACAGTGGTTTATTTTTACCCTAGCAATAATGGTTATTTTGAGGTGTTCTTAAAGTAACCACTCTCCCACTACATATTACCTGAAGTCCTTTGTTCATGCAAAAGTTACGTAAACATAATTGCTTAAACTTCCTACTAATCAGGCAAGCATTGTCTTTATCTCCCTCGAAATTTCTCATTAAAAAGATTCGGTCTTTGTCATTTTATAAATATTTTTTTCCTTCTGAACTTTTTAAAAAAGAATTAACTTATTTTTAATAGAATAAATATATACATGTATTTGTCATGTACAGCATGATGTTTTCAAATATAATTACCTCACATTTTTATTTTTGTGGTGAGAACACTCAAAATCTTCTCTTAGCAAACTTTAAGAATACAGACATTGCTAGTAACTATAGTCATCCTGTTGTGCAATAGATCCCTTGAAGTTAAAATCTTTCACATAATAACAAAAAGCATGTTTGAAAAAAAATGGAATAAAATAATGTTTTAATTCCTTTTCTTCTTTTTCTTCTTCTTTTTTTGGTACAGCGGCAAGATTTTAAAATGTATATGGGGAGAAAAGTATGAGAGGAGAAACTGTGTTTGCAGAGCAGAAGTATGGAACATAAATGAAGAAAGAATTCTCAGAAATATACCACAGTAAAATCGCTACAGGGACTGGTTTAGTGAACACTTACAAGAGAAACAATTCTCTGTTTGAGAAAGTAGAGACATTTTTCTCTAAGTCAATTTAATGTCACTACTTTAGAAACAAAAGGACTAATTTGTTTTTTCCTTTTATTTATGTTTGAGTTATAACAGTACTACATATAATTTTATTAGGCCAAGTTAATGATATCTGACACTTTTTAGTGCATAATCCTTATATTCTAGAATGTTAACTGCATAAATGCTTGCAGTGAGAGTTGTATCAGGTCAGAAGACAAGACTTGGCTGGATTGAACCCGCTGAACTGAAATTAATGGGTTTTGAGCTATCAGATTTTAGAATATATTTAATTTAATTAATTAAAGTTTAAATTGAGTTCATTTCTTAGCAAAATTCTTAACAGCACAGTTAATTAGCTAAGGTCCAAATTTGCCAGTTGATTCTAATTTGATGAGGGATTTCTTCTGGGCTCTTAATTGCTACATTTGCCTTTTTAAAATCACAAATTCAAAGTTCAAGAAAAATCTGTTAGTCAATTTCATAAATGCATTACAAAGAAAGTATATATTAATAATTATTATTGTAACAGCGTGCATTATTTTAAAAAATAAATATTAATATATATGATAGCAGAGCTGTAATGCTTTTCAGTTATCTCTGTAAGTTCAGTAGAAAAAGTCCTTGCTTATTGAAAAATTATATATTCTATTGAATAAATGTTACAAAACAGTGAGCATAAGGCTTTCTGAAAATGGAAAATTTAAAGGATTCTTTTTTATTTCAGTTCAAAAATGCAATTACTATCAAAAATATCTTTCCTATGTAAATGTTCTTTTTGAAAGACACATGGCAGAAAGTCATTTTAAGCAGTCCATTTTCATCTTTAGAGAAGATAGTGTTCTACTAAACAAAGTAGTACATCCAACTGTTCCACTGTATTGCTTAAATTATCATTTTAAGATTAGAAAACTTTTTTCATTCTTTACATGGAAGCAATATGTATCTTTATATTTACATTGAGTCATAAATCCCATTCATATTCCTGTGGGGAAATTATAGAACAAGAACAATGTCTTTATTTGGATTAGGTAAATTTGAAGTGAACTATGATGAATTTATTCATTATAAGCAATTTCTAAAGAAAATAAACCTTTAAAATTAGGTATTTCCTAGTTCTGATTTTCATAATGATTTTATAGTAATGACCCTGATGCCTAATGTATCTGTGCTATTAAAGATTTGAGAATCTGAAATTATTCCTCAAATATGTTGAGATTAAATAAATTATTAGGTTTAAAGTTAAATGATTTTATGCTTAAATAGTCATTATTTAATTTGTAGATACTTTCAAAACCCTTAAAATATAAATCTGTATATTATAGTGCTTACTGTCCTTAGGAATATTCTGAATTTTTAGTGAATTTTCCACTGATATGTAATCTTTAATAAATGATAAATTAAATGGCCTTGTAGTTATGTAAATTAAAATTCAAAAGATAGTATGTTATAATGGTTAAGACTTTTAATTCTTGATTCAGACAATCTTGAAATAAAACCCAAGCAAATTAGTATCTGTGTGAACTGAGGCAAGTTACTTAACCTTTCTGAACTTAAGTTTCTTTATCAGCAAATTGGGGGTAATGATAATGACAAAATCACATGGTTACTGTGAGAATTTTTAAAAAATATGTACAGTTCTTAGCCTAGTGTCTGACATGAAAAATTTTTATTACTATTTTTAAGATGTTTAATCTCTAATACTGTAAATGGTGTTCTAAATTCCCTCTTTCCTTCTTCCTTTCTTCCTTCTTTCCATCCTTCCTCCCTGTCATTCTGACAGGATTTCATTTTTGCTATAATTCAATAACTCCATGTTTTTTATACTTTTTATTCTTAAGAAGACAGCTATTGTGTGTTTGCTTAGAGTTGGGTTAAAAACAACTAGACATTTTTGGTTCTTCATGGACTGAAGAATTGAGAGGAGACACATTTAGACTTGATGGTGATGAAAACATCTTTCTCAGAGATCCTGAACTTTGAGCTGGAAACAGTGAGTAGGTGGGAATTGACAGAATGGACATTGTCTGTCTTAGGAAGGGACTGATTGGATTCTTTATATGAGAAAATGTTCAGGATGGTATTTGGTGGCCAAAAGAGAGAAATGTGGCAGAAAGTGGTTAGTTATTTACTACACCCATTGCTCTTTCTTTTTCATAGCCTCCCTTATAGTTGGGATGAAATTATACCTATGCATGTCACTTCCAAGTCAGGGCCATAGAAAACTTCCCATGTGTTCCTCTACTCTCTTTCCATACATTGACTGAACCTCAATGGCCCTAAGTGTCCAGCGGGTGCTGGAGTCACAGTTTGGAATGAGTCAAGTCTGTGAGTCAACTCAAAGGGAGAGTCCCTCACAAGACTGCCTATTCAGGGACAGATATTTTGGATTTTTATAATGGAGAGTATAGACTTTATTGTGTTAACCACTGAAATTTTGGAGTTTTTTTGTTACAGCATTCAGTCTGTTTTGACTAATACATTTTTCACATCTGCTAATACTCATCTACTAATACTCATCTATTCTGCTTTCTAGAGAATGAAGAGAGGTTAATTATGGAAAAGTGATAAAAATAATGTGTGTAAAGAGAATATCATTGTAAGACATAGGGAATAACAAGTGCAAAGGACAACAGGAGATAGAGATAGAAATTAGAGGGAGAGAAAGAGAGAAAGAAAGAGAGAGGATGTCTTGTTTCAGGAACCATAATGAGTAGTTTCTGTATGCCTCATATTAACTTTCACCCTTGTCTCCCTTATTTACTGGGACCCAATCACATTAGCCTTCTCTCTGTTCCCTAAAGACACCAATCTCTTTTCAGTTGCAGAACTTTCACAAATGCAGTGTCTCCTGCCAGAAATGTCTTCTCTTGAATCTTTGGCTAACTCCTAATTACCCCATGTGTCTCAAATTAAATGATCCTCCCAAGAAAAAACATTTTCTTAAAATCCAGTCTAATTGGACCCTTATTCTTAATCATCTTATTTTCTTTTAAAAAAGTTATCACAATTTATATTCATGAAATAATTTGGATATTACATTTTAAAGTATCTGTCTCTTCTACCACATATTAAATGGAATGAAGGTTTATTTATCATTGAAAAATTCTTGGGACATAATAAGTACACAAATATTTAGTGAATGGAGTGACTTAAATGAGACGAAAATGTAAAGTAAAAGTTTTTGTAAGTTACGTGCTTGTCCTTTATTTTGGACACAATTGAGAACTACTGAGGGGTTTTAAATCATTGACTGATATAATCATATTTGCCTTTCAGAAAGATGACTTCATTTGTAAAATGAATTGAGAGGAGGGTAGAGTGAAGTGATGTTAAGCAAGTCTGGAGAAAATTGTTTCTGTAATCTTAGAGACAGATGAAGATAGTGTTAATTAAATAAGTATGAGTGAGAATCAAAAGCAAAACCTAGAACTGAAAGATGTTGTGAATGCAAGCCAAGTGGAGAAGACAGCGTAAGATGCTGATGAAAAGTAAGTATTTGGAAGAAACACCCAAGATTATTCTTGGCCTCTTATAAGCTGTGTAAATTTGATCAAATGACTTACATTTTCTTTAGCCTCAGCTTTCTCAGCCAAATAGTTATGCGTTTTGTCAGTTTTCAAGCAATTATGCCAGCAATAAGTGGATGAATGAAATTTTCACAATGCTGGAGCTTCTTTGATTGAATCAGTGAGTCAGAATCCAAAGCTCCAAACCTCAAAGCTCTGCTCCTGCTGCCTTTCCTGAGCCCTCACACTGATTCCTGAGGAACTCTTGGAATCTGAGGAGCACGGTGTAAAAATAATTATGCTCCTAGAGATCTACATTTGGAGGTCATGGGCACATCTCAAATTAATCTCATAATCATATTTCAAATCTGTTTCTCCACATATTGTCTCTTCTTTTCTCAGACTACGTCATTTTTAATTTTTTTTTATTTCTGCATATTATGGGGGTACAATGTTCAGGTTACATATGTTGCCCTTGTCCTCTCCTCGCCTCCAGGCAGAGCTTTGAGCGTGTCCATCCCGCAGATGGTGTGCATCACACTTATTATGCCTGTATATACCCTTCCCCTCCTCCTCGCTCCCATCTGACCGATGCCTGGTAAATGTTATTCCTATATGTGCATTTAGGTGCTGATCAGTGAAACCAATTTGCTGGTGAGTACATGTGGTGCTTATTATTCCATTCTTGGGATACTTCACTTAGTAGAATGAACTATGTGCTTTTTGACTTACTAATTCTCCATGCTTCATTTACCAACTATTTACTAATTACTCTCAAATCTACTATCTCCCTTCCATATGTTAATATTTTCTGCACAGTTTAGTCATCAACATGAAGATGCCTTCTAGCCCTTCATACTTAGCATGTCCCAAATTAAACTTCATATATAATCCCTATGTGCACACCTCCTCCCCATCCTATATTCCCTTATCTAAATGGATTCTATTAATGAGTGTCTACGTGAAAAACTCTGGGAAGTCTTAGACTCCTTTATCTCTCTTTATATATTTTCTATGTATATGTAAATGGTAAGACCCAATCTCAGTCTTAGGAGAAAAATCTAGGCAGACATTACAATTACTCAATTCATCCCTCAAATATTAATAATTCCACAAACAATGATAATTTATTAAATCAACCAATCATATTAATTGGATTAATCAATCGATCAGAAGATAAGAGGACTAGGAGAAGTCCCTTGTAAATTGATTTTAAAGACAGGAAGAAAATGAACAAGAAAAACAATAAATGAGTGAAAAAAGTGAGAAAATAAGACAAGAGGTAGAAGGAAAAATCAAGAGAATAATAAGCTACAAAAACCTGGAGAAGATAGAGCAGTCACGATGGTGGAATATTGCAAACAATAAGGTAGACAAGGACTGAAAGGTGAATACTAATTTAGTAACAGAGAGAAGGGGAGGATTCTTAGTAAGAGAAGTTGTAAAGTTCTGGACACATAATTCAGGTTGCATTGGCTTGGAAGGTGAACAGGAGGCAAGAAAGGATAGATACAAACAGCTCTCAGGAGTCCTGGCAGTGGAAAGGAAGAGAGAAAATCACAGTGTTTCTGCTCTGTTCAATTGTTGTGATACAGACTGTCTCTCTCACAGAGATTTTGTGAGTGGGGATGAAATTGTGGGTGGCTCTAGAAACTTTTCAAATATTTCTTAAATCCCTGAAAATAAATATAACTTCTGGGTGCAGTAACCAGAACCTTATAATTGTCAACACATTGTGTTTAAATTATCTAGTTTTAGGGACAGTGGTCACCTTGAAGATAGGCTATCTCTTATTCATTTTTGCATCTTCAGTGCTTAACATAGTTCTTAGCACATAGTAAATATATTACAAAAGTTGCTTTGTGTTCCCCAAACTAAATTGTAGTATGTAACTAAATTCTATGAAATTAAGGGTTAGTGTCTTTGTTCCCAACAAAAATACAGAAGAAACAGAGAAATTAAAAAATGAAAGACAGAAAAGTGGAATCTATTCGAAAAATTTATTCTGACAAGTCTTTCCATTTTTCTCCCGTCTAGAGACAGGACAAGGCTGAGTGGTTCACTAAACTCTGCACTGGTGTGTGATACATCCAGTTTTCAGTTTATTAACTTTGGATAAAAAATATCTATAGAAAGATACCTGTTAGGCACTTCCTGTCCTCAATCTACAAACCTGCTTTTTTTTTTTTTTGACATTGTATGAACAAAACAGTGGCAGTTGTTCTTAGGAATATTCGAAAAACCCAGAATTATATTAATACACTATTTTTTATATGCAGAATGAGAATAAGAACCCAGAAGCAACCTGTTCTATGTAACAGCTCTAATAGAAGTTTATACAAAGTAATCAAGTTTGGAATATATGCAAAATTCTTAGAGTTCACTGGTTTTAGATATAATAATATATCCCAGGTTATATTAATTAGAGATTAAGTATTGGATACTCAGAATGTTTAAATTATCCTTTGCCTAATGTAGTTCATATTTGAGTTCCATTTCTCTGCTCACATAATTTCCCTTGTGCTATGTAGACAGAATGGCCCAGGTAGGTATTATTTTATCCATCAGAAATAGCCCATTAATTCAACTAAAATATATTTTACCCCTCCAGTAGTGAATCAAGTTTAAGGGGCTTTTGTGGGTTTCTCAAATTAAGAGAAATAAGGAATAGAGAAACCATAGTACATCAGACTTGTTTGAAACCCTAAATGTTGATTGAAACCAAATATGGTATAGTATTGAATCTGCACCACTAGGGCCTGGCATTGCTCTTGAGCTCACAAATAGAATTTAGGTTTTGGATAACATTCTTCAGGGATTTCGCATTAAAATATTGCTTCAATGTTTATAGAGAAGCATATGAAATCAGGATAATTTCCCCTCAAATAGGGGAAAGACATGTGTAGGGATAAGATGATGGCATATGTTTTAAATAAAGTTCATCAGAGAGTATGTGATTAACTTTTCACCAAGGCAATGACATTTCAGTTCATATCTTTTTTATAAAAGAGTCCAATAATATTCTAAATATTTATATACAATGGCAGCTACTGGTGATGCTATGCTTCGTTGCCTTTTGCTACTTCTCTCCCCCCTTGCTCATGGCTCTGGATATCTTTACTACCAATAGTACACACTGCTACTCTTCTTTGGAAGAAGAAGAGTACTACTCCTCCTTCTAATGGAGTCACTTTCCACGCATTTGCAGAGAATTGAAAGTGCCTGAGTTTATACCAGTCCACTGAAGCTTACTTGCCTCAAGATTGGATAGGGCTTGGGCATAATTTGCACTTCATAGATCTTGCAAGGGCAAGATTAGAGCAAAGGTAGCCTCTTAAGGAGGAACTTGGCCTGAAATCATTTCTTTGCTTATTTTTCTTCCCTCTTCTTTATTATGCTCCTCCTAATTTCTTACTGTTCTCTCTTGGAACACTTTTTTAATTAGTAACTTTTATACAAGTCATCTCAGGTCCATTTCTGGAGAATCCAACCGGAGAGAGATATTTTGTAAAAACACTTCTGCATGGTTATTAGTTTATCTTAGAGATGTCCAATGAATAATTTGTTTGCTGAGAGAACATGTATATATTTAGTGAATTTATTAAAAAGACATTTATTGAGAAGCTACTGGGTGCCAAGCAATGGAGTAGGAAAGACCGAGTCTTCTCCCTGCCTTCATGGAGTCTACTGGTAGACACAAGAATCAAATGCACTGTATACTTCATTGGGGATGTGATTATTTCTGTGAAGGGAAAGTACAGGACTCTGTAAAAGCAAATATGCGGCGAATTGAACTATATTAGGTTGTCAGAGGAAGTATTCACAAATAAAT
>VBSM01001124.1:25330500-25342019 GCA_008086735.1 Cheirogaleus medius
GTTTCTAAAATATCTGGAATCAATTGGATTAATCTATGAACATCCAAGGAAATAATTTGCAAGTATGCAAACATTTTTTTAAAAAAGTATAGGCAATCAAAATTAAATATCTTGTCATAGTGCTTTTAGATTTCAGTTTTACTTATTACTCCATGCCAAAGTGGTTTCACTTTTTGAGAAAAAGTTACATTGCTATTATTTTTATTATGGTTGCTATTGTATTCATACTGTAGTATTATTTGGTGCTAACAAACATTATATTTTTTAAGAAGTAGAATAATAACAGGGGTTTATCAGTTATGTGTGAAATGCCTTCATTTTATTTTTTCCAATCTCAATTTTTTTGTGGAAAATTGAGTTCAACATTTATTTTCTTAACCCATCTAGATTAGAGAGGAGGAAAAACATTATTCCAATCAAAATAACCACAATAAATGAAGTTAAACTTAGTATACATTTGATTTTTGTCCACGGTTTGCCTACTTATTTTTTGGGAAGTAGGAAAATCAAAAAATTATTTTCCTCTCCTGAGCCTCTTCTTTTTATTTCATAAACATCCTCTGTTTGTGAGCTTCTTGAGGGAATGGACCATGCATCATTCCTTTCAGCACCCTACCTGTAGTATTGGCTTTGACATAGCCATGCTCCAAGTTTTAAGTGAATACTGAAGAAATAGAGAAGGAGCCTGTCTGGGAAGTATAGGTCCTTCATAAAGGAAAGTGAAGATATATGTAGTCCCTGGAGCACTTGACCCATAAGGGATCTTCTCTGAAGTCAGTAAACAGTATGCACTGAAGGGCAGTGGTAGATAGAATAGAAATACACAATGTTTTCTCCTAAAGGTAAGTGATGTGTGAGTGAATGGCTAAGAGTATGAGAGTGTGTGTGTGTGTATGTGTGTGTGTGACTGAAGCAAATTTTGGATAAATGGCATATTATAATAACTACATGGCTTATGAGCTAAGATCAAAATGGGAATTCCTCTGAATTTGCTCCTAAACCTTCAGTAAAAGATAGTTCTAAAATGATCTTAAGTTCCAAATTAGGGCTTTAATACAGAAATTAGAATGTGTCCAGTTCAATGCATTAATAAATGTTTTATTCTTGGTCAAACATAAAGCTTATTCTCCCCTCTAAGCCATGATAAGGCCTATAAATGGAAGTGTCTTCCCAGAAGAAGGCAGAGTGTTAATGTCCACTCTTGCATTCACTTCCTCTGTTTCTGGTTGCAGGGTGAAGTGTGGGAAGGAAGAGGAGGTTGGGGGATAGAACGGATGGCTTCATTTTCTGCGTGACTAGGTACTCCCTGAGACTGAGGTGGTTAGGGAGAGCTTTTTCCTTAAAAGGACATTCGTGAGAAATTCAGAGTCCATCACTAAGGAACACACACTGAAACACTCTTACCTCTAACCCAGTATCACTCTAGGCTTACTTTGTAGTTTCCTTTATAGCCCAGCCTCTCTTCCGGGATAAAACAAAAATGTGGACTACAGGCCATTAACGTCACCAACTCTATCCTACTTCTTTCTTAGGGTAAGTCAGGCACTAGTCCACTCTCCCTGGCCCCACTTAGTTTTAGAAAGCACAAACCAGACACTTTCCACAGGCCTGAAAAAACCCCCTCACAAGGAGCGATGGTTAATTTTATGTGTCAACTTGACTGGGTTAAAAGATACCCTGATAGTTGGTAAAACATTATTTCTAGGTGTGTCTGTGAGGGCATTTCCAGAAGAGAAAGAGATTACTATTTGAATATTTAAGTAACAAATTCAAATAGATTGCTGTTTGAATCAGTTACTGAGTAAAGAAGACCCTCTGTTGTCATTGTGGGTGGCATTATTCAATCCATTGAGGGCCTGAATAGAAAAAAGGTGGAGGAAAGGTGGCTTTGCTTTTTTTCCTCTTTAGCTGGAACATCTATCGTCTCCTGCCCTTAGTCACAGGAGCTCTTGGTTCTTGGGCCATTGGACTCAGATTGAATTACAGTTCAGCTTTCTTGATTTTTCAGCTTGCAGGTGGCATTTTGTAGGACTTCTCAGCTTTCAATTGCCACAATAAATCTCCACTTATATATCTATATATTTCCTATTGATTCAGTTTATCTGGAGAACCCTAATACACAGGGCATAAAGGTAAAGGATATAGTATCCCTGAGTGCTTCCAACTTTGGACAGATGAATAGCAGCATTATTCATTTCCCTCCCAAAAAAAAAAAAATTGTCTTTACAATTCTCTCTCTCAACTATAAACATTTCTTATTTCCCTGATCTGACCAATAGTTCAAAAGTTGCAAAACCCATAATTATCCCTTTAGTAAATTCTGCATTTCAAAAATCTACTATATTTTTGTTTTCTCCACAGAATCTTTTATTTTATCATCTGTTGCAACTTCATTGTAGGAGGTTGAAAGAGAAGGAAAATTGAGTGGGTAAGTATTTTGAAGACAGACTGAAATATTTGGCCAAGTTTCTTAGGAGTGAAAATATTGCATCAAAGGAAATCTTACTTACATGTCCCCAAAAAAGAAAATAAGCAGAATTTCACTCATTGAAGTAGAGTCAGTAAGCTCGGAAGCTAGATCTCCTCCCTTCTCTCTCCAATTCCCAGCCTTTGCCCTTCACAGAAACCACTGGATATGAAGAGCACATTTTGAAAAACCCCTCCTGAAGACTACATGAGGAACAACCAGAAGATTGAAATTAAAGAAGGCTAAAAAATCAGATGTGTGTTGTGGAGACAATGAAAGTTGTGAGACCAGCTAAGGAATAAGAAAGTGATTGCAGAAAAGGTGAGGAAAGGAAGGATTGAGCACTACTTGAGAGGATAATATATGTAGATAATGGGCAAGCAAAAAAGGGAAAAAAAAGAGGTGAATCTAATTTTGATAAAATACTTAACCCAAGGTATTAGAAGATTATTATTTCAAAATATAATTCATATATAATTATAAATGAGACATTTGATTTTTTATATTAAGTCTTTAATCTGCTGTATATTTGATACGTAGGACACATCTCAATTTGGACTAGCAAAATTTAAGAGCTCAACAGCCACATGTGGCTAGTGGCTTCCGTACCTACAGAGCAGCTCTACGGCATGAGTTGCCCAACCTTGGTTCACAAGTTCACTGGCCAAATCCAGCCCAATTCTTGTTTTGGTATGGCTAGGGAGCTAAGAAGGATTTTTTTACAGTTTTAAATGGTTGGAAAAAAAATCAGAAAAGGAATAGTATTTATTAGCATCTGAAAATGATACGAAATCCATAAAAAGATTTATTGAAGCACAGTCATGCTTATTTATTTATTTTTATTTTTTGGCAAATTTCTTGGTAAAAACAGAATAGCCAATTAGTTCTAAAAGGCACTATGGCTCAAAAAGCTTAAAATATTTACCCTGTGGCCCTTGACAGAAATAGTTTGGCTATTTCTGCTCTGAATGGTTAGCTCTCCAAGGACTGTGAGCACATCTTAGGTATCTTTGTTAGCATTCAGCACATGGCTGACATGCAAAAGAGACTCAGTAGTTTCAGAATAGGATATATTTTTATAAATTCAATTAAACAGAATTTACTGAACAACTACAATACTAAAATATACACTGTTTACCTAGAAATTGTACCTTATAATTTTCATAGTCAGGTTCACTGTGTCACCAGAAGAGAAAAGTAATAAAACATAATCAAGAACATGGAATTCTTTTTTTTTGAGACAGAGTCTTATACTCTGTTGCCTGGGCCAGAGTGACATGGCGTCAGCCTAGCTCACAGCAACCTCAAACTCCTGGGCTCAAGCAATCCTTCTGCCTCAGCCTCCCGAGTAGCTGGGACTACAGGCATGCGCCACCATGCCCAGCTAATTTTTTCTATATATCTTTAGTTGGCCAATTAATTTTTTCCTATTTTTAGTAGAGACGGGGTCTCGCTTTTGCTCAGGCTGTTTTTGAACTCCTGACCTTGAGTGATCCTCCCTCCTCAGGCTGGAATTCTTAATATAGATAGATCTGGGTCCAAGTTCCGGTTTTGCCTCATCCATAACCTTGGGTAATATACTAACCCCTCTAACCTCTGTTTCAATATCTGTAAAATAGGGCAAAATAGTGTTAATAGCAGTTAAATGAAATGATGCATATAATAATTTAATATAGTGACTGAAGTATGGTTAAGTTTTTAATAAATATTATCTATTTTTACTACATATATACAAAGTTTCCTAACTTAATGTATTCCTTTCAGTAGTTTTTAGTCATCACTTTTGAAAGAAGTTATAATTTAATTCATATGGTTTATAAAACCGTAATCTAAGTATTTGTTCCTTTTGACAGATCTTAGCACAACTATATAGGTTAATTAAAAATATTTTGGACACCAAATCACATTCCTAGTATATTATAATTGCATGAGGCTCATAAGTAAATATAAATACATACTCTACATGCATAGCATACGAAGAATATTTTCAAAGAAAAGAGAAATATTTATGTATAAGGAATATATTTATGCATAAGATACATTATTTAGAAAGCATTCACAATTTGAAAATCAGAAGCACACATGTTTAAGTAATATACTTTATAGGTTTACCATAGACCTATAAAACATTTTTTTACATCTACAAGTTTAAAATTAATAATTTAAACATTTAAAATTGATAATTTAAATAACTAGATAAGTTTAAATTAATACTTTTAATTTAATGATGTTTAAATGTTATAAAATGTTATTATATTTAATATTATAATAGTATTCAAATCACATTGTTCCATTTATTTCCCTTGATGAAATGTTAACATTGCTGAAAATAATTCTTTGGACTGTTATGTTTAATTTAGGTTTTATGACTCCTCTGAGTGAAGAGAGGAAGAGTGTTGTAATTTTCTGGACATGGAGAATCATTTGCTATGGTAAACTGGATAAATGCCTGTGCTACCTCATGGGAGTAGGATAGAAAAAGAGTAGCTGGATCTATTCTGCTGAGATGCCAAGGCTTCCATATTCTTTCAAAATCAATGGCCGTAGAGGGATCATGAATTGTTGAGGTAGAACAATCCTTACTCCTCTTTATCTCTCATCTACTGCCTTTGAAATCAACTGGAGCTGCGTACTTGGAAGTAGCACAAAGGGTAAGGCTGGAAATAAAAATATAGCTTAGGATTTGTGATGCTCAAGTGATTCAAACTCATTTCTCCAATAGCTGCAGTTCTGAAATATGCTAGACTTATCACTGATATATTGCAGTTCATAGCATTCTAATTCATTTTACAGAAGTAATCCTGCCCAGCTCTACCATTAGTCTTTTAAGTAGAGCTTACATTTTGGTTCCATTTGATATAATTCATCCTTAAGTTCATAATACCTGATTTTATCAAATTATGCAGATATAAAAAGTGTCCAGGTCTTTTTTGTGGACAAAAACAAAATGATTAAAAACTCCCATGATAGATACTTAATATTCATGTGTGATATAAAATGCACCTCAACCTGCCAAGCCTTTCTCTTCTTTCATTTAAGCAGTTTCTGTAATTCCACATATTTCTTTCCTAATTAAAAATGGGGATAATAAAGTCCCTTAGCTTCTTTATGCAACATATAATAAAAGACACTTTTTCTTATGTGTAAAACTGATATTTTAAAAACTGATGTTCTTAGTGTCTATTCAACTTTGTGAATGCACTGCACATGTTAGTCTCATATCCCTTAGAGGGAGTATGGTCTGTGTTTACTTAATTTGTTTTATATTACTATATATTAATTTTGTCTTATATTCATATACTATTTATCATCAATTATGAGAATTTTATTTTTATCATTTCAAAAATAATCCCTAAAATGTAAGTGTTATATGTAGTGGGAAAATATATAAGGAATCTGAAAAATAATTACCATTTTGTAGTATTTCACAATGAAATATTATTAATCATTACTGAAAGTAATATGTTGATATTGATTTTTTTCTTCATTTGTAACACGGTTTCCACCTTTGTTAGCTTCATTTTATGCTACATAAGTAAATCTAAATTTTTGTAACATTTATTATGATTAAATGGTCACTAACAACAATAATAAAATAATTATATTGCCCTCATATTCCTTGGATTTAATGATTTTCTTCTGGAAATATAATATTCAGATAAATTTAAATGACGGAAGCCAACCATTTAATGAGAAGAGAAAGATGACAAAGGGTCCAAATTTAACTTTAATCTAATGTTGCTTATAAACACAAAAAGAGCATTATATTTTTGTAAATAATTTCAGATTTTAAAAAGTAACCAGTAATTCATTTTAAAACTATCATCATGCAAGCTGTTATTTTATTTGTTTACAATTATTAATCAGTTTCAATTGCAAAGAACACAATCATTTGGTGTCTTCAGACTCTAGTCACACATTGAGTAGTCTCTTATTTTAAGTTACTATCACTAATCACAAACAAAGATGTGTCCAAATTTTAAAGGAACATGGGTGTCCCAAACCTCAGATAATGAATTTTAGCTCTCTCTGGAGAAAAGCTTTTCCTGTATGTAGTCTGGCAATATTCCAAGATTTCTTTTTAAAAGTAACTCCATATGTGTACCGAAAATAAGCTAGTGATGTTTTAAATCAACTGAAAAGAGAGGCTGTTCTTTTCAATATTTTTTTCCTGGGCATAACTTTGAAGTGCAGCATTTGGGGATTATGAAGGTTTGGGTTACCTGCTGAATGAAGGCATGGAAAATTATTTGAAAGTACTCTTTTTAAAAAATGTACTTTAAACTTATGAAATATCACCTGTGGTTAAGAGGAGGTATGCAATTCAAAGCATTTTTTTCAACCTAAAGAGAAAGAGTTAATTTTAAATTGAGATTATATTTTCCAAGTTTTCTATGGCTACAAGATCATAATCAAAAGTTTGTGGTTCACTCTTTTTAAGGGCAGGAGATGATGGGGATGAGTAAATGCAATTAAATTAAAGAAAATGTGGGTAAATTTATGAGTTGGGTACTGTAAGTAAAACTGAAGCAAAGACTACAGCTTACTATAATGACTGTTTCACAGCAGGCATTTTAAGTGATTTTATTTTCAAATAAATTCAACTTGCATGTATTTTCCTGTAATCTGTTTTGAATTTACTTGATGCATTCAAAGGCTTGAGATTAGAAATATATATATATATATATATATTTGTGTGTGTGCATTCCATTGGCAATATTTTATCTAGAAAAAAGTTGCTGGCATTGCTAAATTTGTATTGTGTAATTATAAAGTAAAATGTATTTGAATAAGCATTCTTTTTCAGAAAGCAAAGGAACTGTAATAATATATGCTTGTCTTACATCATGAGAGATATTCTTTGCCTAAGGTATCACAGACACACCTGCTACAATTAGATATTGTCAAATAGCATTTTGAAAAGACTTGGATGTCTACATAGCTAAATATTTACATTAGTATGCAATACATTTGATTATAACCAAGCAGGAGGATGGCTGCATCTTCTGTTTAGCAGCAATATGTCAATGATTTAAAAATATCAAATCTTCTGATACTTATTGAAATAAATGCTATTTGTATTAAAGGTCATATACTTCATTGAAAATGTAAAGAAATGACTTCAGAACCTCAGCTTCCAAATTAAGTTGACATTTATAAATAAGTCAAATATTTTTAATTTGTACATTTTAAATGTAAATGTGGTATGGTTTATAACTTATGGTAAAACTATAACTTTCACTAGAATATGTGTTTCATTAAATTGAGAAATATTCATTACCTGTGCCTTCAATATGGCAGGCACTGGGCTGAGGAATATTGCATATTCATATTTATAAGTACTAAGGACAAAAAATGCAGAGAAGAAGAATATAACCTTAACATTTGTACTCCCATAATATGCTAAAATAAAAAAAAACAATGAAATATTATATAGCTGTCAACTATATTAACCAGAACTATATATATCAACATAGATTGGTCTCATAGATAAAATATTGGGTCAACAAGAAAAATGCAAGATGTTTTATACAGTTTTGAAATTATTCTGTTAATTAAAAAGAAAAAATATGTGTCATAATATACATATATACTGTACTAAAATATAAAAACATGCATAGGTTTAAAATTAATTATAATTTTTGGTTTCCTAAGACTGGAAAGAGGAACATGGAGGATGATAATAGTATTTGTATTGATTTATTTCTCAAAAAATGTTAAAAAATATGATGCAACTATGATGGAATGTTTTTATTTCTTATGTGTGTCTTATGCTATGTTCTTTTCTACATATTTTATCTTTTTAAAGAGGTGATCTAATTTTGTGTGTGCGTATGTGAAAATTGAATTAAGAATTCTTCCCGATTTTGAGTTTTTATGCTGTAGAGTTGGATTGCTACTAGAGCTATTAAATCAATTGTAAAACACTCGGCTCTTAGGAAAAGCTTTTACCAAACTCATTATTAACTTCTCTCAGTGAAGAAGTTAGCATTTTCCTTCTGCTAGTTTTTCAGAGTCAAACTTAAATTCATAGCATCACCCAATTCAAATGAAAAGGGAAGTAACAAGCTACATATTAAAAAGAAAAATATGCCCACCCCCACATTTGGAAACTGAAATAAAAATCATGAGGAGAAAATTCACAAACAGCAGATGCTGTGGTTCACTTTTCAGTTGTTGATATTAAACATGAACACCTCTGAGATTCCACATCCTGTGTTTATAGATTGTAGCTGAAATGGTAATATGGTATATTCTGGTACTGTACTTATAAATATGTTATACTAGAAGGCTTTTGTGATGGAGAACCATTTTACTTACAAAATGTTAGGTTTCCTCTTGGATTTTATTTATTTTAACTTGGAAGAATACTACATCTTTAACCTGTACTGAATGAGATGATAAATAATGAACAATGTAGTGACACAAAGTCCTTCTGTGAAAAGTAAATGATTTCATTTTCAGACAGGTAAATGTTCAACACAACATGAGGAATATGATTAGTTTTTAGTATTGTACATAGTAAGATTTTCAAAACATAGGAAGCTATTGGAATTAATAAATATGCAAAATCCTAAAATTTTATAATGTGAATTAAATATTAGTTATGAGAAAGTATTTTATTTTACAAAGATAGATCATTACTAATATAAATTTAAAAATTTATAAGACAAGATAACAAAAGTAAAGCCTGCCAAGAACATTTCTGAAAGTTAATTATCCACTAGGTCTAATTAGGTTTGCACTATAGATGTTTAATATTTACGTGAAGAAAAATTAATTTCTCTAGCTTCTGTTTTTAATTCTTCACAGTCATCATTGCATATGCCTGCTGTTGATTACAAGGATGTAAGAAAGTAAAGGTATTTTATTGCACTGACTTTTCTTTACCTAAACTGAAATTGCATACTTGCTGAGCATGTGAGCTCTGGCAGCAGATTTGCCTGGGTTTGAATTATTTAGTCTCTTTTATTTTTCTCACTTTTAAAATGAGGCTAATTGTTTTGTGAAGATTCAGTGGGATAATACATATAAGTATTTAGTGTTAGGCCCTGATAAGCACTCAGATCCCATCTATCTAGAGTTTAATTATTATTGTTTTGTTGTTGTTGTTGTTGTTGTTGTTATTGGAAAGGCACTAGTTTCCTCAGCATCCACTTTGGACCCAGTTCAATTTCATTCTCCTAGTTTAATGATCATTTAGATCATTTAGAAAAATCACGCCTGATTAAATCCTTTTGCTAATTAAAACCCTTAACAATTTTCAACGGCTTTTAGGGCTCAGACCAAAAATCCTGAATGTATTTTTTATGGTACTGACTTCTTCCATAGCCTCACACCTCACAATTGTTTCCACTTTGCCACTTTTGACTCCAAAAATCATCAATGTTCCCCTTACTTTAAAACAATCTCATATGTTACTACACATAACCCTTCTACCAGCGAATTCCTATTTGCCCTTTAGCTTCATGTTCTAAATTCAATTCCTCTGGATCCTCCTGACGATCTCTGAAGGCTCCTCCTTCCGTCGGTGCTGCTCTCTCAATACCCCCTTCTTAAATTTTTTTTTGTGGTTAGTTTTACTATGAGATAGTATTTTAATATATTAACAAAATGAGTTTTCCATGTAGAAAGCATGTGATGAGTTACAGTATGCCTCATTACACCGCCTCCAATTGCCCATGACTATACAAAGTTCTCCTAGACTGGAGAAGGGACAGGGGAAGCAGAGAGGAAAATGAGAGGACAGACCTCGTTGGGTGCCACGGAGAAGGTAGGTAAGGAGAGCAGGCAATAGGAAGTGCACCTAAGTTTGGGAAATTTAAGAGCTTGGGAAATTTGTCAACTGAGGAAACATACTAAGCCTCTAGATAAAGTTGCAAAAATGACCAGCTTCTAAAGTACCTCACTCTGCAGCATGTAGTGGAAGCAGGAAAAATGTCCCAAAGATGTTTTTCAGGATTTGACTCTGAAACAACCTCAGACCTCCCTGCAGCTCTAGAATACTTCAGGTAGGTTTCAGACTCCTAAGGACTTTTCAACAAATGTCAGGCATAAATATATTATGAATACCCTTTGTTATCACCAACACCATGTTGAAGGTATTGACCAGCATGTCTGAGTTGGGCACCCAGAAATTTGGACAAATCCTCAGAGAAATTCTTTCCATTAATAAATTAGGGACCATAATATTAATATAATTTAATTACAATATAAGGTGATAATATGATTATTTTGTTGCAGTATAGGTTTATCGAATACATTTTTTTCCTCTTTCTAAAATTATCTTGAAAAATAAACCCATAATTATCAAAATTAATTTATTTAATCTTGTATTTAACAAAAATTTTCAGGGCTAAGTTTTAGAATAAAGAATAAATAAAATGCTGATTTAAGAATATATTTTTCCAATTAAATTATATAAAGTGCTATATGAAAACATGACAACTTTTACTTCATCTTTAATCTGAGTATGGCCTTTTTTGAGATGAGAGTTAAGCTTTTATTTGCATACTGAGTATAGCTTTGAGGATTATAAATAATATATAATAGGAAAGGACTTTACTAATTTCTTTGATTATCTGTATCAATGCTTTGATAACTATCTCTTGTCATAATTCATGTCCTGGTTTTCTTCTTACATGTTAACCAGTATAAATATCATTTTTTATATGTGAATGATTTCACCTGTAATTTGAACAGTTCTTCTAATACCATTCATCAACTGCAAGAAATTCTGCTGCTTTTTCATGATTTATGATTTACTTTTACAAAGAGTTTATGGTTCGTATATTCCTAAAGTTTCTGGAGTCAGTGTCCAGCAATTATAAAGACTTAAATATAATGGATGGAGTAAGTATTTAATAATTTTAAAAGACAGCAAATTTGGAATGATCAGTCTTATAAGAATCCTGTTAGTAAAAATGTTTTCATAATGACCAGATTTGCTTCTTTTTGCAATCTCATAACTCTAAACAACAATTATATGAGTAATACATATTTGCCGGAGCCAGCCGGCGACGTGCGGCACCTAGAGTTTGGGGGTGAGGAT
>VBSM01001124.1:25342119-25434032 GCA_008086735.1 Cheirogaleus medius
GGCAGCAGCTGTACCCCAACTCTACCCGTGTCCGGGACAGCTTCCGACACATATTCATATAGTAAATATTCAAATGAGAAGCCTATGGAATAAAATAAAAAATAAAATAAAATGAAATTCTAATAATCAAAAAAGTATATGTAATAAAATGTGTGTATATATTACCTAACATTTATTTATTTCTCAGTAATTCCAAGTGGTGATCTATAACGTTTACTTTCATCATTATTTCTTAGAACAAACTATATAATAGCTAATTTTATCTCCATTATGCAGATAAAAAATAAAAACAAAAAATTAGGTATAATAAGATTACAAATAGTCCCCAAGAGATAGAGCCAGGACAGAGAGAGAATTCTGAATAGTTAGCCACAGTGACGTATAAATATCCTTTTATACTTTTGATAGCTCTAGCTAGAAATCTCTCAGACCAGTTTCAATTGATGAGGCTTTAGGGAGTTGGGCTAAGCAAACTTTAGAGACTTTCTATCTCTAGAATGTATTAATACTGAACTATGTTCAGTGGAACCATTAATTTTGATAATTATAGAATAATTCTAGAACTTTTATTTTTCTAATGTGTATCACAAATTTCCATTTTAGTATCTCAACAGTTCAAAAGTCCCCTTTCCACAGGACACTGATAAACACCTCATAAAATGCACTTTGCAAAATGCTGACTAAAAAAAGCATTTCATCCTTAAATTGTCTTACTCTTCTTCCTTGATTAGACATTCAGCATTTAAAATATATTTGTGTCCACAATTAACTTGATTATTTCTTAAATTATTTACCTTAAAAAGCTAGATAATTCTTTATATAATTCATTTTTCTTTAATATTATTAAAACAGATTTATCCTTAAAACAAATTTTTAATGGAAATTTGTATAGAAGTCAAAGAAAAATTGCAATGATACCCACCAAACCCAATCCAATTGCAAATGTTCCTCTTAAACATGAAAGCTACTGAACATTTAGGAAAACGTTTTCCTTCTAATCAAGCAAAATGCAGCAACGGCAAGAATTTTTCTGCTTTCAGTGTAATAAAAGTAAACTTAAGTTTGCTTGACCTAGAATGGTTGAACAAAAAAATTATTGTGATAACAATGTCCACACTTTTACAAGACTCTGTCTTTTATAGTCACTCTATGATATCTAGTGCCAAACATAACCCCAAGAAAGACTCTGAGATTTATGTCTCAGATATTAAAAACAAACCGCATTTTACAATCTAAAAGAAAAATAAATTCATGTATTTTTAATAGAAAAATTATCCTGAAATACTTGAAAGTTTTCTTTTTGAAAACAATAATCTTCAAAATTAGGAAGTGACAAATAAAAAGAGTTAAATATTTCATGAAGCTTTAGTATGCTCAGAATTTCATTCAAATTTGCTCTAACTAGAGAAAGTGAAACAAGCTTACTATATATTTAATTTCCAGGGATCAGAGAGAAATTTTGATGAAACAAAGTAATACAATATATGTAGGAAAGCACATTGGCTACTGCCTGGTTGTTCCGCCTCCTCTCTGTGGTACCAGGAAGTGGTATAAAGCCCTATAAAAACACAGCCTAGCTTGTGAAACTAATAGGTTGATGTAACTAGAAATTCAATATAAGTGGGTTTGATAAATGTGGGGAAATTTAACATTGAGCCTGTGGGATTTTTGGCCAGCCTTTTAAAGTTGATTGATAGATTTAAGAATTATATATATATATATATTCAATACAAGTGGGTATCATGGTATCATAAAAGCACTATTATCAACTAAAAAAGTTACAAAACTCTATCTCCCGGGCATTGGATAGGTAATGCATTTTTAGTTACTAAAGTCTACTTCTGCAATTCACTTGCTTTTAGCTAGTCTTGATGTGGTTTTGCAATTTAATGTTCTTGTTGAGATTCTTAGAAGACTTTCTCTTCATTCAGTTGTCATTTGGTGATGACGTAATTTACGGACAGTCTTTTCCACTACTTTTTGTTTGATTAAAGTTTTGTTTTCTAATGCTATTTTAAAATTCAGTCAAATAAAATGCCTTCTAATTTAGCTTCTCAAAGAAACTTCCTTCAGACTTTGTATATGTTCTTGCAGATATCCTCTTCTTCAGTTTAATGGAAAGAAAAAACAAAGTACATTAACGGAAGTAATATTTTAAATGAGGATAGTTTTCTTTTTTCTAGCCACCTGTGGAAATGTCCACAAATACTTTGAAATTTTTAAGGCAGAAACTATAACAAGTTAGCAGTTATGAATGTGGCTTAAAATACAGCATAAAATATTTTAAAACAAACATCCCATATCCCATTCAATCCTCTAGTCATGTAATTGATGGTTCTCTACACCTTATAAGCATGCATGTACAAGAGGTAGTGTTGTTTGTATTATACTCCTGTATTATATCAAATTGTTTCTATCAAAATCATTTAGTATTTAATACTAAATAATATGAATTAATGAATGCTAATAAGGTCAAAAATGTTGGAAGTGATAGGCTCTGAATAATTTTCCTCAATGAAACACAAATTTAAAATTAAAAAAATGGGTTAGTCAATCAAATTTAAACTATTAATTAAAAATAGAATATATTTATGAATTAGACTAACTTTAGAGATTAAAATTAATTAATAATAGGCTGGATAGTATTTTGATAGAAGGAATGTATGAAAGAATATGTAGAGACAGGGAAACTTATTTTCCCTTAAATTTACATTGACTCAAATATTGAAATAGCAATGTTGAAATTAATATATAATTACATATTTGAAGTGCTAAAACAAATGTCTGGATTTAAAATAAAAATATTTTCACTCCATTAAAAATATCATTACTCATTCTCTATTGTTCTGAAAGCAATTCACACAACTTAAAGTCTTTCATTAAAATTTCTATTTCAATAAGATTTACCCAATGTGTTATATAAATTATTATAAAAATTATTCATAAATGTTTTACCCTTTGTTTCACTTTGGTAATAACCATGCAATTAGTTGTAAAGGGATGGACTCTGAGTCATAATACCAGTTTATCAATTGCTTTTTCTGCCACACCACCAAAATAAATATAATTGTGTATTTCATATATTTTCTCTAAAAAGACTTTTTAAAAGTTCTACACAGATTTTCTATGTACTTTTCATCAGTATAATATCTGTATAATTATCTGAACCAGGAACTTAATATGATTAAATGCTATTAACTAAAGACTGTATTTGAATTTCACTAATTTTCTTATTATTGTCCCTTTTCTGATACAGGATCCAATCCACGATTCCACATTGCATTTGCTTGTTTTGTCTCCTTACAGTAACCACTATACTGAAGAGTTGTCTCTTCTACTCATTTATTAATTTATTCAATTATAGACTTGTGTGTATTTATTTTATTCTGTGGATATAATCCATTGATATCAGTATTTATTTTGTTATTATCAGTTATTTACATTATCTCAGACTTGCCTATTGGGAGATTTTTTATGTTGCCTTCTATGTCCATCCAACACACCTCCATCATTTTTGAGCATTTTTTTACTTTTGGCAACAAAAGATGCACCAGGCTCTTTTATATTTTTCCTGTCCCAGTCTTGGAATTAACAATATCTTTAAGGAGTTCTGATTTTTTTTATTGAAAAAATAGTATTTAGAAATAAGGTCTGAGTTCTAAGTGTACTCATTGCTACTGAGTGTCATTAATTCTAGGCCCTTCTCAGAAGATATGGCGATGAAACTCATGGATTTATTCTAAACTACACACACATACTTACACCTACTTCTGTATTTGTCTGTATCAATATTAAAAGCCATGAATTGAAATCAATTATAATCCAACACCTTAGCTCACTCCCATCTGTGTGGTTGTGTTATTCATTTATTACAGTTTTAAACTCATTACTGTTTATTTTCTAATTTGCTCCCTCTCTCACATCCTGTAATCTACCCAGTGATTTTATTTTAACCTAAATTTTATCACTGATTCTTAAGGGTTCTCCTGGTATACTATTAATTCACTTCCTAACAGATGGTATTTATTTATCAATTACACTTCTAAGACATGCATTTTATCTGACTGCATTGTTAATAGCTATGATAACAATGTATAGTTTTAAATGTTTAATGAATAAATTATTTTTCAACCTATTGATTATTATTTAAAATGCAAATAGTTTCTGATATAAAGGCTTCCCTCTTAGATTTTATAGAAAATGTCAGTATTCAGTTTTATACTGAGCACTGTATATTCGGTTACAAGATTTATAGTAAGGACACAATGTCATTATTCTCCAAATGTGTGAGGAAGTCATAGACACATCTGCATCTTCCCAAAGTCCATTAGAATTGTGTTGGTCTTTATACTGCAACCAAACAGTGTTTGGCCACGAGGGAAAAGGGACTATAGAGTACAACATCAGCATGATATAATTAGATTAAATTTAAATTAAATTTACCTTTTGTTATATTATGATTTTTAGAGAAAAAAAAAGATAGATTTTTAGCCTCCGAAGACAAAGGTCTTCCTCTCTTTCTCTTTAACTCTAGGGCTTATGCTGGCCCAGGCATATAGTAGACAATCACTGAGTCAAAACATACCATAAACTAACACGAGTTCTTTAAGTTTGTATCCTCTTATAGGTTCTGATTCAAACTTGATGAAAACATGACTATTTCTGGATTATTTACAGACGAAATATCAAGAGAAGAGATTAGCTTTCTCTCTTTCTTCTGCTTGCTTTAATGACCATTTACCCTCATTTGCATTCCCTGCAGACTGCCAAAAGGAAAATGAGAAGATGGCCTTTGGGTCACTCAGCTTGACTAACACCCTATTAACTCTTAGAAATGACTGAGTGTGGGAAAGGCTTTATAGTACAGGTTACATTAGGTTTTCAGATTATCTATATGAGTGCTATCTCAGTTCTTCATGACCAAGGATAATTAAAGTGAAGTCTGCATTAAATCTGCTGCTTTTCTATGGTTGGCTGAACGCTAGGAAAATTGAGATGTATGGAAAAAATGAAAATATTTCCTAGTACTTGAAAAAGCTCTTTTACTGTAATTGAAAACGGTATAGTCTTTACTACTGTATGACAGAAATGGTGTTTGTTTTCAGAAAAACTAGAATATGATAGGGAAGAAAGTAAAAACCTTAATTTTTGAATTGAAACAATTTCTATTTTCATTTATAATATTTCATCTGACATCTAAGCAAAAGGACTTCCAGCTAAAGGCAAAAAACACAGAAAAGAGAACACAGTATTTCCTGAAGTTCCCAGTTCTTAGAAGTGATTAAATATTAGTAAGGGTAGGGCCGATATTAATACCCAGTGCCCAAGGCAAGAATACCACGTGTCTGTAACTTCTCCCAGAACCTGTAAAGAAAGAGATACAGAATGTTTTTTTTTTCTTTTCCATTGCTGGATCAAATGGTATTTCTATTTTTAGCTCTTTGACATATCTCTAAATTACTTTCCACAGGAGTTGTACTAATTTGCAGTCCCACCAGCAGTGTAAGAGTGTTCCTATCTCTCTACATCCACACCAGCATTTGTTGTTTTGGGACTTTTTGATAAAAGCCATTTTCACTGAAGTTAGGTGATATCTCATTGTAGTTTTGATTTGCATTTCCCTAATGATGAGAAATGTTGAGAACTATTTTATATGTTTGCTGGCCATTATTCTGTCGTCTTTTGAAAAGTTTCGGTTCATGTCCTTTGCCCAATTTTTGATGGGGTTGTTTGATTTTTTATTGTTAATTATCTTAAGTTCTATATAGAATGTTGTTATCAGCCCTTTATCAAATGTATAGCATGCAAATATTTTCTCCCATTCTGTAGGTTATCTATTCAGTCTAATGATAGTTTCCTTGGCTGTGCAGAAGATTTTTAATTTGATCAGGTCCCATTTATTTATTTTGTTGGTGCTGTGATTGCTTCAGGGGTCTTCTTCATAAATTCTTTGCCTAGGCCAATGACTATAAGAGTTTTCCCAACATTTTCCTCTAGAATTCTTAAGGTTTCACACCTTAGGTTTAAGTCTGTTACCTATTGTGAGTTGATTTTTGTGAGAGGAGAGAGGTGGTGATCCAGTTTCAGTCTTCTACATGTAGTTATCCAGTTTTTCCAGCATCACTTATTGAATAGAGATTCTTTTTCCTAATGTATATTTTTGTCTGCTTTGTCAAAGATTAGATGACAATATGAGGATGGTTTTATATCTGGGTTCTCAGTCCTGTTCCAAAGGTCTATATCTCTATTCTTGTGACATTACCACGCTGTTTGGATTAATGTAGCCTTGTAGTAAAGCTTGAAGTCTGGTAGACTGATGCCTCCCAATTTGTTCTTTTTGCTTAAGATTGCTTTGGTGATACAAGCTCTTCTCCAGTTCTATATAAACTGTAGAATTATTCTTTCTAGATCTGTAAAAAGTAATGATGGTATTTTGATAGGGGTTGCATTAATTCTGTAGATCACTTTAGGTAGTATGAACATTTTAACAATATTGATTCTGCCAACCCATGAGCGTGGTAGTGTTTTCCATCTGTTTACATGTTCTATAATTTCTTTTCTCAGTGTTTCATAATTCTGCCTATATAAGTTTCTCACCTACTTTGTTAAATATATTACTAAATATTTAATTTTCTTTGATGCTATTTTGAAAGATATTGCATCTTTGATTTATTTTTTGGCTTGACTCTTACTGGTGTATATGAATGCCTCTGATTTCTGTGCATTGATTTCATATCCCGAGATTTTACTGAATTCATCTATCAATTCCAGGAGTCTCTTGCTTGAATCATTGGGATTTTCTACGTATAATATCATATCTTCAGCAAAGAGTGAAAGTTTGACCTCTTCTGTCCCCATTTAGACACCCTTAATTCCTCTCTCTTGTTTGATTGCTCTGGTAAGGACTTCCAGCACTATGTTGAATAGAAGTGGAAGTTAGTGGGCACCTTGTCTGGTTCCAGTTCTAAGTGGAAATCTGTCAATTTTTTGATAAACCTTGAGCCTTTGAAAGCTATTAATAAGAATTTTGCTAGTTATCTTCTGAGCAAATATAAAACAATGAAATGCTTTTGGAAATAGTCATACATGATGAGATTTGCTTTTCAAAGAGATAACTTCTACTGCAATGTGGAGAATGCAATTGCTGAGGGAGAGCAGCAGAGGCAAGGCATTGCTAGATTAGATGTGGTGGCATAGGACATTTACAAGAAAATTGCACTATGTTAACAAAATACACAACACACACAGCACACAAGATAAGGTTGGTTTGAATGAGACTAGTAGAGGCAAGGATCATTGTGATATTTTGTCTGACACATAAATGGCCTTGAAGCTATTTCTAAACTTCCTTTTCATTTTATAAGTTTTTTTTCTCACACTATGAATGGGAAGAAACTAAATCAACTCTAAAATAAGATTAATACAGATTTTTTTACAAATGTACACACACTTCCACAAAACTACCATTTTATTTATTTATTTTCCTCTTTTATCCAACACATTTTTCACATGCAAATACATGTAGAAAGTGTTTTGATAAGATTCATTTAATAAGACACTGAAGTTTCAAACTCAAAGAAAAACCTTTAATTTTCCTCAATCTAGCCTCTTTCCCTTCTTGATGTACCTTAGTAATCATTTTAGTAATGATGATGATATGAAAAACAAGCTATTCTCCCTATTTTAAAACTGAAACTTTCTGATTATTAGTTTAGCTATTTCATGTCATAACATTTAAAATTCATATAACATTTAAAATTATAAGTACAACTTTAATGGCTTGAAATACAATTTTTCTAAAGCCATAACATTACCTATTCTTATCTTTACAAATATTTTTGGTTTGTATATTTTCTTCCAATTTATATGGGGTATATCAATGTATTACTTTCTGTGGTTTTAATAAAAATGAAATTTTTTTTTTCCTCTGGGTATGTTTCATTTTTTTCCTTAATATATCTGTCATTTCAGTCACTGCATAACAGCCCAATGAATTGTCTTCTATAAAATACATAGTTATTCACTTAGCTGATCACTTATTTACAAATTTTTACCATTTTAGATAGTGCTATGAGAAATCATTTTTATATTTCCTATCTTTATCATTTGGGTAATTTATCTTGTGTATTTATGTGTGTGTGGTGTTGTATTTACAAAATGGTCAATTTGTGTACTTTTTTTTACCAAAGTTTCTCCAGGGTGGTAAACCTCTATTTTATTTTATTTTATTTTTCCTTTTAGTTTTAGTTGATATATGATGATTGTATATATTTATGGGATACAAAGTGGTATTTTAATACATGCATATAATATGTAATGATCAAATAAGTATAATTAGCATGTCATCTCTTTGAACATTTATCATTTTTATATATTCAGAACATTCAAAATCTTCTTTTTAACTTTTTGAAAATATACATAAATCATCATTAACCATGTTCACCCTACAGTATACAGAACACTAGAACTTATTCCTCCCATCCTGTTCTAACTTTGTATCTGTTAATCAACCTCTTCTTATCCTCCTCTACTTACTACCATTTCCAGCCTCTAATGATCACAATTTTACTCTCTACTTCTATGAGCTCAATTTTTTTTTTTAGTTCCTACATATGAATGAAAACACACAGTATTTATCTTTCTGTACCTGACTTATTTCACTTAATATACTATCCTCCTGGCTCATCCATGTTGCTGTGAATGACTGGATTTCATTATTTGTTGTACAGATGAACGGTGTTTCATTGTGTATACGTATCACATTTTCTTTATCCATTCATCTGTTAATGGGCACTTAAGTTGTTTCCATATCTGGGCTATTGTGAATAGAGCTGCAATAAATATAGGGGTGCAAGTATCTCTTTGATATACTGATTTCATTTTCTTTGGACAAGTACCCAGTAGTGGGGTTGCTAGATCATATGGCACTTCTATTTTTAGTTTTTTTGAGAAACCTCTATAGTGTTTCCTAATGGCTGTACTTACTAATTTAAATTCTTACCAACAGTATAAAGAATTCCTTTTTCTTTGAATTCTTGCCAATATCTATTATTTTTTGTCTTTCTGACAATAGCCATTCTAACTGGGGTGGAATGATATCTTATTGTGATTTTGATTTGAATTTCCTTGATTATAAGTGATGTTCAGCATTTTAAAATACATTTGTTGGCAATTTTTCTGTCTTCTTTCAAGAAATACATATTCAAACACTTTGCCCATTTTTCAATCAGATTATTTATTTTTTTAAATTGTTGAGTTGTTTAAGTTTTTTGAATATTCTGGATATCAGTCCCTTATCATATGACTACTTTGCAAGTATTTTTTCCCATTCTACAGGTTGCCTCTTTACTCTGTAGATGGTTTCCTTCCCTGTACAGAAGGTTTTTAGTTTGATATAATCCCATTTGTCTATTTTTGTTTTTGTTGCCTGGATGTTTGAGGTGTTACCCTTATAATCCTCACCTAGACTAATTTCCTGAAGCATTTTCCATACATCTTATAGTAGTCTTATGGTTTCAGGTTTAAGTTTAAGTCTTTAATGCATTTTGAGTTGATGTTTGCATATGGTTAGAGGTAAGGTCTAGTTTCATTCTTCTGAAGAGTGTCCTTTTCCCACTATGTGTTCTTGTGAAACCCTTATTTTAAACATGAGAAAATTGAAGTTGAGATGATCTAGAAGTATAGGAACACAAAAGTAAGAAAATCAAGGCATACCAACTGGAGGAACATGGCTCCTTCTACTAAACCAATTCCTTCTAGTAAACCAATTCCTTAGTGTTCTTCTATGATCTTGCACAGAATAGTGCCTCAAAAAGGGTGCGTATATAATTGAATGATTATCTCCAATGCACTGATACCCAGGATGATTGTCAACAATAGAAAAAATTAAAGATAAATAAGAATATTAATACTTCAAATAATATTATTAGGACACAGGCCTTTCCCTGTGCATGATGTATCCATTCCCATGCCATCTCAGTTAGGCTATATGCAAATCATGCCAGAGCCTGTGGCTTTATTGGGTATTCTTGAGGTGATGGTAGCCTCGGTAATGCGGTGCTATAGAATAAATCTGAACAGGTATGAATTTTTAAACTTATTTCTATAGTCATTACCAAGTTTACTTTGTTGTTCTGCTTAAAAGTTAAAAAGAAAATATGGGTTTTTAGTGACTTATTCAAAAAAATCATCTTAAACCTACCAGACTATGCTATTTAATTACTTATATTACTCAAAATTTTTATATTTTTATTTTCTGTCATTGCTTACTTTTTATGTAATAACCCACTTATGAAATTTGCTAGGAAAACAATACAAAATTTTAAGTTTTCTACGAGCTAAATGGGCTTAAATGAGCAAGAAAATTTAATTAGCAATCATATAAAAATCAACAATCATGGTTTGGGTGCCCATCTGCTTGTGCTGGGTCTTATCAGTATAGGACATCTGAGACACCATATTCTGATTACAACCTCTAACACAAATCTTTCCTAAGTTTTCTGAGTTTATTGATCTTCCTTTCTTTATTTCTAGACCTCAGTTTTCCTGAATGATTTTCAAAGATGCTCTTTACTGTGGCCTCAGGAGTTTCATTCTTGGTTGAGAAGAGAACTCTTCACTAAAGTCTTTTGAGAACAGAATGCATAATGCTTTTTTTTTTTTTGTCCCCACATTGAGTGTCCTAGATAGTAATGGATTCTTTGGGAGAGAATGGTAGTTTAGGTAAAAATAAACAAATACTACCTTTGGGTATTTTTACTCTATCTGTGTTAAAATAATCATTCTTTTCAACTATTGTGATAAGATAGCCCTCAAAATGATGTTTACACTGAAAACATTAAAAATTCACTTTAGTGGTGAGCCAAATACATTTGAGTGTATAGGTCTGACCAAAAAAATCTACAATATATAAATATTCAAAAAATATTAAAGTTTTATTATTATTTCTAGAGGACTTTTTAAAATATCAAATAGTATTCATGGCAGGCCAGAATGCCATCCAAAAAAATGTCCACACTCTAATCACTGGAACCCGTGAATATGTTACTTCACATGGCAAAGGGACTTTGCAGATGTAATTAAGTTACAACTCAAAATAGGGAGATTATTCTATATTATCCAGGTAGACCTGATCTAATGTAATGAGATGCTCAAAGTCGAGAATTTTCTCCAGCTAGAGTCAGACAGATATGGCAGAAGGAAAAGTCAGAGATTCAAAGTAGGGGAGGGACTCTACTTGCTGTGGCTGTTGGTTGCCACACAGCAAGCATGATGAAGAATACAGGCAGCTTCCAGGAACAAAGGAGAGCCCCAGGCTACAGCAAGCAAAGCAATGGGACTTTAGTTCTAAGACTGCAAGGAACTGAATTCAGCCCACAACATGAATATGCTTGGGAATGGATTCTTTCCCAGAGCATCCAGTAAGGAACAATGCTCCACTGACACCTTGATTTCTGCCTTATTTGGATCCTAAGCGAAAACCTATAGAGCTTACCTGGACTTCTTTCTGACCTGTAGAAACTGTGAGATAAATTTGTATTGTTGTAAGCCACTACGTTGGGGGGTGATTTGTTACAGCAGGGGACAAAACTAATACGTAAGTCTTCAAAAATAAAAAGTATGTACAAATAGGGGTGTTATGTATGTTACATCTAAAATATTTGTGTCCATTTAGTAATTTCTATAAAATTAATATATACTCTAAACACAAATATGTTAGGCAAACAAATGCAATTTTTATTATGTTATATATATTTTCCTCTTAAAATATAAGTGAATAGACTTATTTTATAAATCAGATCTTCAAGACCAAATTTCCAATACAGTCTTCCATTCATAGAAATCAGAATTTCAGAAGAAATGCTCTGAAGGAGTAGTGTTTACTTAGGACACTTAGTGATCACTTTTGAAGAATCACACTTTAATAAACTCAGAAGACTATTTGAGACCTTAGTCTCTAACTTATTTACTTGAAGAATGATATTCAGATGGAAGTTTTTACAGGCAATTGATTCTCACATACTACATCAGCATTTCCCGATCTCAGTACTGATAACATGTTAGACTAGATGATTCTTTTGGGGGGTGGGGAGGTGCTGTTTTATGTAGGGTGTTTGGTGTATCTCTCTCTCCACCCACTGGATGCTAGGAGCAACCTACCAAGTTGTGACAATCAAAGATATCAATGTCCCTTTGGGGAATGAGGAAGCAAAATCAACCCCTGTTGAGGATCATTGTACTACACAAAAACCCTGCTTGATTTCAGTCTCTTTTCTAATCTAGGATCAGTTAGTTGATTTAAATGAAAATGTTCATTTAAATAATTTTATTTTACCTGCTCTAGTCAACTAATCAAATTCAATTGGTTACTGTTATTATTGTTGTTGCTGTTATTACTTGGATTCTCTGGTCAACTATGTGATTTGCATTTGGCTTCTATTGTGTCCTGAGCAGTTTTTGCATCCTTTGTTATCTAATGCGGTGTTTTTTTTTCTTTTCTTTTTTTTCCCAAAAGCTATCCTAGAAACAGTACTTTTGCTTCTTACAAGTAATTTTAAAAGCTATCATCCTTTTTTGAGTTGCAAGGTTTTGTCTTATTCTTATAATTCTCAAGTGAAAAAAGCTTAAATGAAAGAACTGTTTCTCTGCATGCAAATACAGCTGATCAGAAAATGAAAAAAAATCATCCTTTCTTTACAGACATTTATATATTCATCCTTTTATTTGTTCTCTTATCTATCCATCCATCCATCCATCCATCCATTTGTTTATATGGTGCTTCATAGACACATGGTTCTGGGTATGCCATGGCAAATGAAAGTTAGCCTTTTCTCTCAAAGGTGAAGAAAGGTGAAATTTAAGAATCAATACCTAAGAGTAAGAATTAATAATATAGGATAAATACTGAGCTAAGAGAATGCAAAGAGGCATGACAACCCAAATTCTTTCCCTTATGACTTGAAAGGTAAGAGGCTAGCTTAACTCTAGGGTTCGGTATTGAAGAATTTTTGGGTAAAAATCTTGATTCGGAGTTGCAAGTATACATACTTTGGACTGGTATAATCAGATTAAATAGGGCAAACAAAGTGTGTTTTAAGATTTTTTGCCTATGGTAATCCTTAAAAAGTTCTACCAAAGTTATAAGCATATGGTTATTAATTTGGTTTGATTTAAGAATAAACTTTAATTTTATAAATAAAACTTTTTCAGTTGGTCGTAGCTATGTGGTTTTATTTCTGTATTCTCTATTCTGTTTCATTTGGTCTATACGTTTATTTTTATACTATAGTCTTATAGTATGATATGAAGTCAGATAATGTGATGCCTCTAGATTTTTTATTTTTTTCTTTATGTTGCTTTGGCTATGTGGGCTCTTTTTTGGTTCCAAATGAATCCAGAAATAAAACTATATAGCTACAACCAATGGATCTTCAACAAAGCAGACAATAGTAGGAGAAAGGAAGCCCTATTCAATAAATGGTGCTGGGAAAATTGGATAGCCATGCATGGAAGAATGAAATAGAACCCCATTTCTCTCATTTTATACAAAAATTAATTCAAGATGGATAAAAAACTTAATTGTAAGGTATGAAACCATAAACATTCTAGAAGAAAACGTAAGGAATACTCTTGTAGACATCAGCCCAGGCAAAGAATTTATGACCAAAACATCAAAATCCAATTCAGCAACTATAAAATTAAATAAATAGGATTTAATTAAATTAAAAAGCTTCTGCACAGCAAAGGAAATAATCAACAGAGTAAATAGACAACCTACAGAATGGGAAAAAATATTCACAAACTATACATCCAACAAAGGTCTAATAACCAGAATCTACAAAGAATTCAAACAAATCATTAAGAAAAAAATTTTTAAAACACCATGAAAAAGTTGGCAAAAGATATGCATAGAAGTTTTTCAAAAGGAGATAGACAAATGTACAACAAATATATGAAAAAATACTCAACATCACTAATCATCAGTGAAATGCAAATTAAAACCACAATGTCATACCACCTTACCCCTCTCAGAAGGGGCATTATCAAAAAGTCAAAAAACAGTAGATATTGGCATGGATGCCGAAAGAAAAGAATGCTTATATACTGTTGATGGGACTGCAAATTAGTACAACCTCTAAGGAAAACAGTATGGATAGTCCTCAAAGAAATAAATGTAGACTTACCATTTAATCCAGCAATCCCACTACTGGCTATCTACCCAAAAGAAAAGAAGTCATTTTATAAATAACACATCTGCCCTTGAATGTTTATCGCAGCAGAATTCACAATTGCAAAGATGTGGAATCAACCTAAGTGCCCATCAATTCAGGAGTTGATAAAGAAAATGTGATATACATACATACATATATATATGTGTGTGTATATACATATATATATATATATACATATATAATGGAATATTACTTCGGCCATAAGAAGGAAGGAAATAATGTCTTTTGCAGCAACTTGGATGCAACTGGAGACCATTATCCTAAGTGAAGTATCTCAGGAATGGAGAAACAAACACCACATGTTCTCAATAATAATTGGGAGCTAAATGATGGGCACACACAAGCACAAAAAGATATAAAGGACATTGGAAACCAAGAAAGGGGGAGGAAGGAAGGAGGTGATGGTAAAAACTTATTTGTCAGGTACAGTGAATACTATTATGGTGACGGGCACACCAATAGCCCTGACTTAAGCATTATTCAAGGTATCCATGTAACAAAAACATTTATCCCCTTAATATCTTGAAACAAAAATAAAAAAACAAATAAATAAATGGAAATTTTTACAATGAGAAAATTTTTTCATATCATTTAAGATTATTGTTTTCAGGTAGGTGAGACAAAGCATAAACATATATTAGAGATTTGGGTAAATATTTCTAAATTAAATTCTACAAAGAAATGTATACTTTTATAACTAGAACTGTATGTGTGTCCATCATATTTTTTTGTTAATTTCAGATCAAATGTTCAACTTAAAAACATTTTTGCTGTATCAGTTTTGTCACAATATATCATTTGCAAATTTGATGAGTCAGTCTTCTAAATATATCAAGGAACAGACAAAAAATGCTAGCTCAAGCAAGGTGGAATTAAAGCCTCAGAGATCTCCTTATAGATTGAGAGTAATTCCATTTATTCTACTCTTTGTAGCTCTGTGGTTAAGAGCAAACACTCAAAGCCCAGACTGTCTGTATTGAAATTAAAGCAAGTTTTATTCTTGACACTAGTTGTGTAACCTTTACTCAGATGTACAATGGCGGGGGAGGTGTAAAATTAAGTTCTATCTTGTTTGGAAACTTAAATGCCTTAATACATGGTTAAAAACAGAGAACTGAAACGGACATGTTTAATGTACAATCAATAGAACTGTTAGTAGCATTATAGTTGTTCAAACCTGTATATCTACCTATTTTCACTGTTGACTATCTCCTTTATGATCTTTCTCTTAAATACTTCACAAGAGATAATTACTTCAGAGAATAAATGATAAAAAATATGGAGTGCTTAGTTTCAAAAAGCTTACAACTTCAAGGTTTTAAAAATCTTTTCTGTTAATATGATATCTTGGAATAGAGTATTTTGAAATATTTCTACATTATGACATCTGGCTATAGAAAATGACATGTTGTGCAAAACTTTTATTTATGCTTTCTGTTTTCATCAGCACATTTGTCCCCTGACAGCTTCAAGTGTCTTTAAATATTTTTAAATCATTAAGAGATAAAATAAGAATAAATTCTGTCTAACTTAATAATTCACAATAATGCTTCAAATATCTTTCCAAATTGTAACTTATTTCTGTTCTATTTTATAATCTATTACATAAGATCACTTTACATATCAGTTCAGTCTCAGAAGAGTATTAGACCATTGATTTTGATTAGATATCTATTATCTACTCCATCATATATTACTCACACTAATACTATAGGAGGTTTTAGTTAAAATAATCACAGATTTATTACATAATCAACTTTTAAAATACCAATAGTGCCATGTATTGAATTATGATTTAAAATATCTAGTTTGAGTGGAGGGTCTTTTTTCTTTAACTCTCATAAAATAGTACTCCTTATAAAAAGAAGCAGTACTTTTAAAGTCCACATTACTATTTGAAAAATATGAATATGTACATTGTTCTTAAAGATCTATAGATGGAATAGTAATGATACTAAAGACATACTAATACTCTCATGTACTTCTAATATAATCCTCTGTATAAATTGAAAAGTAAGTGCTTATTTAACCTTTTTATGTCCATTTCCCTAATATTCTGGGTTTTTAACAAGGAAATATGGGTAGATCAGCATTTATATGTATATATTTTTAAAAGTTTGGAATAGGTTGAGAAAAATTGAGCATTAGAAACTCTCTGCACTTCATTGCACCATAGGCATGCTTAATTGTGGACAGTTTCCTCTTCCATATCCTAGCCACTAAGTGAGGAACATTGTATTTTGTTTCCCTCGTTCTTGTGATGCCAGCAGAGAAACATGCAAGATGGGTTCATGTTTTCCTTCTGGACATTGAATATTAGAAGTAGCAGATTTGCACTAAATCCTTTTGAAAATAGTGGCACAATGAAAGAAAATAATTCAGACTCCATAATTTTACCTTCTTTACTCTCAAGTTAAACAATCATAAGTAGAATTGCATGATGATATGAAATGTTTCTACCCATCAAATTGACATTATTTTAAGGAAAATTTTTGAGTCAGTCTTATGGTATTTTTTTCTTATCATATTCATCAATTTATAGAAAAACAAAAGAAAAAAAATACACATTTGTGTCATACATGAAATGCCAACCAAATAAATAGCACTCTAGAGTTAAACTCTATCAATTAAGATCCTTAACACTGAAAACAGAAAATCCATAGGAGGAAGATTCAAAGCCTTTTTTGATGACAAAGTAAGATTTCCCATTGCATTTTTCATGACATGTAAATGTATTAGTTCTGTAAACCTCAGTTGCTCATAATACCTGATAAAGAACAAAAGGAGCTGAAGGGAAGAATGAAGGTGGTGAGAGGGGGTGCAGGGTGCCCAGGTAGTGGGAAAGGAGTGGTTTTAACTGAGCAGTATAGACAATCTTACATTTCCCAAAGAAGCCATTGACATTCCCAATTATCTTTAGTACCACCAAGAAAAGAAACCAATACGGTTAGTGCTGTAGTAGCATATAGTCAATAGGAGTTGGAGAAGAGGGTTTTCAGTTGACAGAGAAATTCCCATGAGAGGTGTAGGGTCAAACAGAGAGAACAGAGGACTACTGAGGTGCCAGGAAAAAAAATTCCAGCCCAGGAGTCAGAGAACGAACCCTACTCAAAGCAAGAAGCCAAAAAGAAATTTCAGCACAGGAAGCAACTTTGAAAAGATGCCTAAGAGTCTAACACAGCTTCAGAGAGTTTATTTGAAAGCATATCAGTCAAAATCGCTCCCTGCCACAATTCAAAGGACTATCACTGGCAGCACAGGCTCAGGAGTTGGCCTTACCAATGGATCCTTGATCAATCATCCAGGAGAGAAGAGAAAGGTTTTCAAGGTGCACACTTGGGGTCCTGCATGAGAGTTCTGGGGGTACAACTATGCAACTGATCCTTTTTGAGTCATGGGCACTACAGCTGTTAAAGAAAAAGAAATTATTTGTGGCACTTGCTAAAGATGGTAATAAAGACTTTATTCAAGGGAGACTACTGCAATGGGGGCTCTGCAATAGGAGAGAAAGACCAGGTTCAACTCCTACACAACAAGGACAATTGGAGATTTACAGCCAAGAAGTAGGGTGGGGAAAATTACTAAGAGAAAACATCAAGTCTCAACAGAAGCCTGCTGTGGGCAGGTCAGGGTGATAAGATATCACGGAGGGTGAGCAGATACCAAGGGTGGGGGTTTTACACCAAACTGACTAAGCAGAATTCTTGAAAAAAACTGGACCAAGTAGGCCAAGGACACAGCCCAAGGCCTCGTCAAAAATAGTTAGGTTAAGGAGAGAATCTTTGTCCCAACCAATGCAGAAGCTTCTCTTCACTCATTGGCAAATAGAAAGTTTAAAGGGCACCATTCTATCTCTTCTGAGTATAAACAAGTAGTATCACATAGGGAGTTCTCAGCAATCTTTCAGAACATCTGAGAAAAATGAAGTGTAAGCTGTGTGTGGGGAAGATATTCTGTTTATACATATCTTTTTATTTTATACCTTATCTCAATCAAATCACGCAGCTTTTATATATCTTAGGTATGTAATACTTGCTTATTTGACTGGAAATTAGAAGAAATTAAAGTTGGTCCTTATGCTTTTTACCTACTGAAGACATTAGGAATACACTTAGGCTGTAGGTACATCTTCCATCCTTCACAGTACTAAAAGAATCAAACAATAGAAACTATCTGTTTGGTGACAATGTCCAAAATTACCTGAAAAGAAAAGAAGCTATAAATAGACAAATGGTAAATTAAAATAGAATAAAAGCCAACAACTACTATCAAACAAACAAAAAACTCAAAGACCTCAGTCTCCCATAATGTGATAAGTCTGAAAACAATTACCAATCATTAATGAATACTTTGAACTATTGGTTCAAAATCTTGAAAAGGGTCTAATAGGACCAAGCAATCTTTATAAAGTATCCATTGTAAAAATCTCAATATTTATCAAGATGGGTAATGAAATTCTACTGTAAGCAAGTTAAGCATTGTCAAAATTGATGAGTGGACGATGACACATATACAAATACTTACAAAACATAAAAAATGCATAGCATATAAAACTAAACATAACAAGTGTGCCCACTCCATTTTTATGAAAAAAATGAAAACCTGATTTGAATTAAAACAACCTCTGGAGGTAGGCTAATGTATATTATGAAAAAACAAGTAAGTGTAAGGCGTGGGAAAAGTTCAGACATTCCTTCCGCATATTGAATCAATTAATAGCATGTACAAGGAAACCCTGATTATTTGAAGGAGTGGAGAAAAATGACTTGATTCTTTACAAGTAGTACAGACTATTATTAGTATTCCAGATAGACTGTGTTGTAGCGAGTCCATCATATGCTTTGATCTGTCTGCATCCACAGCTGGAAACTTTGCACCAGGCCCTGGGAGCAGCACCATCTGACAGTCGCCTCCCTCAGGAAAGTGAGTTAGTGGTTGCAAATGTTAATCAGTGGATCAAAGCACAAAACGGAGCAAAATTGGATCCTTTTAAAGGTTTTATTTTATTTCCTATGGCCCTAAACAATTAAAAAATTCATGATTTATTCTGCAACTTATCCCGTACATCTTATCTATAACTTCCTATTCTGCCTTCCTTTCTTCTTTTGTCTTTCTTTCTTTCTTTCTTTCTTTCTGTCTTTCTGTCTTTCGGTCTGTCTTTCTTTCTCTTTCACTCTCCCTTCTTCCCTCCCTCCCTTCCTTCCTTCCTTCCTTCCTTCCTTCCTTCCTTCCTTCCTTCCTTCCTTCCTTTCTCTCCCTCTCTCTCCCTCCATCCCTTTCTTCCTTCTTTCTTACCTTCTTTCTTTCTTTCTTCTTTTCTCCTCTCTGGCTCACTTTTTCTTTTTCTTTTTTTATCTGAAAATTTGCATTTTTATCTTAAAGAATAGCTAGGGTTTCAAGTGATCAGAAAGATTAAAAAGTTACTTAAAATATACATATAATACAATTTAATACATACACCACAAACATACACACATGCCACACATATACACACATCCATTCCCAATGTGGTTGAAAACTCTTTTAAGTAATAGTAGCATCAGGTACATAACCAAATCAGAGGTCATACCAATTTGTGTTATTTACCATCTAACAATGATACTGACACCAAGGCAAACAAGCCCAAACAAGCAAACTAACATTTGTCTTAATTCTCATGCGCCCATACATTCTTGTACTTTCAGAACTGCCTGATTTTCAGATTCTAGCTTTTCTCTCACATTATCATTCTCTATATAAAGCGTTATAGTAAGGGCTAATGGGAAAGACTGGGAGTTTCTAAAATGTGCCATGATTCTATATTTTTGAAAATGGAACTAATTCCTCTTCCACAAAACAGTCTTTCTATTGTTTAATTAGTTGAAAAGCTGGTTTCCATAATAAAAAATATTTCATGGTGAATGACAAGAAATGCTCTAACGGAAGTACAGAGAATTTGGTGAAAGTCAAAAAATTGATGTTTTGACAATTTGAACAGATAAAGAATGAAAATAACATTTCTCTAAAATTCCCTGCGAGCAGGGAAACTACTGCCTTTGCACATGGCACCCGAATAATTTATGATGCTAATCAAGTTAAAATGACCAAGTTTCAAGCTGATTATGGTTAACTATAACATTTTTAATTTTTTAATGAAAAAATTAAGGGAGTGTTACTGCAATTAATTGATATGCCCAAATTCACAGAAGATATTTTGGAAATTATGCCCTACCAATATTACTCCTCTTCCTCCTACTGCAACTCTTATAGTCCACCCCTCCTCTCTGTCTTCCTCTCTAATTACCTTCACTTATGTAGAACTTCGCATTTCCCAAGCTTTTGACTTACGTTGCTCCAAATATCTACATAAACGTTTCATTGCTTGGAGCCTCGGCCTTCCCTATGCTAAAAGCATTGATATCCTTTAACCTTTAGCATTTGAAATTTCTCACACTTGCTTTTTAAGTACATAAAGAACAGAGACTATTTTCTAGTGGTGGTGTATTATGTCACTTTTTGTAATGGAAACTATATTTACCCTTCAGTGTTAATTCTAATGTTAGCTCTAATGTTACTTGAATTTTAAGATTAAATTTGAAATTTAAATATGCAGTACCGAAATTTAAAAGAAAAAGTACTTTAATGTTACTTTCATCATTCCTAATTCCCAATGTGGTGAATGTAGAACATAGAAATATTCCTTGTTTCAGAAACTGAGCACCATGATCAGTAGCTACTATTTAACTAAGCTATCCTAGCATTCCAAGGCAGCTAAACTCCAATTGTTTAGAATCCCTCATGTCTAAACTCTTTGAGAAATATTTTGCCCCCAAACATTATGTATCTCTGAGATCAGTATAGTTTTCTACTAGTGGTCATGTAATTGTGTGTGTGTATATATATATATATATATATATTATACATTTATACCATTTATTTTTTTATGACTAACTTGTCACATTGACTTTATAGTTTTATTAATAAAATGCCAAAGACTTGAAGGTAGTTTAAATATTCATCTAAGTCAGTTACTTAGGCTAAATCGTTCTGGTTCTTCTTCTGAAAATATAGATGATTGACTCATACAAATTGTATTCCAAATTACCTAAACTTTAAAGTTCTCTAAATTTTTATTATTTTTTGTTACTAGTGGTGACCATTTTTTGTTATCTCTGTTATTACTTGTTTTTCTTTTCTGTAAAATGTGTTTTCCACGTTATCAATTTTCCTTCTTAAGTCATCTTTCTTTTATTTTATGTCCCTTATTTTTATAATTTTTTCATTTTAATGCATATTTATAAAGAAAAGTCTTTTACCATATTTAGTGGGAATTATTTGCCTTAGTAGTACCATTAGAAGATTTTTCAAAAGATTTAGAGTAGCTCCAATAAATTTTAGGCAGTAGATTCTCATTTGTCTTTGATTTTATGAATGTACATGTAAGATCTGCTTTATGGAGTTAATTCTGTAAAGATACTTTGTGAAAATCTCATTTTTTAAATGCTAAAATTGGAAATCTATTGGCATTAGTTTTCTTTAGATGTGTAATGTATCATTCCAAAAGGAAGTATCTTTAAGGAACAATAATTTGTTTTACTCTTGAGTTTTTTGTTCTATTGGGTATTATTATTTTCCAAGCTACCTTGACTGATACTGGCTTAGCTCGTGTTTATGTGTGCAATCACATAAAAGTAGATGGAAATTAACTAGTAGCAGTATAATCTAGAATATACTCACTCACGTATGAGGTATTTAGCAAGCTGTTGACCAAGGTTATAAGGATATTGAAGATACATGTTTCTGATCATTATGCAAGTTATCCTCGGCTTATTGGGGTTCTAAGAACAGCAAAAGAGTAAGCCCCAATGCACAAGCACTTTCCAAGCATCTACTTGCATCATATTTGATGATCTATGGCCAAAGCGACTCACAAGCCTTACAAAGGTACAAGACATGGAGAAGTAAGCTCCACCTCTGGATGAGAGGAGAAGAATGTATACACATTTAAAAACTATGCCACATTAAACAGAATTTTGAGTTTCAATACTTTTTCTGTTCTGTGATGTTGGGCAAGTCATTTTCCTGTCTGTTTTTTCTGCTTCTCATGTAAAATAAGAAAATATAGGATTATATGAAGTTCAAGATTTTTTCTACTCCCTTTGTTAAACAAACATTTTAAAAGAAACATTAAAAATCAATATTTACCATACCATTTGTATTCCATTATAGCCAAAATAGTTCCTGATATATAAAGATTTTGGTGAATTAATAAAAATATTAATTTATATATTAAATTTATTTATAGAAAATATAAATTTAAAAATGTATAAATTAAACTTTGCTTACTTTTTATGGTTTTGAGACAGTTGAAAAATGAATATCAATTGGTGAGTGATATAATACTTAATCGATCTAAAGACACCAAAAATATAAGTAATTAGAATTTTAGTGTCCAGTATTAATTCATATTCAAATAGTTGGTTATCACAACAAATAATATTCTTTCAATATACTGTAATATCTTCATTTAAAATTGCAAATTATATGTCTGTGTGTATATATATGCAAATATAAGCATAAATATATGCCTATATATAATTTAATTCATGGCAGGCTGTGGACTTTTTTGAATGGACAGGTTTAATCCTGTCTTTCTGTTATTAGAGAATAAATGTTCAAATAATCTTTTGTAGTTAGAAATATTTACTTTTACTGTCTTTTATAATGTGTGCAGCTGAAAGAAAAAAGATCATTTTTGTTGTCAGAATCGTTGTCTTTAAAATGCAAGAAGACCAAAATTTAGAGAAGCTGTGAAGGCAACTTGCTAAAGTCTCCCTGAATTCCATACTTTTGTCCCTCTAAATTCTTTAATTTTTAAGATTCACTCTACACCATCTCTCACCAACCCTGGCCAACACTCCACTATGAAGTGTATACCCCGTTACTCTTAATGTTTAAATTGGAGTTAAGTACATTTGTTTACCCCTCACATATAGCTTCATTCTCTTGCCAACATTTGAATGAACAGGTCACTTGGTTTGGAATCATCAAATTCTTGCTTTGAGTGTTGGTTCTGTAGTTTTATGAATATAATTAGATTTTCTAGTCTAGCTCACTAAACCTCAATTTCTCTGTTATTACAATAAAATTGATAGTACATTTTTGTAAGTTATTGGAATATCAAATGAAATTATCTTTAACAAAATGTCAAAGTAAACATTCAATATAGTAGAGGTATTATTTCCTTTACAAGCATCAGCCCTTTTCCTAGAATCTTGTCTCTAAACCTCCAGTGCCCTGTGAGATTTGATTATGTTGAATAAATGGTTACATAAGCCTAGCCTATTTCTCCTAGTCTGTACTTCCCTGATGATAAATCATCTACCAAGGACTCTTAATGGGTTGGTAAACCATAATAAATAGAGCATTGTCTTAGTATTGATTTACTTATGTTAGCAATATCCAAGTAGATTTTTTTATTTTGTATTTTAATACATATTATACATTGTATAATAATACATATTACCTATATTATTTAATACATACAATTGATAACTATAATGTTTCTATTAATACACTAAAGAAAAATAACAGTTATTTTATGACAAATTTTTCTCCCTAAATTATTTTTAGTAGTCATTATATTTTTATATCAGCATTTCTGGAGTTTTGAATGATAAAGTGTTAAAATTCATGCCATTGTCTATGAGGAGAAAACTGTGCTTATTTGTAATCTTCTCATATTCATTCTGCAGCATCTTAGAACATTTGTCACAACCACACATATTTCTGGGTCAAAATAATTGCATTGCAGATTATGACAGCTGTGAATGGAAATTGTGTCAAATGAGGACTCAGTTTCAGTTAGCCAGGTGGGACACCCAGGACAACTTTCAAGACAGAACCCTATGCCATGTACACCTCTTTCTGAACTTTGTTTCCCAGAAGCATCTTGTTCATACAGGGAATATGAACTAAAGGCCAAAAGTAATAGCCACACAATTTTGTTTAGCCTTTTATAGGTTTATTTCATTTTTTTATATGGAGACACAATTCTATCTCTGTATAGTATTTAAAAACACAGGCAAATTTTCTAGATTTAATTTTAGGTCATGTGTCCCTTGACTCATTCTTTGGATGGGTTCTTGCACAGAGACAACTTTTAAAACACTTTAAGCAAAACAATTTGTACTTACTAAGTGGAATTACTTGTGTCTTTATTCAGCTATAAATTTTACGAGCTCATATTATGCCAATCTGCCTCCTGGGTCACAAAATCTCAAGACGTTGTCATTCTGAATCCTGAATACTATACTAACAAGCATAATTTAAAATCAGAATTGATTCTGCGAATATTCTTGGGGAAGTTCTGAATGCATTAGGACAAGTACTCCTTAGCAATATACTATAGTATGTGCAGATCTTTTTGACATTCTTGTAATGAAGAAACTGACAACCAATTGTTTAGGCCAGATTATCTCTTAGGAGCACTTATCAAGACTTTCATGATGCTGCACATACCTTTTGGTTCACTAGCTTAAAACAAAAGAATGCTACTTAACTCAAGGAATCCTGATTTTCTTATGAGACAAAAAGAAATTATGGAATAATTTTAAAATATTAAAATGAGAGAAATGGCGTTTGTTAATTCATCAAGCATAGGAAAACATATGACATAAATATTATTTCTCCTTACCACTCGGCCCTATATATAAGAGGATTCCTCTTTATTGAAAAGCATATTTATAAACTAATTTGACCTCAGTAGCATATTAGTTTTTGCACAATCTTTCTATTTTTATTGTTTAATATACTTACTAGGTAGCTAGCATAATACAATTAGCTTCTATTTTTCCTAAGAATTAGAAAAATTACATAGCTTTGCAATGCTTCGAATTCTCTACTTTAGTTACGGAAATATTTGTAAACTTAATTTCAAAAAGGTATTTTTAATGAAATGTTCAGAATAAGTTGAATTCAATGGCTTTTACAGTTATTATAAAACACAGAATGATTATTTCTGTTTCTTCCAACAAACTTTACATTACCTATGAGGGTATGGGAATTACAAATATTCCTATTGGCAATTGAAGTTATTTTTAATATAAAAACATCTACAAATCTTTGTTATTCTCAAAGCAGTTGTGAAAAACATGCAAATGTCTTAGGTCTCAAAATATTAACGTTGTCCATTTTCCCCCTATTTCCCAAATGCCTACTTATTTTTTTCCATGTATGGATAATATTGTAAACCTTGGTTTGTTATCAAATTAAATTAAGATCAGAGTTAATTCCCCTTTGTTTCATATTCAGAATCTTATTATAGTATGTTCAAATTTAAGGTCTTCATTTTCAAGAATAGAAACTGAACAGTATATGGCCCATTTAAGATTAATTTTTCTAAGAAAATACATTTTTAAAAGATAACACTTTATTAAGTGAATGAGTACTGTACTTTTCCACTTGTATTATTCATATATCCATAATGATTCTTTATAAAATTGGTTTTATTTTATGAATATGTTGTTATAAATTAATCTTGCATACAGCATATTCAAGCTTTGCACTGATGATTTCAACCTTTAATTAAAAAACAACAAAACTAATCACATTTTATTATAATCTTAAAGGTTGTAATAAAACTGTAATTCTAATATGAATGCTTTAAGGATTTTTTTTCTAACAGAACTGGTAGAAAAGTCATCATCAAGCATATAGTTATCAAGGGAAGCTTGATTAATTTATCCCACATCTTAATACATGTGAAAAATCATGTTTGGCAAACAAAGGAAACCAAACAAAATTATTATATTACTCTTTGCTTCAGTGTTAAGTATGGCTCATTCAATTGACTCGAATGACTTGTTTTTATGCCATGGTTCATATGCTGTCTTTAATAATTTAATAATAATTTAATAATTTTAAGTATATTTCACACTATATCAAAATGTTCATATTTACTATCTATTCAATTATTACCACTTTCTTGTGAGATTAATAAAAGAGTGACATTATATAACAACTCTACTTGTAGGTGAAAACATCGAAACTCAGAGAAGATAATTTGACCTATCTGAGGTTACGTCACTATTAAATGAAGAGCTATTACATGGACTTCAACTCCTATCTTCTAAGAATAACATTTGATAAATGGGTAAAATTGGGCACTGGATAAGAAGTGACGGCAACTTTATGATCATGAAAGATAGGAAGAGCCTAGTAAATAAAACTGATTTATTCAATATAAACAGAGCATTGAAAGTTAAAATTATAAAACTAACATATGAAAGAAGTCAAGAGAGAAGAAAGGGTCCCTGCCCTAAACAAGAGTTGATTGAAAATGTGTGTGTGTGTGTGTGTGTGTGTGTATGCACAAGAAATGTCTCCATCTCACCTCTCTATTCATCCATCCATCTATTATCTACCTACAAAACAACTTCCTATGTCATAATTTTTTCTTCAATCAAAGCTGCTGATAAATTGTTAGATTCATTATTTTCACCATTTCTCCACGTCACCAGCCTATCATCTGTCTGACTTAGTAAAAGATAATGAAAATGTGGTATAAAATAGAGGACTTGAGGGAGAAAGAGTTGATGTTGTAGTCTTGGATATTGAACACAAGATAATCAGAATCCAAATAATAGAAGGGAATGGATGCTAATTTTACAAATAGGCTCATAAATTCCATTCAGTGTGAAGCAAATTGGAAAAAAATGTGGTGCTTTTAATGGCTTAACCAGCTGTGAATTGAAGGACATGCAATACACATGGAATTTATTTTTTATATTTTTTCAGCATATGCAAAGACTTAGTTCCCCATCATCACTCATGGCAGTTGTTCAGCTAATTTTTGGCAGGTTGTAGAAACAATGTCTCCATAGTCACCAAGTGGCTCATTTCATTTATATAATGAACACCATTTAGCATTCAAAAATAAAAACACATATCAAATCCATTGCAAAAATACAAAGAGTGCATGATGAAGTGGGAAGCCACTAAATTACTATACACCAGCTTTTCCATTTTATTGCCCATATGAACTAAATTGAACAATTCCAGATGTTTTAAGGCTTCTGATAGCTACAAGATAACCTTCCTCTCTATCACTCAGCCTGGTCAAATAGTTCCTCACTTTCTAGCATTGCTACTACTTTCTATTAGGGAAGAAAGAAAACATTGGTTAGTCGTAGCTCTGAAGACCACCAGAAGTCCCACATTCTGGCCCATTAACTTTTTTCTCTACTTGGTCTTTTCCTTTTCAACACCTTATTTAAGGTGGCCAAATATGAGGTCTCAATGATAAAATACTTTAGTAAATTTTTTTTAGGCATGAGTTATTCTAACATTTAACTCACCCTTCTGATACTTTTAAGTATATAACTAGAGATTTAGCATATTTTTGTTTATTTGTTTGTCAGTTTGGGGGAGAGGAGATGTAAACATAACTGGGCTTAGTCACCTATGTTAAAAACATCATTCTTTTAAATTGATTTGGGTAGTTGAGCTTCAAATAGAAGCATTCTGACTTTCTAACCCAAATACATTTTAAGCTGTGGTTAGGAAGCTTATCCAATTTCCTAATTACCTTGTCATATATTTTTAGTGTTTCCTTTACTTTGATATCTAAACTGGAATAAGAAAAAAAATTCATTCTTAGTATAATTTTTTAAATACATGTACTCAAACTATTACTTATTGGCAACATAAAGTTCAAAATTTAGTTTTCAGATGATATTGACATACTCTATTTTCCCCAAGAAAAAAAATCTAAATTAACTAAAAGTGATAATCATTACTATTTAATATTTTATATTAATATTTGTAATTTAGGTTGTAAATATATATTGAAAAAATCATTTATTTCTAATTTAAATGTATGAATTTAATATATTAAATCTTAAGAGTACTATTTATATAAATTTTAACATTTATTCATCAAAGTGGGTGACGAAGAGAACTAAATTTCAGAAACTATACTGACTGCCTATACATTAATTTTTTCCCAAGCTCCATTTAGATATATATCCTAATGCATAGATGGGAAAATAAAATATATATTTAACCCAGTATGAATGTATTTAATAAACCAATGGTAGCATGGCTCACATGATTATCTTAGGTGAAGGGAACTATAATTTAAACACTTAATGTTTGATTCTTTATGAGGATTGGCTCATTTACAAATCATGACAGCTCTAAAATTGTGTATTATTAATGATCATGAAAGATAGTAAATATAAATTTAAAGAAGTTCTAAGTAACGTGTTCAATACTTTACACTTTAAAGTGTAAATTTTACACTTTAAAGTTTAAATTTTAAAGTTTAAAGTTTAAATTTTAAGTTTAAACTTTAAGTTTAAAGTTTAAATTTTACTCTTCCGAAGATGGTAACAACTTTGCAAAGAAAACAAAAATAATAAAGGACTAGGGGAGAAGAGTTTCAGGACACACACGTAGGATGGCCATTTAATTAATCATTCAAACCAGGATACTTTTGAGAATAAAGGGGAAGGTGTTAATAATTTCATAGCAATCAAGGTATTAACTGGGACTTTTTATGGGCAAACTACAGTGCATTCTAACTCTAGGCATAAAGGAACTATCTTAGAACATTTTGTGTTGCTATAAATGAACACCTGAGACTGAGTAATTTATAAAGAAAAGAGGTTTATTTATCTCATGGTTCAGCAGGCTGAGACATTCAAGGGCATGGCCCTGGCTTCTGGTGGGGGCTTTTGTGCTATGTCACAACATGGCCAAGAAGGTCGAAGGGGAAGCGAACACATGCAAAGAGAAAACCTGAGGTTTCGCAGCAACCTACTTTTGTGAAAACTTATCCATTCCAGAGAGAACAGATCCACCCTTGTGAGAGTGAGAATTCACTCACTATGGGGAGAATAGCACCAACCCATTCATGAATGATCCCGCCCCATAGCCCAAACCCTTCCCACTAGACCCACACTGGGCGTTGAATTTCAACATGAGCTTTGGTGGGGACAAACAAACCGTATTCAACCCATAGCAGGAGCCAAGACAGTCAAGGCATGCCATCGTTTGAATTCAAACAGGGCCAAAAGGATGGACTTCAGTTCTGATTAATTAAGTAATTAATTCACCATTCTTAATAAAAACAAAATAGATTTATTGAGTGAGCTAGACACTTCACTAGTCACTGAGGATTTGATCGATTAGGAAAAACACAGTTCCTATCCTTTAAACAGCTTTTCATTCAAATGGGAGCAATAGACAAAGACAAGTAAGAAAATGAATAAAGTTATTATAAAAAGGATACCTACTAAAGAAGAAACAATAGGCTCCAATGCATGTCTCGTTGAAGGAAAGACGATGAAGCCTTTGTATCTTAATCAGTAAGTCCTGGGTTCAAGTCCAGGGGAGAGAAACAGATAAGGGAGAATAAGAGGAGGTTAAGAGCAATTCTTAGATCAATGAATGGCAGTGAGCTGTCATCAGTGACAACACACAGCAGCTTGGGAAGGATCCATTAAGCGATCTAGGGAGGAAAATCTTTCAGGCAAAGGGAAAAACAAATATATCCAAGGTTAAAGAAATTTTGCAGGTCATGGGGACCTAAAGACAATTCCTTTGAACTGGGAGGAGGCAGATGTGGAGTAGGGGTCAGGAAATGAGGTTCAAGTCTGGCAGGAGCCTGATCAGTCAGGGACTGTGCAGAGAGTAGAGAGCAGATAAGTTTAATTCTAAGGGCTCTGAGTGCTACTAAAGGGTTAAAGGAAGACAAGTAGCATTTTTTGATATATGTTTAAGAAAAAATATTACTTTAGCTTTTTTCTTTATTCCTTTGTATTAGCCTTCGAAGTCAATAACATTGTACATATTATCCATATAGTATCATATAATAAAACTATTTTTTTAAAAATCCATTTGTATAACTTTTTTTTCTCCTTCATATACCTCCTTTCTTTCTCTTAAAGAGATAAGAAACCAGTTTAGGACATAAATCTGGTCAGTTATTAATACAAATCAGTAGTTGGGTGGTAGTTAAATTGTTTTAGTGAAAGTGAAGTAGAAATATAAACATGGTTGTTTAAAGATCTGACTACTAGGGAAAAAACCCCAATATTTTTCTATTCCTATAGTGGTAGGTAGACTTCTAATTTGAACCCCAATAAATCTTACCTCCTGGTATCCATGCTTTTGTGTAGTTCTCGCCTTTCAAGTATAAAGTGATCTCAGTGATAAAAAGAATATGGTAAGTTGATGGGGTGCCGATTCTGTAATTAGCTTACAAAAGTTTTTGACTTCCATATCACTGGAGGTTTCTCTCATTGCTTTCTGACTTCCACACTTTGGCGAAGCAAGCTGCCATGTTAGAGAGAACAAAGCACAGAACTGAGGGAGGCTTTTGACCAAAAGCCAGTGGGGAACTGCATCCTGCCAACAACCACTGAACATGGAAGTAGATCCTTCTTCAGTTGGATCTTCAGATGAGTCCCATATATGACCCCTTGGTTGACACTCTGTGAGAGATCCTCCCGCACAGCCCTTAGCTCTATTAAACCTAGAATTCTGACTCACACACACACTGTGGTAAGAAATGTGTGCTGCTTTGAGTGACTTAAGTTTTGTGGTAATTTTTATGCATAAATAGATTACTAGGGCATGCATAAAGTACAGTTTTACTCTCTTAAAACAGGGACTGTGGAGTGTTATTTTATCTCTTTTTATAACATAGGATTTAAACCCAAAGGAAAAGCAGCATAACATATTATCATGAAGACTTTAAAGGCCAGTAATTTTGTTTGGATGAGAAGGCACAGATTCTTAAGCATGAGAATACCTTCAAATAATGAATAATTAATATCATTTAACTTATTAAGAAAAAAATTACATTCTTTTTTTCAAGTACTTTTAAGACGTGGTTTGAAGTGTGGTTGTTACTAATGCCTCAGTTATTTCATATTCTCTCTGAAATGCAATGCCTGTCTTTCACAATGACTTTATTAGGTCAAGTTTCTTAGAAGCAGAGCTGGAAACTGGGAATCTTGTTCAAATGTTTTATTGAGGGGAGAGCTCTCAGAAGAAGGAGAATAAGGGAAGCCATCTAGGGTGAGGAATGAATGAAACAACAATTATTTCAGTTGGAGACTAATGTCAGTCTGAACCCACAGAATTTTGGGGGATACAACTATACCACAGAATTATTAATAGATTTTCCTTTGAGGTAGTGCTTCCAATTTCCTTTTTTTTTTTTTTTGAGCCAGAGTCTCACTGTATTGCTCAGGCTGTTCTCAAACTCTGGCCTCAAGTGATCCTCCCGCCTCAGCCTCTCAAAGTGCTGGGATTGCAGGCCTGAGCCACCATGCCTGGACTGGTCCAGACTTTTATGTCCTGCTGACAGTCAGTGACTGAGGTAAAGGAGCACAGACTGGATGCAAAGGAAACCCCCTGTTGGGTGAGGGCAATTTGAGAAAGCAGAAGCTCTGAGCTGGTATTAGCCAACACTCATAGCATCTAGAGGACATGTGCCCTGCAAGTAAAGGACAGGGACACAACATCCACTACAGCGGTTATGTGTTCTGATTCTTCTTTTAATTTTTCAGATATATGCTAGGAAAATGGACATGGATTTAGTTGAGACACTTCATAACAGTTATGAATTAACAGTTATGTTAACAGTTAACACATGTTAACTTCAGCATGATAAAGATTTTGAAGGTAGGAACAATTTCTTTTCCTTTGTGAAAGGAACATGTAATCAATCATTTAACAAATATTCATTGAGGAAATTTTATATGTAAGCCAATTACTGAATATTTTAAGGAATGAAAAGGTGTCTTAGGTTTAAAAGAAAGCTTCTCTAACTTAATGGTAAAGAGAAAAAAAGTCTTTCAGATATTCCCCTGTTGTCACAACTTTTTAAAATAACAGTCTTCAATATGTACAACTTAAATTTGACGTCTTTCTCTTTCTCTATGTTTATGGGTAGGTAGATATCACAATATATATATATATTTGTTTAAAATTGAGTGGTAATAGTTCTAAAATGTTAATGGTCCAGAATACACTTGTGTTAATTTTAAATTATTGTTAAGTGAGATCACAGTAACGACAATGAAAGAGTCTCCAGCATCCCTGAAAGATTTTTACACAACTAGAAGCATGTAAAATGTAAAAGGAAAAATAGGTCATGAATTGACATAAACACAAATAAAATAGAAATTCAGATAAAGGAAAAAATCACAAAAGAAGTCAAATATGTACTACAGATGAAGAATAGGACATTTTGGAATAATTGAAGAGAAAAGAGATGGTTGAGAGGGGAAGAGCAAATGTGAAAGCAGGAGTATGTGTGCTTTAGACAAAAATATAGTTTATTCTATTAGTAATCCTTGGATTGTGTAACTATAATTATGGGACCTAAGTAGCACTAATATATAAGATCATGCAATGCTTTGCATATGGTACACCATACAAATTTATATTAGCTAACATAAATATCCACCTTTACATTTACTGAATTCTTATTTGTATAATCTTATGTAATATTAATAGTATATGCCCACTAGGTTTGCTGTGAATATGACAATCCTTTGAGCTCACATTTTCTTTCCCTATCGAAGATTGTTGGCTGGCTCCTTCTAAGCTAGACTCTAAATGTTTCTGGATTTTAACTCTTTAGAAAATGCATTCAATTTTTTCCCACTTTTGACACTAACGTTAGGTCATCCCACCTCTAAAAGCATCATGTTGAAGTCGCTGTCTTCATATGTTCCTCATTGTTGTTCTTTAGTGAAATTGTCACTTGAAGGTCAAATTAGAGCTCATTCAACCAGAGCCACAGCCGCAGCAGTAATCAGCCTTGGGTTATTTTTTCCATTTGAGAATTTTCAGTGGAACCACTTGTAGTTCATTTCATACTTTTACCAAGCATTACTGCCTATTGGTTGCATTGTGTAATGAATCTGAGTTTGGCTTTACAATTTTATAAATTTACAGTTTCTTGTTATTAGTATTTGGTTTTCACTTTTGATCTTAGGTTTTCCTTGTTAAAAATTTTTTTTCCTTTTTAATATTTTTATATTAAATTTTATTGGATCAATGTATCAATTAACTCATAGCAGATCATTTTAGTGCATGTTTATTCCTTAATCTAGGAAAGGGTCCTCAAAAATTTACCATCAAGGCATGTATGAAAGTGTTCCACATATTAATGAAATAAACACCACTCCTTTTTGTACATTTTATAATAGCAAGAACTACAAGACTCTGACAAATCATAAGCATACTAATTTGAAATAAATTAGTGTTAATAATGAAGGGGAAAACTTACTGAGTTTAAGGAGGTTTTTCCTGAGATATTTCTCTTCTCATGAAGCTCAGGAAATTATATGTGTATTTTTAAATATGAAAAATTTAACTATGATGACTCACTTTTTAAGAAAGATAATCTTAAACATTTTAATCTCTTGTATGCCTTACCTTTTTAAATGTGCACACACTGTACTGTTTTAAGTCTTCAATTAGACATTTTAGACAAACAATCATTCTATTAATAAGGGCAGAATTCACCACCATGAACATAGATGTTTTTAGTCATTTGAAATTCTGAATGTACAGAGATGAATAGCATCGTCTGAGTTCAGTGGATTGAAAGGGTGATCTTTGAAGTTTACATATGTTGAATAATTTAGTTCTGACAATAGCACTGAACATAGTTGATTGATCACAGTATGCCGCCTCAAAATGATAATTCATAATCTATAGTTCATTAATCTATAAATAATTAGGAGGCAAAAATATCTTAGAGAAGAAATAATTAAAAACTAACTTGTGAATATCTATGTACTATGCACTCCATCCCTTTTTGCACTTGGCCAGTTGTATCCCATACTCAGCAGACATTGCATGGCTGGCCACATACGTGCTCTCACAGAAGTGTCCTGCACACTTGTCACCAAACCTCCAGGTCAGTCTCAAGGTTTGCTCTTGAAGACATGGAGTAGATGACAAAATAGAAAATCATTAGGTAGCGCTACTTTAGACAGGGAGACTATGTTCTTCTGCTTTTCCTATATTTTTCAAAAATATATCAAGTTGAAATTATCACTCATTACCTTCAACTCCCCAAGCCTACTACTCTGAAGGCAATGCCATCTCAGCTAAAGTAAAGCACAATTTTAGGAAGCTCCTACATATGTATCCAGTGGTGTTCTACTTCTTCACCCCTAATACTTATTCTCATGTCAACTGTTTATGATCTCTCGCCTGAACCACTGGGTTTCTGAGCTCACTGCTTCTAACTTGCTGTTTTCTAAAATATAAACATAACTATAGTATTTTAGTTATTAGAGCATTTTAATAATACCCCATCATTCTTAGGATAAATATCAACCTCCTTAGAATGGAAGAATCTCCTACTTACCTATAACTTAAATCTACTCCTCATTTCCCTGTACTGTGTTTAATGACATAGTAACACAGAGCTCTTTGACATCGTCCATACATACTATTATTCTGTGCCTTTTATTTATATTACGCCCCTATACATAGACTTCCTCTTTCAACATCTTTTGCTTAGCTTATCTCTTAGTAAGAGGCATCTTTGCCTCCAGAAAATCTTGCCTCACCTCCATAATGCCCTATTTTCCCCATTCTATACTCCATCACTTATTGTTTCTTTCTTAATATTCATGGGTGTTATTTTAAATTATCAATTTATACTTCACCTAGAATCAGAGTCTTTAAGAGCAGAAATTATATGGTAATCACTACTCTTTATAGCTAGTTCTTAGCCTGCAGTGTGATAAACCCACACAAAAACCGCTGGTTGAACCAAAACTTCACACATTAGTCTTCATTGTTATTTTCAAAGTCTCATCTGCTTCTTCTGTGTTTATTTTATTGTGGCTGATTGGTGCCAAGTTTTCTTGAATTGAAATACATGTAAAATAAATGGTGGAGGAATTATATAGTATTATTACTGAATGAGTAGCTCATATTTTACTTTTGAAGTGGCATTTTACTCAACCCGTTGAATATCTGTCCCACTAGCTTATCAGTTTAGATTTTAGATTTTTTTTTCTAATTTTTGTTTTTTAGACTGTAAGCTTTACATTCAGGAGGGATGGTGTGTCTTATATATTGCTTTATCCCATATGTCTAGAACTGGGCTTTGCACATGATTGTTGCTCAATGGATATTTGTTATATTCGTTAAGTCTATTACAATTGAGAATTGCAGAATACTGATAGCCCTTCTGTTATAAACTCCCTTTTGATTTGCAGAACGTCTGTGGCTTCTTCCCCTAGTGTGCAGAGGAGGCTCAAATCCTGTATGTAAGAGAGGCTATAAGAAGAGGGATCCACAGCTGTTATTCCAACACATTTGCTGTTGTACTTAGCTGATTTCTTTTATTTTCTCCTAATTTCCTTCAAATTACATCAGTGCCTGGTTAACTCACATAAAAATATATACCAAAAGTTAAATTTTAATTTATTTTTCTTCCTTATTTTTAATGGCACTTAACTCCCTATAGGGAGAAAAATTATTGTCTCTAAGAATTTTTTGTAGTCTTTAGATATTTTTCAGTGCATGTGAAAACTTTCATATTGCTAGCTGCCTTTCGAATTAATTTCACAGGTAAAAGTTTATGAAACATAATATTGTGTGTTTCATTAAAATAAAGATATACATATATATGGAATATATATATGCTACTACTTTCTGATTCATCTGCTAATTTAATAACTCTATTAAAAGCACAATCTGTTTTTCCTGATGTATTTTTATATGACTCTATTGCTTTTTGTTATGATTCCATTAGTCTGAGATGTTCACAGATATTATCTTTTTATATTTGTTACATTATTATACTGCTTAAGGTAATTACAAATCCTTGGTGTCTGCCTTGGAAAAGTTCTAAAGACTTTCTTTAAGCAGATAGATAATATAGTTGTAATTTCTATAACAGCAATTTTTTGTAAAATTTACTTATTTCCGTAATTTTTATTCTGTGTTGGTATTTGAAACAAAGTAAACATTTACTGAGAATAATAAAATTTCATCTTTCCTATGACAGGAATGAGAAAATATGTCGGGTAATTAACACACACAGTCACTGTCACAGTGCACCGTCCCTTAAAGAAACAGCATAACATGTAATTTCTCACATTCTAATTTTTCTCATTCTAGTTATAAAAATCTGGTGTCTAGACTTTTGTTTAACACACTGAACTTTTAATTTTACTTATTGCTCTTAATTTGCTAATATTACATCTGGGGTAATATCAGGTAAATGGGGTAAATGCAAAACATTCCTAGAACATGAGAAAATAAAAAACAAAAAGTAAATAAAAGGTAAACATTTTTTAAAAAAAATATATTTTGTATCACTAGATTTAGGACCAGTACTGTCTTTGGTGAACAGTACTTTCCATGATCCAAGGAAACTCCAAATGTGACAATAGTCATATATTACTGATTAGAAAAGCTGTTTATTAGATAAGTGAGTGAACCTAAATATGGTTGCTATTTCTGCATGACATTTAAAATATATGAATATCAAGCACAACCGTGTTGTTGCTAACAATTACCTCCCTTTATTATAGGGGCTTATTTAGGTTAAATTTTTCTTGTAAATAAATGTTCTTGGACAAGAACCTTAGTCTTACATTCCATTGTCTCATTCAATGATTTAGCATATAAGACACCACAAAAAAAGCAACTCCCTAATTCAAACCCATAAGGAGAGCTAGATGCATGCCCTCTGACTTCCTATAATTTCTATCATTTTCTTATGGAGGCAAAGTCATCATGTATTAATCTATAACAAATTCAGGGAGTTTTGTTTGGCTGATTTAAACGCATTTTCTTCCAAACCCCTATAAAAATAGAGACTATAAATTGGTTAGCATGGATTGCCCATGGCAGCACATTTTTTAAATGAAAATTTTCATTGTCAATGGATTTTATGCAGAGCCTTTAGAAGTTGTTCAAATCGCCAGCAGTCAATTTAACCATGCTAATCTTTATACCGGAGGGTCTAATTCTTAGAAAAGCTTTTGGCATGTTTTCATAGACTACTCATAATAATTATATGGATGAACTGTGAATTCTAGTTGTCTGTATTATAATCACCTCATTTTATGTTTTGGAAAACGGAAAGAAAAGTCACTTTTCCCCCAATTACACACCATGTACCCACACACAAATGGCCATAATCTTTTGGAAGAAGGTTCTGAGCATCCATCTGAAGTGAATAAATATTTCTTTGTAAAGATAATATTAAAAATGGAGTGTGTATATATTTGAAGTGAGCTAGTACAGCTATAAACATGTGCTCTATTTGACCATTTTACACAATTGTTTACAGTTTTACAAGACATACATAGTTACCATAGCAACAACTCAGAATCAGCATGGTATAAAACTTACTTTACTCCAGGAAAGAAAACCGCTTTGACAAAGTGTGTGGCACACATTATAGGCTGAAAGCAAGTTTTTTTTATCTTACCTTATTTTTAGAATTCTCTTCCATAAATCATAGATGGTCTGTTAAAATTTATTATCTTGAAAAGAAAATATAGTCCAATGGTCAAGTAGTCTAACCAAAAAGGCTATACCTAAACCACTCTATACAAATGGTCCTCAGATTCCTGGGACTACTATTTGGGGAAGAAATTGTTATAGTCTATATTCCTATGTTTTATTTTACCAGACCCTAATTCTTATAATGGAAAATTCAATTTGCTTCAGCCTAAATCAATGATTGTATATTTTAAAATTCTTATTATATAGGAGATGTAAAAATAGATTCATTACTTAATTCTTTTTTTTTTCTTTTTTTTTTTTATTTCAGCATATTATGGGGGTACAAATATTACGGTTATGTATATTGCCCACTCCCCCCGCCCCCCTCGAGGCAGAGCCTCAAGCATGACCATACCCCATACGTTGCACATCTCACTCATTATGTGTGTATATACCCATCCCCTTCTCCCCCCTCCCACCCACCCAACCCCCGACAAATGTTATTCCTACATGTCCACTTAGGTGTTGATCCATTAATACCAATTTGCTGGTGAGTACATGTGGTGCTTGTTTTTCCATTCTTGAGATACTCATTACTTAATTCTTTACATTTTTTAAATCCTATCAAGTGTCTATCTTGACCAAGTACTATTTAAATCAAGGGAATTCAGAGAAAAATCAAAACCACATATACACCCTTAAGAAGATTGAAATATGGTGTCCCCATTTCATTTTGTTTCTTTTATAAAATGAAAAGTTATAATACCTTGGAGTTGTTTCTTCTTTTATTTTTTTAAACTTTTTTCTTATTGTTAATCCTTATTTGAGGTTCATACACACACATCTCTAAATACTTATGCATATATATTTAAGAGTGTTCCCTTTTTTGATTAACAATTCGTGATGAATCACATCTGAAGATTATAACACAAGTATATTTGTTTTTATATGACCTAGATGATCATGTAGTTGTGGATAATCCATTAGTTAATTTACACTAATATAACAAACTTTACTTAGCATCAAAAATATGCGAGGTACAATTTTAACCAAGGATGTGTGAAGCATAATCTCTGACTACAAGGATTTTACAAGAAAGCTAGAAAAATAAGACAATATCATATGTCCATAAATAACTAAAGTCTAAAATAGTACATATTGAGAACTGTATGAATAGGATAGGGCCTAAGTGCTAATGGTTGAAAGAAAAAGGGAAGATTTTTCTTTTGAAGGTGCCTCATGGAAAGCAACATCACTTAGAGGTGTCATTTGCCCTGTATTTCCAAGAATATGTAGGGTAGGTTTTTTAGTGATTTATAGCTCTGACTAAACACTAGCATCAATTGGTAAACTAAAAATGATTCCCTAAGACCATCTCTAAGCAATGAAATAATGAAATAAAGTATACACCCATGAAAAGGTGGTTTTTAAGGTCCTCAGTTAACCCAATATGCAGCTCACACTGAGAACCACAGAGGTAAACAGTAGAATGTTTACCTCTGTGAGTAATGTGTTCTAATGTGTGCAAACCCATTCTAGAAAGAAGAAATAATATTTACAAATAACAGAGAGAGGAAAATAAATGCAACACACTGTAACACAATGGATACATTGAAATATTAAAACATTCTAAGAAAAAGCAGTTAAAATTAATTTTGACACTAAAGATAGGGAACTAAAATAAATTTATTCAAAAGACCATGGATTTAAAGGGACATTGGCAAATAACAAGTTGAAGAAAAGGAAAAAATAGGAGGAGGAGGGGGAGGAGAAAATAAAAATTAGTCATATTTCCTATCATACCTAACATTTTGGTTGCAATTTTATATACTAAGTTTTGTATCCGTGTGAAATGGCATTTTGATTTTGCCTTTTGGATTTAACACTATTATGACATTCAATACTCTTTTTCATATCTTCATAGCATCCAATTCTATGATTGATTGTGAGTTATTTATACAATATTCTAGTAATATAGAATGGGAATATCCTTAAAGAGAGAGAATTCTTTCTCAGGATATACCTTGGAAGTGTCTTAGCTGGATGTTAAAGTTTTATACTTGGACATTTCAATGAACTGACCAGCTGCACTGGACATTTATTATATTCATAGCACAATTTTCTTTAGAGTTCTTCTTTACTAAAGAAACTGTAAAATAGCTGTGCAGAGGGACCCTCTTAGAGAGAGCAATGATTTCTTCTATTTAAGAGCCTCTTGGTGATGCTCTATTCTAATCAAGAGTCACTTATTCATTAGTTAACATACAGCCTATTTCTGATGAATATATTTTTTTAACCTCTTGTGAGTGTAAAATATCCAAAATAATGCATATCATCCAGTTCTGATACTAAAAAGAACACTCAATGCAAGCATGTGAAACATCCAAATGGATCCTAAAAATCCTCCATGAAGTTAGCCTGATTTTCAGGGATAAAAAAACACATCAGTTCAAATTGATTCATGTATATTCATTTGCTAAGAACTTTAAATTTGTCATATCACATAAATGCCATTGCTTTGCTTATTTGCTGAAAAAATATTTCATTCCTCACTGTTTACTCTTTGTTAGCAAAGTTTGTTTAGAGTGACACAGCCTGATCAAAACCATAAAACAGCCATAAATTGATATTATATGAGAGAAAACAATATTTGAGCACTATAGTTCTTAAGTTGTGCTCACCTGAATTTGGTGATAGTGTTTTTAATATCATATGTATGTATATATAATATACAATATAACAGCCTTTTGAAAGTACTTTTGAAATAAAGTACAGATCCTTTAATATGTATTTTTACTGTTTTTGAATTCTACTGCTGGATTTACATAAGACTGTGTCTTTAATTTGAGTCTTAAAAACCATGAAAAGAGATTGAATTTACAGCAAAGTTAATTGCAGAGGATTTGACAGTTTGAGCATTATAGTCAAAGATCAGACACTTAGGTTTATGAAAATTTAAATTCAAAATCTTTGCTTTCTTGGGCTTCTCTGTCAGTAATAGATAATTATTAGTATGAAACATTTAAAATGAATATGCAGTTTGATCAGTTAATTGATTTTTAGGATCTTTAATTTCACTTTTATCCTTACCCTTTCAAAGATTACCTTCACATTGTATAAATTTCAACAGCACATAAAAAGACAATATGTTGCTTACTTTAAAGACAATTATTTCAGTATAGCAGTGTTAAAACTTCGTCGATCTAGAATCCAACCTACATGGTATCATTTTGAATCCAATTTAGACAAGTTTGACTAATCTCACCCTGACTATAAAAAACTATAAATATTAAACTGTGACTAAAAGCTCTTTGTGATGTTTCTGTCTCCTCTTCAACTCCTGGCTCCCCTTCAGTTAATTTGCAACAGCTTCCACATCTGGCAGGTGACTTGATTCATGATCTATCAAATAATTCTCAATTCTTCAAACTCCATACAGGACTTTTTGTCATCAATAATCATAATTTGTATTCAACTTTATTTTTCCCAAATATCAAGCTTCTTAAAGAATGTCATCCATTTTCAAAATCCCCTAATTCTATTTTCTTATTGTATAAATTTAATTCTTTTCATTTTACAGATAATGAAATGTCAATATAGGAGTTGAATGTCAGTTGCAGTGCTCAGAAGAACAAGGCAGGGGGAGTGACTTTTGCCCGTTAGGTAGAATGTTAAGTAATTTTATCTTGGTTGTACATATGGCAAAAATAAGTAACTGGATATCACAGAAAGTGGGAAAGGGCTGCAAGAATCAAAAGCCATTCAGCTTATGTTTTCTGGTAGAATGTATTCTTCTTTAGGCTAGACTATTGGCAAAGACATTTTGTAAAGTTAAGTTATATAGTCAAACTTCTATCTCTTTTTTGAAAGTGGCATTAATTTATAGTGTTAGTGTATTGTGTGAACACAGGCTTTGCCATCATTCTCACAATAAATAAAGGCATCAAGTTATTACATTTATCAAAACTGCTTTCTAGGAACTGCATAATACCCGATTTTGCCAAAGTCGATTTATAATATATTTGCAATATTTAGCATTAAGATGTATATTTGCAAAATGCCCTTATGTTTCCTTGTCCGTTCAATTCTTATCCCTTTCAATGTTGATGCATCCACAATCCACGTAAGTATTTTTACTCTTTTTTTCTAAAATTCTGAGACCTCAACAGGCTCAAGTGTCTCAGTAACTCCTAGCAATATAGATAAATTAATCCTCAAATGTATTGCTGATTCTCATAGACGTAAGCTTCATTTTTTGATTTAAAGAACTATGATCATTTACCCATTTTTCAGGGGAAAAAATGAGCTATTGAATATATCATGTTAATATAGCTACTTTCCCTGGTAATTCTACTAAAAAATTAAAGGAGGTACAGGATTTGCTTAAGGTGAGAGTATAATTTAATAGCAAAACTTTTAATCTTCTTGGTTTTCTTTGTGATGTGAGTCTAGATTTTTGGAGAAAGCCTCCTTTGATCTATTTCTAGCAATGAAGGCATCTAGATCAGTAGCCCTTGAAGAACACCCACATTTTTCAGATCATCAAAAGCCCTGCATCAGTGTGGTGAATGCGTCCCCTCCTGAAGAAGAAAGGGAGAGCTTACAGAGAGCACCTGATTGTAGCAGAACAGAAGGACTGTGTTTGACCTTGTTTGAAAAAAAGGGGAAAAGCAAAAAAAAAAAAAAAAGAGAGAGAAGTTGAATAAATAAAAATACCACCACCAAACTGCAAACTGTTATCGACTGATGGATGAGTTCACGGAGTATTTGTTTTTGTGTGTGTGCAATGTTTGAGGTATCCTGAAGAGAACATAAAATGTCTAAAGTTCATCTTTAAGCTGTGTACTTTTGTGACTGCCACAAGGTTTTACTTTTGTCACTAAATTTAATGAAAGTGTTGAAGGAAAGAAAACTTGAGGGAGCCACAGATGTTTGCAGTTTTCAATTTGCAGACTTGAATACTTTCAACTGATTATTTAACACATACGTGATTTTAGTTGAGGATTATTTCCATATATGCTTTTAATCAGTATTGCCTGTGGTTAGAAAGAGATTTATAATTTCTTTTTTTCGATGATTTGTTTTGGGTAAGGCCAAGTAGTTATGCTCTATATTTTTGTTGCTCATCTACCTTTACGTTAAAAGATTTTCTCCTGTTTTTTTTCTACATTTTCATTTTTCCTATCTCATTAGTCCCTTACTGTCAGCCTTAGTTAATATCATTGCTTTGGGGGGAATTGTCCTAATGATCTAGTACACAGAACATATTGAATAGGTTAACATTTCAGGTGCACAGTTAAAATAGACATCAGTATTTATGAAAACATTATCAATTGCAATAAAAAAGTTAAAACCAACCCTTAAATATATTGATCTTTTAGTAAACTTTATTTGAGGTACTGCGAAAGATTAGGTGAAAATATTTTATATTTTGGCTATGGGCATCATGCAAGAAAAAAACAAACCTATGAGAAGAAACACATAAAACTTAGAAAGGGACAAAATGCCTAATACTGAATTTTTCACTGAGAACATTATAGAATTATTCAATATTAATTAATTTACAAAAATGATTACTTCTCAATATATATAGAAATTGATTTAAGGAATTCAGATTACTAACTGCTAACAGTTTAGTCTTGCATATTCAAGTTTATTTCAATAACTTTATTTATTTCAATTCACTGGAAACAATTGATTTGGATGAGGCGAACCAACAGATATTTAATGACCCTTCATGTTATTAGAGAATAGGATTTCTAAATGTCTAGTCAGAAATAAAATTAATTTCTTTAACACATATTTTTATTTTAATGATTTTTCACCACAGTAGGAAAAACTCTTATAAAATAGGAAACCGCCAATATATTTCTTTAATTTTAATTTTAAACTGTGGCCTTATGAATCAAAAATTGTTTTAGCACTAAATTTGTGGCATCAGTGAAATGACATCCAAGAACAGTGAGGATAGAAACCTGAGACCTTGAGAACAGAGAAATACAACCCAGGAATATGTATTTGACAAAAATCCATAGGAACTGGGGGTTTCATGTTTCACTCAATTCCATTATGTTCAATTCCACAAAGCTTTGTGAAACACTAAACTGTGGGAGATGCAAATGTGGCTGTCAGAATCAACGTTTTTGAAATGTACCTCTTGAGAATGATATTCAAAGGGGAAGGGATTAGGAAGTAACAGCTCATCACTGTATTGTCAAAAACCTAGGGTGCATATAGGTTCTTTTATTGTATCTTCTGCAGCACTAAAATGTTAGAAAGTCTCTTCTGCATCTCTACAACATAAAACAGGATAAGTACTTTGAGTCAGTGGAATAGGTAGCTGCCTAACCTGGAGTCCCTAGCTCATTGCCTTTGAGAGCTAGGAAAGGAACAGAAATGTTTAAGGCAACCAAGTAGAATATAATAGTACATGGAACAATGCATATCTGGTTTGGGGTCTAGTCTCTAGGCTTACTCCAATATTTGTGTTTTGGTCAAGTTATTTAAGCTCTTTACTCCTCACCTTTCTCATTTATAAGCTTTAAAATATAAAATATTGCTGGCATTCAATTACATCTGACTTGCAAAATATGCAGTACTATTTGGTTCAACCTAAAAAAATGAAGAGTTTTAAAATCAAGGTCACCTTCAAGATGACCTTCAGGTACTTGATGAGATTGCATTTGGAAGAGAATTGACAGTGCCTCAGGTTGAGAAATCATTGACCATGGGTAGAGAATAAAAAGGAGAGAGGAGCCTTTGAGAGAAGAACTTGTGAAAAGGGAAACTTGGGGTCTTGAAAAATTTGGGGTAATTTTTGGAATTCTATAGTTGGGACACATTGAGCTATCTCAGGCCTATATAATAAGGATTCACCTAGAACAAAACAAGAATAACTGTACAACAATAATGCAAATTGCTTTTTACCAGTTCAAATGAGAAGAAGAAGATCTGAATGCTTGCAATGTCAATATATAATGTACGATAACTTGGACGGGAGGTTAATAGCATGTGATGTAAAGAGACGCATAGAGCTTTTTGAGGGGAAGTAAATGTCAATTCTTACAATTTGCATATGTCATTAGTAGCTTTAAAAATGCAAGTTCTAGTAAAGTAGAGTCACTCATACAAAATTTACACAAGAAAGCTCATGCATTGTTACAAATGGCATAAACTAAGGAAAACTACACACACACACACATATATGTATGTATATATGGTTATGAAGTATGAAATGTCTGATTCCCTTAAGTACTGAGTTTGATAATTGATATCTGTGACATTTCACTTTGGCACTTCTTGTTTTATGTTTAATCTGAGGGTACGTCCTTAGTCTTTCAAGGGCATGTTTTGGCTTGTGATTATCTTTCAAATTTTTTTAGAGCAATTTTTGTGAAACCATGGATAAGTAAAAAATCTTGTTATTTTCAAATATGAGTTCTGTCATGGAACCAATGAAGTGCAGACAGCTTGAAAAATCAACGAAGTGTTTCGGAAGGATGTGGCTAATGAATGCACAGTACGTCAATAGTTTGAGAAGTTCTATTCTGGTGACTTTAATCTTGAAAATGAGCCATGTGGGCGACCAAAGACCAAGGTGGGTAATGATGAGCTGAAAGCTTTAGTGGAAGCGGATCCATCTCAAGCTACGTGTGCATGAGCAGTAAGAACTGACATTAGGATTCCAACAATTTTGGACCATTTGAATTAATTAGCATGGTAAAGAACCTGGATAGATGGATTCCACATGAGTTAAAGGAGCATCAGAAAAGAAATCATCTTGAAGCTTGCCTTTCTTTGCTGTCACAACATAAAGGTGAACCATTTCTATACCATATTGTTATGCGTGATGAAAAAAGGATTCTTTTTGACAATTGCAAGCTTTTGGCACAATGGTTGGATAAAGATGAAGTGAAGAAACACAGTCCAAAAGAAGATATTCATCAAAAAAAAAGCTAATGATGTTCGTTTGGTGGTCCAGCACTGATATTATCCTCTACAGCTTCATGAAACTTGGTCAATCGATTACAGTGGATGTCTACTGCAACCAATTGGATGAAATGATGAGGATGCTTGCAATTAAGTAGCCAAGATTGGTCAATAGAGACAGGCCGGTCTTCATGCAACACAACCCTCAACCATATGATGCACAAACAATGCTGCTCAAACTACAGCAGCTGGACTTGGAAACTCTCTGTCATCCACCGTATTCACCAGACCTTGCACCAACTGACTAGCACTTCTTCCAGGCTTTGGACCAATTCTTCCAAGAAAAATATTCAATTCTCAACAAGCTGTGGAAAATGCCTTTTGCAATTTCATCACCACTCACTTTCCAGGCTTCTTCACTGCTGACGCAAACAAGCTACCTTTAGGATGGCAAAACTGTGTTAATAGTTTAGGTGCATACTTTGATTAATTGTACTGCTTCTTATTTGAGATATAATGAACTACACTTTTGATTAGAAATTGGACATTAATATCTAATTACCTAAACATGCGTGTGTATAAAAATTAAAAAGAGGGATTTTTTTCCCCCAATTGAATGATTTGCATAAGATCCAGCTCTAATGAGGAAACAATTAGATTTCTTTTGCTTATAGCTTAAACAGCAAGAGTAATTCTTCAGTGATAAAGGACAGTTTTGTTTGCCTTGTTTTTTGACTGTTTGTAATTTTATCCATGTCTAAAATACCTTATTTCCTGGCAATGAGAACAAGCCTATTGGAAATGGCAGTCAATGAAAGTGTACTCTCTTCTATCACTAGGATAGAGTTGAATGTTGCCTCTATCTTAGAACCTGAGCAGATATTGCATATAGACAGTTGCTTGAGACATATTGAAGCATTTGCTTTTGGTGATCTTGCTTTCAGATATACATATGATGAAATGCTTTTATCTTGAACAAACTAAAATGAAAATCCTGAATGAAAGCAAGCCCTACTATTCTCATTCACTGGGGTTCTTACCATTCAGTTTCACCTGGAATTGGAGTTTGTTAAGGCTTATATTGTTGCTAAAAGCAAAACAATTCAGTACATTGTCAGTGATTCTAATTTTCCAGATTTTTTAATCACATAAATGAAATTAACTGCTCAGAAAGAGCAAGGTTTCTCATATATCAGATATGCAGCATCTTTCCCAATACTCCAGTGAAAGTATTATGTTTTAAGTTTGCTTTATTCATGGTCTGCATAAAATCTACAAACTAGAACCTTTGTCTCAACCACATTTGGTATTTTTGTTGCCTTATCTAGTGAGGATGAGTCACACAAATCACAGAAATAAAAGAATAAATAATTTATAATGAATAACGTTTAGATTTGGAGCAGATACCTCTTGATAGTCATGTCAACAAAATAGAAATTAGTTAGGCACTATGAATTCAGGGTCAGTTCAGACCTTAAGAGCTACATGTTAGGGCTGTGGAAGCTATTAATTGTACATAAACTATGTTTAGAGGTTTGAGATGGTTGTGCAGATTCTGGAAGTGTCTTTTACCCCTTCTTCTTCTATCCATTTATGCAGCAAATTTAATTGTGTGCCTACTATAAGCCAGATAATTTTCTAGGTGCTGGAGATGCAGATGTGAACAAGAGACTCAAAATTGTTGTCCTTATGGTGCCTGTGTTTTCAGTAAGGAGGACACAGAATATAAATAAGTAAACAAAAAATATGGAGAATTGCAAGCTAAACCAAGCAATAGCTATGCTAACAAATATATCTTGACATGAGGTTAACCTGGCTATTTAGAAAATGTGCTATCATGAAATTATATTACATTTAATTTCCATTAAATGTGTAGATAAAGCACACACTGTAGTCTACCACTTAGAACTCATCGTTAGGACGGAGGAACTCATTCTCCCAGCTGCCCGCCAACTGATGGCTCACAGCTAAGTCCTTTTTCAAGAAATTTTCTTCGTAAGAACAGAGCTTTCATGCTCAATGTTATGGTCCCTCTGCAGGAGCAGCTTGTAAACAGTGACTTGTAGAAGTACGTTTATAATGGCTTAGCTCCCTTGCCTCAAGCTGGGACAACTCCGAAATTGCATCCCAGGTACAGAGGGCTCTTTGGATGGGCAAGACGCTTGTGGCAACTGCATTGCAGTTCACCTTTCCCTCTGCCCAATCCTTCTTCCTTCACTCACTTACACATGTCAATCCATATAGAACATCTAATGAAAACTTTTAATGGAAAATCACTATCTCACAATCTGTTTCCCATAGACCTGTCCTTAGATGATTGGTAGGTCTAGGAAGAAGTACTTTGGGAGGTGCCAATGTTTGCAAAAACAAAAAAACCCAAAAAATTGTAAGTGCAAAGTTGAAGGTGAGTACAGTGATTTGTTTCAGTAATATTTAAAGGTACCTTTCACAATATTTGTTGATGAGACTTCTTGCCACAGTTATATAAACCCTCATATTTTCTTCAAGATTGCTATGAGTTTGTTGTAGACTGACAATGTAAAGAAAATACAAAAGAACTTTTCAGTTGGAAATATGAGCCCCTCTTCTAATCTTGGATCCAACATTTACTGAGCAATTATTCAGCACCCAACACTGATTCAAGTGATAACCATTCAAAGAAGAACAAATATAAACCCCAATTTCAAGAGGACAACACTTAATAGTTTTATGGTGAATAAGTATCTATGGTTATTAGTTCCAAATAGAAAGTGGTAATAATATTAACATCTACCTCATAGAATTGTAAAATATCAAATGACATAATTGAAACAAATCACTAGCTATTAATAATACTGAGAAAATTTATAAAATAAGTTTTTATAATTTAAAAAATAAGTAAATAATATAAATATGAATATAAAAATATGAATATTTATTATTGTTTTAAATAATAGATAGTTAATGTTAAGAGCTTGCTGTTGTGATATATGGCTCTTTCAAGAAGCAGCTTTCACCAGTGAGCATGTACAATTGTAAGAAGGAAAATGTTTATCTCTGTAGATATTAGTGTTTCCTAAGCACTTCATACTGTTCTAAATAGAATGTCTTGTGAACAGATTGTTCAAAATATCATCTGAGAAGATGGAAACATAAAAGGGAATGCTCACATTATTTCATATGAATAAAAACATTTATATTAGCTAATTTTAAAACTAGGAATATGCTTAATGCACTCAAGAAAAGCACTGGTGTGCTTGAATATTCACCTAAACAAAGCCTAGGTCTTCTGGAGTCAGTCACAGATAGATGGCCCATCTTTCACTATCCTTCAGTGATTTAGGTTCCTATTCTGTGCTATGTGCTGAAATAGTCACAAGGGGTATTATAAAGAAAAATAGAAAAAAGTTATTTTTATGAACTTTCAAGATCTCATAATTACAGGGAAAGACAGATAACTTATAATAAGTGAAGTGCATAAGCAAACTCAACAGACCCACAGAAGGGCTGGCTGAGATGTAGCCTGAACTATGAGTACATACTAGTCAGAGAAGACTGGGATGGCCATTGTATGTGTGTGTTTGAGGGTGGAAGTTGTGGCAAAAAGAGGTGTCCCAGGTGGATGCAGCATAAAGTTTTGGGCTTAAAAGAGCATCCTTTGTTTACACAATTGGGAAGCATTAAGGCTGTGAACTGTAAAAAATTTTGGGCTTAGTATACTATTATACAAATTTAAAATGAATTTCAAGAGCAATAACAAAAACCTTGGAGGAAAGAAGAGAGGTCCATTAAGAATGTTAAATGAATCAGTGACATAATTTTAATTGTTTGCTAGGAAGATCTCAGCTGTAAGCATGAAAAATGATTTTGATTGGAACAAAAATGGAGTCATTGAAATTTGTAAAAGGTTATTTCCAGTATTCCAATAAATATGGTTGAGTTTAGCCTAATGAAGTTAAACTCATTAGCCTTATTAGTCTAAATATAGCTTAGACCACAAGTACACTTTAAATAAGCAGGACTCCTCTCTGGATTCTGAAGTGAATCAATACCTTTCTCTCCTTGCTATAAGGTCATTAAGAATTTGACTTTGACAGGTTTTCTCCAGCTACCCATCAAAGAAGGATGAGAGAGTAATGACTTCATGTAAAATGCCAAGTGAGTATGAGGAACAAATGGCTATTTCCTGTCATGTACCAGGGAGAAAAAGGAATTCAGGAGATATGAAGCTGGATTTACTAAAGCTGTTGAAGAGTGTTCTTAGGAGAGTATTGAGGGACCATACTGTGAGGCAAAATGCCAGGAAATTAATGAGCTTGCCTAAGAAGCAGAAGAAGGCAAGCATGGAGCTACAAATTGACCCATGGTTTGATAATGGAGGATGAAGTCAATAGTGGTGCCTTGATCTACAGACAAAAAAAAAAGAAGGATGAAGGAATGTGGAGTCAGATTTGAACAAGTAAAAGAGATAAAAGTCTAAGTGGCTCCAGGAGAATGAGGATGACCACAGGGTGAGAGTAGATGTACATCCTGTAGATTCTAGGTTTAGAATCTCTTCTTTGGCACATGCCAAAGCAATATTTGGTAAGATATGAGACACAACCTTAACAGGTAAACTTCCATTGGACATGGTTCACTATATTTGACATATGAACTTTATTTTGATTTAAAAAAAGACTCCAACTATACAGGGCAGTTGCCTATCTTGGGAAATTACCTGAAAGTCTTGGTTGAGCTTATACTGAACAGAGTACATTGTATATGGAAAAAATTCAATATTGATTTATTGAAGGAACGACTACAGGATTGTTCCCAAGTTTTATTTTATTTTATTTTTTTAAAGAAGAAGAATTGTTTTCATGGTGCCTGACTTATTTCAAAACAATGCCAGTTTAACTCTTTTTATATTTGTAGACTTTCATACCAGTTATTTTTGCTGTGAATTTAAATAGATGAAATATTAGATGTTAATAGCAACTCTGTGATGAAATATTGTGAGGAAAAACTGAGTTAAACGAGGTTAGTGTATTCTTTTACTATAGCATTTCTTGGAAACTTTTAATATTTTTAATGAATGTTGTGAATGTTGAAAATAATAGTATATCATGTGCCTTGTTTCCCAAATTGATTCAAACAAGAAACCCTTCTTTGCACTCAATCTGGAACATTAATCAAATATTCAACCAAAATTTATTGCTAACTGAAACTATTTCAGTGGAAAAAAACAAACAAACAAACAAAAAACAATAACAACCACAACCAAAAGTCATAAAATGCTTCATGGAGTTTACAAAGCAGGGAAACAATAAACAAATAACTAATTTAACTTTGTCCTACATTAGATAAAAATGCTTTGGTATAAAATACAAAGGAGCCTGTGATTTGGAATGCCTCAGTAAGATACCAATTAAGCAAAATCTGAGGGGAGGAGGGGACAAGCCATGTTGAAATCTGAGGTAAGATCAAGAGGAACTCCTGTGGGACTACAGTTTTAAAATACTGTTAAAGCATCTATGTGCTAAATTATTAATATAATCCAATAACAAACATTTATCCAGCACAGTGCTGGCACTGGTGATTCAGTGGCGAGGGATGCAGAGACACCTGGGCTTCATGTATCTTATATTCTAGTGGTAAATTAAAAGTAAATGCAAACAAATAGGACAATCAAGAAAATAAATACAGATTGTAGTATGTTTTTAAAGGAGGCATATTAAGAATTAATATGAAGAATAATATTTGGCAATTTTTAACAAAGAGATTATGAGGAAAGACTTCTTTGAAGCTATTTCATTTAAAATGAGACCAAAGGAAGAAAGAGAGAGACAGCTATCTGAAGAGTTGTAGGAAGAATGCTATAATTAGAGGCAACAAATCTGGCATTTTCAAGGAATTGAGAAAAACCATGGCTGGAGTATACTGAATAAAGTGAAGAGAGGCAGGCAGTTATCTAGAATAAGGGAGACTTAATGCAGAGACTTGGAAAGAGTTTTGAATTTTATTCTTCTGCAACAGAAAGCCATGAAAGGGATGTAAGCAGAGAAGTAGCATCTTCTCATTTATGTTTAAAAGAAAATATCCCCCTCCCTGAGTAGAAGTTGCAAGTCCCCGGGTGAGCATCTGAGAGACAGAGTGAGAAGTTTAGGAGGCATTTCCTTGCAGATATGATAAAACCCTGGATGTAGTTCTGATGACCCACAGCAACTTACACACTGCATAGAACAAGAGAAGTGTGGAGAAAAAAAATTAAATGCTGAGAAGTAGTCAGTGGGGTAGGTGAAAAACCAAATGAAGGTAGCATGGTAGACATAAGCTAAAGAAAGATGGTTGGAGGCCGGGCGCGGTGGCTCACGCCTGTAATCCTAGCACTCTGGGAGGCCGAGGCGGGTGGATAGCTCAAGGTCAGGAGTTCGAAACCAGCCTGACCAAGAGCGAGACCCTGTCTCTAAAAAAAAAAAAAAAAAAAAAAAAAAAAAAAAGAAAGATGGTTGGAGAAGACAGTGGTTAATTGAAGGTCTCCTTTTCTATTTTATTATTAAAATGTTTTATTATTAAAATGTAATCTATATCTGAGAGGCACAATGTATGAATCTTTCAACCATAACATTCATTTGTGACAATATAATCACAAGATTTCAGATCATAATCATATATAAAAGGAAAAAACCCTGATGCCTATTGATGATGGATATAGCATAAAGTCTAATAGTTTGAGCAGTAGTTTAAGAAGTACATTGATTCAAAAATTTCCCCATGCCTCAACGTCTTACCATAAACAGTTTTTGATTCTTTAAATTGAGTTTTTTTCAAAAGCACTATATTTTAAAATATGGAGAACTGATGACAGCTAAAGTCAGCTATGGAAACCAGTGAATCTCATCTTAAAGTCGTACTTCTCATCTCTTAGAAATGAAGACCCAGCCTTCCATCAGTCTCTCTACTGAACTGACCTCTCTCAGGGAGGAATTTCAGTCTCTATGGTGACTGCCTCCACTTCAGTCAGTCAATTAGAGGTGAAAGGTATTCCATTTGCAGTCACCTAAGCCATAGAGTCCACCTATTTTTCTCTTCATTCTTTCAGCCAAATAATATCTTCTTACCTAAGAGGAAAAAAAAATCTGAGTATCTTGGTCATTTAATTTGAGCTTGTTCTGTCCTACTTACTCCGTTGCCTTTGTTTCAAATGGCAGCATTCTCTGTAAATCAGATAAAGAACTGTATCATTATGCTATCATCTTTGAAAGCTCCATAATTGTAGCTTTTCTATCCAAGTCACTGAAATAAAACATCCATTTCTACACTAAATGTTAATTTATTTCCAGTTGCACTTATCATATTATTTACTTAGGTTATAGTACTTCCAACTTTCTTTAGGGGTCACTTCATGCTATAGAGAACTATTTTCTAAATGATTTATCTTCACAAAAGACAATTAAACCTGAACAGATTAGAAGTTATTCTTATTTATTACTGCTTCCATATTTTTTCCCAAAGGACTTAAAAGATTGTTGTTGCTGCTTTTGTTTTAAATTTAGTCACATCAGCTGAAAAAAAAAAAGTCATATTAAATGTGATTAGATCTAATTAATTTAATGTCCTGATTAGAGCAGTTAAGATTTGTGTAAAATGAGCAGGGATAAAAAAGAATAATAAACAATATGAAAATATTTACCTGGAATAGTTTACTGCTGGACTTTTGTTCTCACATTTTTCTCCCTATTCTTGTTCCTCAAGAAGTGTAAAACATAGTGGTAGTTATGTATAACTAGAAACTTTTGTGATTGCAAATGACAGAAGCCCAATCAAATAGATATCAACTGAATAAAGGAATTAAAGTAGAATTTATCTGGAGAATCTATGGACTCTAATTTCAGGCCAGGCTGCATCAAGGAGCTCTTACCTCATTAAGGCTCATGCTTACTTTCTCTATTTCTTCCCTGCTTTTCCTGCTTTTCTGGTTCTGTTCTAATGCAGGTGATCCCCTTGAGATATTATGCCTAAAAACAACTTAAAGCTTACATTTTAAACTTTGAGTGACCTTGTTGAATAGAAGTGGTGATAGAGGGCAACCTTGTCTGGTTCCAATTCTAAACAGGAATGCTTTCAATTTTTCCCCATTCAGTATGATGTAGGCTGTGAGTTTGTCCTACATAGTTTTTATCATTTTGAGGTAAGTACCATCTTTGCTTATTTTGTTAAGCATTCTTATCATAAAAGGGTGCTGAATTTTATCAAATGCTTTTTCTGCATTTATTGAGAGAATCATATGGTATTTGTTTTACTTCTATTTATTTATGTGGTAAATTACATTTATAGACTTGTGTATGTTGAACCATCTCTACATCTCTGGGATGAAGGCTCTTGGTCATGATGGATTATTTTTTTGATGAGCAGCTGAATTCAATTTGCTAGGATTTTATTGAGAATTTTTGCATCTCTATTCATAAGGGACATTGGTCTGTAGTTTTCTTTTTTTGTTGAATCATTTTCTGGCTTTGGTATCGGCATGATATTGGCTTCATAAAACATGTTAGAGAGGATTCCTTCAGTCTCAATGCTGTGGATTAATTTCTGCAGAATAGGCACTGGCTTTTTGTAGGTCTGGTAAAATTCGAGTCTGAAACCATATGGTCTGGGCCTTTTTTTAGGGAGTTTTTTTATTGCTGCTTCAATTTTGGTACTTCATATTGGTCTGTTCAGCAATTCTATTTCTTCCTGATTGATCCTAGGGAGGCTATGTGTTTCTAAGAATTTGTCCATTTCTTCCATGTTTTCAAGCTTATGCACACAGAGATTTTTATAGTGTTCAGAGATGATATTTTATATTTTTGTGGTATCAGTTGTAATTCCTCTTTTTCATTCCCAATTGAGCTTATTAAAGTCCTTTCTTTTCTGCTTCTTGTTAATCTAGTGAGAGGTGTGTCAATATTGTTTATCTTTTCAAAGAACCAAGTTTTTGTTTCATTAATCTTCTGTATAGTTCTTTTATTATTCATTTCATTTAGTTCTTCTCTGATCTTGGTTATTACTTTTCTTCTGTTGGGTTTTGGGTTGGTTTGTTCATCTCTTTCCAGTCCTTTGATATAATTAATTAGATTGTTGATTTGTGATCTTTCTCTCTTTTGAATGTAGGCATTTATGGCTATGAATTTTCTTCTCAAGACAGCTTTAGCTGTAAACCACAGATTTTGATAACTTGTGTCACCTTTATCAAGAATCTTTTGATTTTCATCTTAATTTCCTCCTTGACCTGATTATCATTCAGCAATGGGTTGTTAAGTATCCATAACTGTGTGAAGAGGTGAGTGTTTCTGTTGGAGTTAATTGCCTTCTGTCACCACTTCTATTCAACATAGTTCTGGAAGTCCTAGCCAGAGCAATTAGACAACAGAAGGAAATCAAGGACATCCCAGGACAAAAGAGGTCAAACTATCACTCTTTGCTGATGATATGATATTATATCTAGGAAATATCAAAGATTCTGTCAAGAGACTACTGGAATTGAGAAATAAATTCAGCAGTGTCACAGTTTACAAAATCAATGTACATGAATCAGTAGCATTCATATACACCAACAATAGTCAAACTGAGAACCAAATCAAAGACTAAGTACTTTTCACAATAGCAAAAAGAAAATAAAATACCTAGGAATATAGTTAACTAAGGGAGTTAAAGACCTCTACAGGCAGAACTATGAAACACTGAGAATGGAAATAGCAGAGGACATAAACAGATGAAAAACCATACCATGCTTATGGATTGGTAGAATCAATATTGTTGAAATGTCTATACTACCGAAAGTGATCTACAGATTCAATGCAATCCCTATTACAATGCCAACATCATTTTTCACAAATCTGGAAAAAATAATTCTACATTTCATATGAAACTAGAGAAGACTCAATATAGCCAAAGCAATATTAAGCAAAAATGACAAATTGGGAAGCATCAATCTATCAGACTTCAAGCTATACTACAAGGCTATAGTAACCAAAACAGCATGGACTGGCATAACAACAGACACATAGACCAATGGAAAAGGACTGAGAACCCAGATATAAAACCATCCTTTATAGCCATCTGATCTTTGACAAAGCAGACAAAAACATACAGTGGAATCCTTATTCAATAAACGGTGCTGGGAATATTGGATAGCCATATGTAGAAGACTGAAACAGGATCCACAACTTTCACCTCTCACAAAAAGTCAACTCACAATGTATAATAGACTTAAATCTAAGGCAGGAAACCACAAGAATTCTAAAAGAAAATTTTGGAAAAACTCTTAATATAGATATCAGCCTAGAGAAAGAATTTATGAAGAAAATCCCAAAAGCAATCACAACAATAACAAAAATAAATGAGATCTGATCAAATTAGAAAGTTTCTGCACAGCCAAGGAAACTATTATTAAAGCAAATAAGTAACCTACAAAATGGATGAAAATATTTGTATGTTATACATCTGATAAAGGGCTGATAACTAGAATCTATATAGAACTCAGGAAAATCTGCAAGAAAATATCAAACGGCCCCATTAAAAAGTGAGCAAAGAACATGAACAGAAATTTTCAAATAAGATAGACTAATGGCGAAGAAACATGAAAAAATGCTCAACATCTCTAATCATCATGGAAATGCAAATCAAAACCACAATGACATATCATTTAATTCCAGTGAGTATGGCTTTTATCAAAAGTCTCAAAACAACAAATGTTGGCATGGCTGTGGAGAGATAGGAACACTCATACACTGCTGGTGGGACTGCAAAGTAGTATAACCTCTATGGAAAGGAGTATGGAGATACCTCAAAGAACTAAAAGTAGAACTGCAATTTGATCCAGCAATCCCACTACTGGGCATCTACTCAAAGGAAAAAAATACATAAAAAAGACACCTGCACTCAAATGTTTATTGCAGCACAATTGACAATTGCAAAGATGTGTAAAAAACCAAGTTCCCATTGATCCATGAGTAGATTAATAAGATGTGGTACATGTATACCATGGAATACTACTCAGCCATAAAAAATGGTGAACTGACACCTCTTATATTATACTGGATGGAGCTGGAGCCCATTCTTCTAGTGAAGTATCACAAGAATGGAAAAACAAGCATCACATTTACTCACCATTAAATTGGTACTAATCAATCAAAACTTATGCCCACATATGGAAGTAACATTTATCATGTGTTGGCCAGGTGGGAGGGGGGAGGAGGAGAGAATGGGTAAACTCACACCTAACTGGTGCAGTATGCATTATTTGGGGGATGGGCATGCTTGTAGCTCTGACTTGGGTGGTACAAATGCAATTTATGTAACCAAAGCATTTGTACCCCCATAAACTCTGAAATTAAAATAAAATTAGATAAATAAACTTTGAGTGATGACAAATATTTTTATAAAGTCCTAGTATTGGACTAGTTGGTATTATACAGTTAGCCAGTCCTAAACTATTATGGCCTTATTCATATGTTTCTTTGATTGGTTCAAGTGAGTTTCACGTGAAGTTGAGGTTTTGTCATCAGATTCAACCTGAATTACATAGACTGAGAATATAAGAGGAATGTTTTCTTAAGGAAAGAAACCTGGGTTACTCTTGCTATAAGAAGATGGAATGTGTTATAGGCAGTCAAAAACTAGAGAGGTACATACTGACCTCCCAATTCCTTGATGTTTCCATTTCTGTAACTTTCTTTTCTATTCGAGTTCATCTACCTTTGACATGATCACAATTTTTAATTCCATAGAAGAGCTCTCTGTATAAGATTTTGCACTTTAAATATTCATTCTCTAAGCACAAGTTACTATCTTTCTATCTTTCCAAACTTCTCATCTCTAATATACCTACTTCCAGTTTTCCATCCACTCCTTGTCCCCTTCACCAGCTCCCTCTGACCTTTTTTACATTTCCTAGACTCCAATTTCTGTATTTCCAATAATGATCTCATTGACATTTTTTGTCCTATTGCTCTCTGTTCTTTCACAATTCTCATCTTGATAATCTCAAATCAGAATTACGACATTAGTTTTTCCTGTTTCTCCTCTTGGATGCTAATCATTGTTCAGCTAAAATAAATTGTAAAACAGCACTGCTGATTTCCTTACACAAGCATGCCAGCCAACTCAAATGGCCCTCTTTTCTGTGTAACAATTCTTTTTTTTTCTTTTTAACTTTTGCGTAAATGCTATTCTAAATAATTTCCTTTATCTTCAAGCCCTCTCATCTTTGACTAAATTCCATTGTTCTTATACAACGTCTCCAATTCAAACTCCTTCAATCTTTTACCTGCTCACTTATTAAGCATCTTCAGGAAAAGAAGCATTTTCACAGCTTCCAAACATTGATTCCTCAAAAAAAGCTTTCCTTTTTTTTTTGTTGTTGTTTTCTGCCATATTTTCCCATATATCCTAAGATCAATTATCTTCTTTAAGTCTCCAAATCCACTCTTTTATTTGCATTACCAGACAGTCATATGGTAACTAGTCTGTAATCAGTATCTCGATTTATTATCAAAATTTTAGCAATTTAATACTTGTTTTCCTGAAACTATTTTAGTATTCCCTAATAATATTTAATGACACTAGTATTTTCCAATGTGCAAAATTTGAAATACTAATGATTTCATGATTTCTCCATATCAATTATATATAGCATCAAATGACAATTCTTGTTAATTATCTATCTCTAATATATTTTGAATCTATCTTATCCTCTCAAAGAAGTGACATAACATTTTTTTTTATATGTGGATTTTTATGTCAGCAGAAGTCCTAGATCTTCCAAGGTGAGGGAGAAGACAGCCAGAGGACTTCTTGAGGACATAGTTCTATGTCAGGGGGAGAGTAGGTGATTCTGGGTTATTTCATGGGGGAATTTGACTTAGGAAGATTAATATAGAGGAACATTGGAAGGGAGATCAGTTATTGGAATCTTAGCAGTCCAGGTAAGAGTTAATTAAGGTTAATAAAGAATTAAGTTACAAGGATATAATCATATCACTTTTATGTTCACTTTTTATCACCTTAATTTGCATTTCCTGTAGGATCAGTTCTAAACCCTTTAACTGTCAAACAGAGAACTATTTGGTCTGCCTCTTACCTAACCCATTACTCTTTTTTGGAGTTAAAATACTTTACATTTAAATACTAAAGAACTGTTTGTACATTCATGATTACATCAAACTCTCAATGCTAGTATTCATACATTTTATGCAAAATAACCTGTTGTATATTCATGGAAAAACTCCTCTGTGCATTTGCATATTTTGTTCTTTCTGGCTAAAATGCCTAGAAACCTCTGGTTTTCCCTTCACATACCCTTCATTTGAGAATTATTCCCCTACCCTTCCAGGTAGGTAGCAGATGGTATATCTTTGATATTTTCCCCAAATGTTTGTTTTATGACTATTTCAGCTATATTTATGTAGGGCTTTCCAGTAAGAGACAAAACACTCTTTCAGAGGGTGGAAATGGAGTGTGCCCAGTAACTTGTAGACTTTTACCCACTCCCTCAGAAATCCCTCAGAGAAAAGAGCCATGGAAGAAGTTGATTTAGGGACCATTTTGAGATTAAAACCCCAGTTGATGACTTATTCTGGTGCCTCGGCATGACTTTGGTGAAATGGCTTCATATGTATAGCAAACAAAAGAGTTCTGAGACAGACATAATTGCATCTTCTCCTTCCTTAAGACTGGAACTGATAACCCACAATAAAGAGTGAAGATGTCAGAAACTCATTTCCACGTAATTATAATTAGGGTATGGACATGTGATCCAATTCTGGCCACGATATAAAAAAAAGTTTATTGGAAGAATTGTTGGACAAGTTTCTTCCGTAATAAAAAGACATACAAGAGGCAAAAGATCTTCACCTTTAACCAGATGTGCTTTTGTTTATTTGTGATGTTTGAAACTACTATAACCATATTTCAACAATGTATTAATATTTAGAACAAGCCAAAGAACCAAGGACCTCTTCTGAGAATAAGGAGCAGGTAGATGGAATGAGCCTTGACTTCTTGAAGGCAGGATTTAGCAGCTGAATTCATGGTCTTCTTGTCAGGTGAGATGATAAATAATATTTATTGCTTAAGCTATTTTTAGTTATAGTCATGTGTCATGGAGATAAGTTCTAAGAAATGTGTTGTTAGGCAATTTCATCATTGTTTGAACCTCATAGAATTTACCTTCACAAACACATTTATGCTAGGAGGCATAGCCTAGTGCCCCTAGGCTACAAACTTTTGCAGCATGTCCCTGTACTGAATACTGTAGGCAATTGTAACAAAATGGTAAATATTTGTATATTTAAACACACCTAAACATAGAAAAGGTACAGTAAAAATATAGTATAAAAGATAAAAAATAGTACACCTGTAGAGAGAACTTACCATGAATGGAGCTTGAAGAACTGGTCGTTGTGGGTGAGTCAGTGAGTGAATGATGAGTGAATGTGAAGGCCCATAACATTACTGTACACTACTGTAGACTTCATAAACATCGTATACTTATGTTACACTAAATTTATAACATTTTTTTCTTGCTTCAATAATAAATTAACATTAGCTCACTGTAACCTTTTTACTTTACAAGATTTTAAAAATCTTTTTGACTCTTTTGTAATAACACTTAGCTTAAAACATATAAACTTCAGTTGTACAAAAGCATTTTCTTTATATCCTTATTCTATAAGCTTTTTTCTATTTTTTAAATTTATATATATATGTGTATATATATATATATACTTTTTAAGCTTTTTGGTTAAAAACTAAGACATAATGACATATATTATCATAGGCCTTCACAAGGTCAGGATCACTAATATCACTGTCTCCTACCTCCACATTTTGTCCCACTGGAAGGTCTCAGGGAAAAATAACACATGTGGAACTGTTATCTTCTAAGATAACAGTGCCTTCTTCTGAAATACCTTCTGAAGGACTGACCTGAGGTTGTTTTACAATTAACCTTTTTTTAAAAAATGGAAGAAATACACTCTAAAATAACAAAAAGTATATCATAAATGCATAAGCCAGAAACATAGCTGTTTATTATCATTATCAAGTATTATGTATTGTTCATAATTGTGTGTACTGTACTTTTTTATACAACTGGAAGCTCAGTAGGTTTGTTAACACCAGCATCACCACAAATGCATGGGTAACATATTGCAGTATGACATTACAACTGCTACGATGTCACAAGGTGATAAGGCTTTTTCAGCTCCATCATAGTCTTGTGGGACCACTGTCCTATATGAAGTCCATCATTGATCAAAATGTCATTATGTGGTGCATGACTGTACATGTTTTGTTACCCTGAGATGGAAGCTCCTGGACTGATAAGAGCTCTGAGCCACAACATTGGAAACTTAGGCCTGGGGAATATGGATGGACCAAAGCTGATAATAACACTGATGGAGAGAGTTGCCCCTCCCCCTACACCTCCCTATTCTGGAGTCTGAACAGTTTAGCAGGATTGAGGCCAGCACTGTGTCCTGATCATGGGAGTGGTCTCTACGTCAGCTTTCTAATCTCCACGGCTCCATCACAGTGCATTCCTCCATCATCAAAAATCACCAAGCAGTAGGAAAAGGTGATGTAAAGGCAAACAAAACACCTACTCTCAGCAGAAAAACAGTGAGGCAATATCAACAGCCAGTGGGGACAAGTTTTCTCATTAATCTTAACATTTTTTTCATTTTACCTACCTTGAAGAAGTAATAACCCTGTCTGATTACTGAATCAAATAAATATGCCATGGGTGTGATAGGTTGGACCTTATGGAAGAAGGAAAGACATAAGTCATAATTAATTAAGCATTCTTATTGAGAACCTGTTATGTGATAAGCTTTGCATTAGTTACCACAGATACGTAAGTGAACAAGATAGGCAAATCCAATTTCTTGCCCTCTTGGAAGTCCTATTCTAGAGCAGTCACTATTGTGAGTGTAGAAGTGGCTGATGGTTAGACAATGACAATGGGAGAAACACAATTTCAATTTGTGATGATTATAAGGAAACCAAAAGGAATGAAGAAGGTTGGATTGGAGTCACTTTATTTAGGTGGTCAAAGAAAGCCTCTCTGAGGATGTGATATTTGAGTTAAGATCTGGGAAGGAAAAAAATTACAAAAACACAAGGATAAGGAATTCCAGACAACAAAAGGAGTATATATCAAGATTCTATGACAAAATTTTCCAGAATGTTAAAGGGATAGAAAAGAGGTCAAGGTGGTCAAAATGTAGTGAATAAAATGAAAATTGTATGATATGACATTAGAAAGTAAATATGGGTCATAATTTGAAGTCTTATAAAGCTAAGTCATAATGAGTCATTCAGATTTTATTCTAATTGCATGGATGTCATTTCAGAAGGGAGAAAGATTCTGATCCAGGCTGGAAAAGATTCCTTTGGCTACTCTATAGAAAAGAGACTTGACAACTACTTTTGGAAATGGGTGACACAAAAGTGGAAGCACTTAAGAAACATTGCAGTAGTCCAGTGGAGAAATGATGTTGGTTCATACTTAGGTAATCAATAGTGTAAATATTAAGAAGTCGTTGGATAATTGAAAGTAAAGCTGAAAAAACTGCTGAACAAGAGATTCTGCGTTGACTTCTGAAGTTTTAAACTGAGCAGCATGTGACATTATTTGAAATAAGTGAAATTGAGACATCAAGGGTTCTATTTGGACATATTAAATTTGAAATATCTATCTGATATATATGTAGAGATAAGAAGCTGCCAATTATATATTAAAATCTGGTCTTCAAGTGAGAGGTTAGGATTGGTGTGTTGAAGATGCAAATTTGGAAGTTGTCAGCTCAAGAATAAATACACTTTCTTAGAAAAAATTATAAATTTTAAAATGTTGTTCTAAGCTTCTTCCCACTCTAGAATATATTTGGCCTTAGACACATCTGCATAAATAATAATTAAGTGAACTCCAAGGTAAACTTTTATTTTCAAATAATGGTTATGAATTAAAACACAGAATTATTACTAAAAATACTAGGACTCTGAATATGATAACTGAAAAATATTCAAGAAGTAATTTCACTGGGAACATTTACTTAATTTGTAAGACTGTAAATTTAATAACAAAAAAGTGAATTATTTTAGACATAGACCTTATATTTCAGGAGATGAAGAGTATTACCTTTTATTTTGTTTTATATTATCTAAAGGTCTGTATTTCTTCAGTTCTATAAATGTAAGCAATATAATATTTCCCATTGCTAATGGAGCTTGAAATTAGAGTGGCTGCTTGTGTATCAGCATCATGATGATGTCAGCATTTCCTAGGAAAAATGAAAGATACCCAATACAACTTCCATAGCCACAAAAAAATAGTCAGCTTTCCATATTTGAAATTGGCTGACTGCATACAATAATAGATGGTGCAGGAAAACAAAACATTCTTTTTTTCTTAGGCTTTGCAAAACCAATAACTAGTTTGTTGATAAAGAATCCTGCAAAGCTCTGCACTAAATAAAACATTTACATTTAACTCCAAGGTTTTTATTGTAAAATTTAATATCGGGTCTATATATCATATAGAGGGTGGAATTTAGTAATTACTGGCATTTGATAAATCTAATTTTTAAAACCATTAATGATTTTTTCAACTAAAATTACATGGTATTCAATTATTCAATTGTTCTATATTTAATTCCTAAAAATGCATGTGATAACTTAATCTCAACAAAAGGTATATTATAATCAGACAACAAAAATACTGCTATATATATATTACCATAATTTAAAAAATTAACCAGGTATTTTGAGGTCAAGAAAATTTGTGTTTGACATAAATTGAATACATAATCTTCCATTAAATTTTTTCCTAAATTTTAAAGTAGACTTTACTGAATGTAAGGATCTTTTTTTATATTAATAAAAACATAAATCTGTAAGTGAAAAACAACCAGATCTATTAAAAGACTCATCATTACTGATCATTACTTGGAGACTGGTCTTCAAATTATAGAATATGTAAAATGCAACTATGAAGTTATGCAATTTGATAATTCACTATCATAAGATAGAATGAAACACCTGAGAACAAAGCATTTTTTTTACACAAGTTCAAAAATGGATTTCCAGTTTTGCTTGAAAACTACTATATTATAGCAAATATTTATCCATTGAATGTGGATTTAAATTTTGGGAAATGTCCAAAGAATTAAGAGTCCCTACTATGCATAAAATGATAGAGCACTTCTTCATTGGATATGGAGTATGACTTTGAGGTATTTAAGTTGGGCTGGAGTTTTGAAGATAACTTAAGAACCTCAGTACTTTGTAGGCATATTGAAAATTCCTTTCTGATGCTGTTTCAACCTAACTACATTGAATTAGTAGTTGTTATATTAATTAAAAAATCTCTCTCTTTCTTTCAGATCAGCAAGACATAATGTGAGAAAAAACTTGTCATATTATTTGGCATTGCAGAATATCATCTCTTGATCACATGATAATTCTTTAGGTCCCTAGACAATGTGGTGTCCAGGAAACCTATGAGAACTCTTCAAATGATCTGTACTTCTAATGATCCTACTTGAAAGTCAATCCAACAGTAAAGTCACATGCTCAGTTTATATAAAATACATATTCAAAGCCACTTTCTTTAAGTTTTAGACTGTAGAGTATTCATTTTGTTAAGCTGTGACAAATACCATTTGATAGAAGTTTCAAAAGAAGCAAAAATGTACAGTAAGTGTTGCCCAAAGAAATTTTTTGAATTCTCAGGCAATTGAGGAAACAAACATTTTAAAAATGCTAGAGGAAAAACAACTGTTTCATGGAAAGTTTTTGCACTAACATATTTGCAATGAGAAAGATTGAGAGGCTGCTAGGCCTTCTAGTGAAAGGAAGCAATCTGTGAACATTTCACTGAACAATAATTTGACAATTCTCTTTTTCTTTCTTCAAGGGATCTTTCTTTACTATTCTAAGCTTCTGTTGTTTTACTTAGATTTGGTTCTGTATACTCTTTGCACTTCAGTCACTATCTATTTAGTTATCGTAGACTGTACTAGAATTCAGTCTTTTTTGTTTTGCTTGGTTTGGTAGGTCACCAATAATGCTTAGCAGTACTTTTTAAAAAAAAACAAAAACAAACAAACAGAAGTTCATTAACATGTACACCTCATGTATGCATGGTAGATATCTAGGGAAAAATGAACAAATCTCAAGCAGTGGCTTAGAACTCCAGCTTACAAAGCATCTTCAACAAAGAACAGTACTTTGTTTGAGAAATGAAAAGACAAAGGAAAAGGATCTTGAATTTCCAGAGACAGCAGATTAGGAAGGCAAATACATGGTAGCTAAAGGCTAGTTAATAAGGTGTGTTATGTCGATTCCTCTGGTGCTGTCTTCAGGCTGTTAAGGGTCTGAAGTCGTCTCTAGTGATCAACCTCTGTCCAACTTGGCAGAGAGGGGATTGGGGACACCTTTGTAAATTTATGCCCTGTTTTTAGGAAAATAGAAGAAGGGCAAAGAACTCTTCTTGTATTTGCTTCTTCTCAATCATCTTCAGCTCAAAATAATCCTACGCCCTAATGGCATATGTTTGGGTGGTTTATTCTGCCACCCTTCACCTTCTACTTTAGTCTCCAATGTCTAGGTACCCATCCACAGCACAGCCTAGTACTATACTCCAGACATTATGGAGACAACTTTAGAATGAATTGTGAATGCTTAAAACCGTAACATGAGAGCAATATTCATTCCTGTACTGTCAATTTGAGCTTAATTAGCTGTAACACAGCAAATGCTAACTTTCTGTTTGCTTGGCTGACTTCTGTGGCCCTTTTCTCTTTCCTCTTCTGCTTCTATATACCTTGATGATAGAGAACAGGTGTTTTTTCTTTTCTTTATTTTAAATTTTTCTTTCTGTTTCTTCATGCTAGCTATTTAGCAGATGTTTAATAAATTCTTTTGATTTGAGTTGAATTAGTCCCATATGAAAGTGTCAGAAACAAATGCATATGTTACATAGCAGAGCTAGTGTGAGCAATTCTTAATGATCAATCTTCCCGGTCTCTCCAGATGCAGGTTGTCCAAACTGATGGCTTAATGACTCAAGTTATGGCCAAAGTTGACTTAAAATGATATGCTGTAATATAATTAGTTTACTTCATGAAAGCTTGACTAAATGCTTTATAAGCCTGTTCATTTTTCTCATTACATTTTTTATAATTTTTTTCTGAGTTAGGCTAAAACAATTATTTCCATGAATGAGGAAGTGTTTAATTTCCTAAAATGCTACTTTGTTAATCTATGTTTTTCATTCTGTGCTATCTTTCCTGTGTAATTGTCACTCAAAACACTTAATTATATATTTTTGTTTGTTTTACTGGTAGAACAAAGCTCAATTTAAATTGCACCCTTTAAATGGAGGAGATTATAGCAATTACTCCTCAATTGCTTACACTAGCTTAAATCCTTAAGTCTTGCCACCTAAGCAAACCTTAAAGCTCAAAACCATTATTTCCCTTTCCTTGAACAGTAAAATAACAATAAAATCTAAGAGCAAGAAGAATGAGAGAGATGGAGTTGATTAGACATCTTTTTATGTATCTTAATCAAGGTATAAGTCCTACTTTAAACTTGCTAATTTACATTATGGAAATTAATCTTCAATGCCATTCAATATCCTGTTATTTCATATTGATAACGAAAGTTCTAGCCCTGTAACTGTTCAAACAAAATTCAGTTATAGCTACTTTTTGTTTTCTGTATAATTTTTATATATTTTATTGATTTTGTTTTCCTCATTCACATTCAACTTAGCTCTTCTGTGATTACCATTAAATTTTAGTATTTTGATTTTTCTTTTAAATGGTCATAACTTCTCATTATTCCTTGTATTTTATATATGTTTTTTCATAGTTGTTTCATCAAATTGTCGTGTTGATTACATTTTGAATTGTTGCCTTGTTTTATCCAGCTTATATCCTTAGTGACTTTTTTTTTCCTGAAAAGGTAACTAGAATACCTCCTCACATTTTTAAAAAAGTTATTTGCCAACCACTCTAATTATATCCAACTGCAGATATGTAATTTTGAATATAATGTGAGTTGGAGAGGTGAAGTTCCCTCTAATGCCTCGATTACTGCAGTGGTTGGCAGGGGTCAGTCCTCATTGCAAATACTTTCCCCAGTTAGACTCTTAAAAGATGGAAGGTAGATCACTCTATCAAAGAGCTTACCACTGCACAGGCTGTTGAGGATGCTAAAAATGCAGAGCGAGCATGTTATGTAGACAATGGCTATACTTAACTTAATTTGAATTATCCATTTACTTTTGTTTTCATAGGTGTCCTATTAGCTAATAGCAGGTTTTGATATACTGTGTGTGAGTGATTCCCATCACTCACTCCAACAGCAGCAGATCTATCATACAGCTTCAAAGATTTATATTGTCTAAATCTTAAGACAGACATTTGGTTATTCAGCATGTGTAGAGAGGGTTTTATTAAAGTCTACCATAACCAAGGTCATTTATGATTAATAGTATAACAATAAGCAAAACTTGCATGTTTTGAAGTCTTCTGCTAATCCATGTGCCTTTTTGAGAACATACTGCACACCACTTTTCCTTCTCCTTTCATTTTCTAACCACCTCTGCTTTCTATTCTTTAAAGACGCCCTGATACCACTTGTATTCATCAAGCCTTAAAGGTCTAACTGAAAATGAGATAATGATATTCCTTTACCTTCTCTCACATTAATGGTCAACACCTACATTTTCCAACAACGACAACAACAACAAAAAATCTGTCACAAGAAATTTACTTGTTTCTTATGTCAGGAGTCATTGATTGTTTTTTACATCTATATGCTGTAGTTTTACATCTATATGACACACATTATATTTTTCATTTACAGTCTTAGGAAGAGAAAGGAGACAGTCAATGCCACACGAATAAGGCTGTGCAAAACTGGTTCTTATAATCACTGGATGGCCAGGCTTTAAGTGTTAACCTGTAAAATCTGATAGATAAAGATCAGGAAAAGGACAACCAGGTTAGAGAAGGGCCACCTTCTTTAATTGAAGCTAACAACTCATTACTGATATGATTAAGGTGCCTCCCAGAAGTCATTAATAAATGTAAATGAAGAAGGAAATTTTAAAATTTTAATATGAAAAGGGAGTATGTTGAAATGAAAAAGAATGATAATAACAGGTGCAAACTTGATGATGATCATCAAAGAGCCTGGGGGAGGGGGACAGGAGTTGAGAGAGAGGAACATACTAGTGTTTCTCTAGCCCAGTCCCCAGGATGAGTGTCCTCTAAGTCTACATAATCAGAAGTATCTCAAAATTTATAGCCTATAATTTATTAGACTGCCTTGATGGATAGATTTATGCTCATGAAATTTCTCAGTTATCACAAGGTGCTTCTGTATTTACTTAGCAACTTTTTTTTGGGGGGGGATATCTTGATAGCTTATCAAAAAATGCTCAAGACCAATTTTTATTTTTTCTTTTAATATGTTTAGCATGACCAATTAATCACTGTTTTTCAGCTTTACAAATCTGCCTCTTGAATAAATGAATACATGCTTCTTTGTAATTAATTTTCCTCTCAGTATCCAACCAAAGAGACTACCTAAGTGGTGAGTTCAGATTGGATGTGGAAAACTCAAATTTCTTTCTCTGCTCTATCCACATTAACTCCATATTTGGAAGCATTAGGCTCTCTAATGCCTCAATTACTTTACATTTTGATTGTTGCTAAGCAATTCTTTACCTGAAAAGATGTTATAAATTAATAGCAATAGGAAGGACAAAAATACTTTTAAATTAATGAAAAGCTATATAAAAGCAGGAATTGTGGCTGGTCATATAATTAGCATTAAGAAATAGAATAAAACCAAATCTCTAACTGCAAATGTGTGCAATGATGCAAAAATCTAAATACGTAACCTTCTTAAATTTACTTAGGAATGGCAACTCTTGGAACTCTGGAAGCCTGATAGGATGTTGGAAAATGGAAGAAAAGTTGAAGAAAGTAAAGAATTCTTCAGAAGAAGAAAGAAAAAATAAAGACAACCCTTGATTATTGTGTAAGAGGAAACAGAGGAGACAAAAGGTGAAGAAATTAGGATTCCTATTAAGAAAAAGTTTACCAGAGGTTGCAAAACCTTTCCTTTGCTTCCTGTGCTCTCAACATTCATCAAGAGCCAGGACTCTTTCCTTCATCAATTTCCAATAGATTTTAGGGACCATCTACATAATGTACACTCCACAAATATAATGAAGTTCTATGAATATTTTTGATTAAATGGCTGAATACCTTTAGTAACTATGCTAAAGCCAATGTCTGTCACCCTAATCCTTTGCAGCCACTAAGGAAGGCTGAAAGAAATATGTAAACATGGGTTTGCACAGCAATTGAGAATGAACATGTTGATATTTTAAAAAATAAATGGCCATTGTTTCCCATTATTTTCTCTCCTTTTAAACTTTAGTTGTTGCAAAACAGCTAAGCCAAAATAGACTATTTGGTCGTAGTACTTACAGATGTATCTTTAACACTGCATTTGCATTTGTAGTAAATGGGTTAGAACAAAATTGTGGAATGGAATAACATAACTTATATGATACTACTTTCTTTGAAAGGAAAGAGAGAGCAAGATATCTAGCAATATGTCTATACAATATTATAGATATTGCTATTGTTTTTATTCTCTAGCTGCTTGACCTGCTTAACATGGAACATATTATCAGTTCCTATACTCTCACAGCTTCATCACCTGTAAATTCAGGGTATTAATATTACCTATTTTCCATTGTTGTTAAATGCATTAAATGAGATGAATGCAATGTATGTAAACCACATCACACAAGGGATAACACAGAAAGGGTAATAAATATTCACTCTTAGAATTGTTGTTTGTATTTATTTTACAGAATAAGATCAGGTGGGAGGGAGAAGGAATTACCTAATCCTAAATACTTAGAAGGGATTCTAGGTACTTTCATGGGTTAGTCTGCATTGCCTAACTACACGTGCATTATCTTATAATCAGAAATAAAGCTATTTTAATTTTGAGAAAAAGGATGATATTTGGTGAGATATGCTTTTGACTACTGCATAATTATACTATTTCACTGGAATGAAGACTGACTTTTTCTTCAACCATAGGCACTATCATTAACAGTTAAGCTTTCTCTATATAAAACTTGCTTACCTCTGTCTCCTTTGCCTCATGAGCATTATCACTTGAAATTTCTTTTCAAAACATCTTACCTTATCAAATTTCTGCTGAAAATTTTTGTCTGTAGATATGCAAATGTTATAAAATCACTATCCTTTTCTGTTTTTTATATTGCTAAACATAATAATTATGAAATCCACACCTGATAGAAGCGTATTTTGTGTAGAATTATGAAATATTAGAAAAGAAATGGAACTAATTACTAAGTTATTTTAAATTCTTGAAGTTACATACTGAAAATGATTGCAGGCCTTTTGGGGGCCAGGGCTGTTCATTATTCACCTTTATATTCCCAGCCTCTAGCATTGTGCATGATAAATTAAGTATTTAAATAGAATTAGCCAAGAAAGTTCTAATTTCTATGATTCCTTAAAGCAAAATAAGATTTGATGATTCAAAAAAAAAAAGCATGTCAAAAGTGAAGTAACTCATTCATTCTAAAAAAAACCAAAACTCAAACATCTTTATTTTGTCAAAAACTAAAGGTGAAATATAAGTTAAAAAAAGAAAAAATAAAACTCCATATGATTCAGTTTTATTTTTACAATTGAAGGGTCTATAGCATTAAGTAATTAATAAAATGTTCCTCTAAAAATGTTTAAAAATATTTCTTATAATAATTGCTGCCATTTTTCTGTAAAAGAAAAAAAAGCATAAGGTAATACACACTTGTAGGTGAACTCATAAATTGATGGAATAACTTGATTTATACAAAGCTCTGAAATTTTGTTTCTATGCATGGCTATTTTATCAGAATGGGTCTTGTAAGTTATTAAGAATTCACAAAATAGCTTTAAGGGCTTATACATCTGGGTAATACACACAAGAGGAACAAAAGAAGCCAAGTCCTCAGGAGGATAGCTGCTGTTACGGCAACAATAGCAAACAAGGCATTGGCCAATATATAAATGCTGTGAAAGCTCCCTAACTAGCAGTATTGTTTCTTCATGATAAATTCACTCTATCTTTCCTACATGAGCTTGGAAACATTACCAAACTCAAAAGGAACATGGGTGGAAGGATCACTCCTGAGAGCTTTCACCTATTTCCTGTTGCTAAGGAAACCACTTCCTTTGTACACGTTCAGAATAGCAGGTTCCTTTGAATTCTGCCTTTCAAGCTCTATTTTTTAAAGCAAATATATAGCTATATAACCCATATTTTGATATGTGCATCACTTTTATTGTTTCTTTCTAGTATCAAGTGAGGAAGCTTCATCCAATTAAAGGTAATATATATTTGCAGATAAAAATATTGGGGAAAGGAAAATCCTTTTGTTGTTTTATATTTTGTAAAATCTATAGTGCTTTCCAATCCTCAAATGAGTCAGTAAATCTAAGATATCCCTGTGACTTGTGACTATCTGTCTCTCAACATTGGCTGAAATATTTTACAACTTTTGGTGTTTGATAGGATTGGGAGCAATCATGTTTAATTGCTCTGTAGTGACAAGTTGTTATGCCTTAAATTAATTGGTTTAGCATTCCCTTATTGAGACGGTAGGGGAAGAATAACAATTTTTTTCTTCAACATAACTTCTATGTTGGAAGGAAATCCAGTAACAAAAGACAAATTGACAAGAGAAAAACAAACAGAAGTTTATTAAGAAGTATATTTCAAACACACACACACACACACACACACACATGAATACACCCAAGGAATGTGTAGTTCTCAAAGAGGTAGCTTCAAGTTCCAGCTTACATAGCGCTTTCAACAAAGAACAGTACATTTTTAGAGAAATGATAAGACAAAGGAAAAGACCTTTGAATCTCTAGGGGCACAACTTGTGGGAAGACAAATAAATGGCAGATTAAGGCTAGTTAGTAAAACCTGTGAATGCAAATTCCTATGGCAGATTCTTCTAGGTCAATAAGTGGCCAAAATGTCTTCAGTGGTTAACCTCTGTTTTCCTCAGTAGAAGTAGTGAGGGGTGGAAAATACCTTTTGCCTTTGTAAATTTATGTTCTGCTTCTAGGCAAATAGAGGGAGGGCAGAGAGCTTTTCTTCATCTGCTTCTTTTTAATTGTCTTAAGCTCAAGGACCCATATTTTGGGGTGGCATATTTTGGTCTTCCACAAGAGAGTATCTGTCTTTTTGTTTTCATTTTCAAATATTGTTGAAATATCCCAAGTTTGCTTGTTAAAACATTTTGTGGAATCATTAGATCAAATGCAAAATTTCAAAGATAAAAGATGAGAATTGGAGTTCTATATTACAGTGATTGCTGTGTATATTCACTAGCCATTAACAACAGCATGTGTAGACATCAGCCATAAATACTAGCTGATTTCATAACTTGGACTGTAAATGCTATAATTATATGTTGTAATTCACATTATACAACTGAGAATCATAGCCCAGTCCATAGTTTTATTGCAACATTCTCACTGATGTCCTATTTATTCAGGATCTTTCAAAGAATTCTTTTAAGCACCCATCAAGATATTTATAATTATACTCTTTATATATCTTCAAAATGTTTTGGACCTGTCTTACATGTTTTGATGTGCACAGTGTCTTGAAACCACAGACTGCAAACCTAAATTACATCACCACAGTTAAAATGGTTTTGATTATTGTATCTATAAAATAATTTCCTTCAGTTGTTTATGTCTATTCGGTGATTATGGCATCTGCTGAAAAAATTTGTTTCCAATTTTAGAGAAAAGTATAAACTCTTATGAACTAAATTGACTTAATTGACTTCTAGAATTCTGTATTATTATGCATAGTTATTTGACTTGCCTATTGCTTTCTAACAGCCATTGATATAATGCCAATTTCCTGCAGAGACAATGTTGTTTTATGTACAAAAATAAACTTATAAGGCATAAACTTGTTTTAAATTCAAGGAGACTATTTCACAGATAAGAATAAGAATGTACAATAATTTAGTCAACTCATTGCTTTTCTCACATTAGCTGTTCAATAAACATATTTGTTCAGTGATGTTAAGCATTAATTTTAATGGAATAAAACTATATATATATATAAATTATTACCTACTATAATTTGGGGACATATTCAGGGGTTCAAACATCCCCTTCTTAGCAACTGATTACATTCCTTAGAAACCCATATTTATTCTTATTTTTACTAGTCTGTAGTATACTGGCACTTTGATTTCAAAAACAAAACAATTGCTTTGGTTCATCAGCTTTCTATTTTGCCTCTAGTAGTATAATATTTGATGGCTTTTGTTGGCTTATTGCACTTTAATTAGCACGATGCTGTGCGCATTTAGTATGTAGCATGCTGCTATTCTACCGTTAATTGAAATCTTTCTCTTGTGCCTGTGATCATTATATCATCCTGATGCCTGGGACTGCTGTTCTTATGGAGTATGTGGTAATGTTGCATTAGCCCCTTGAAGCTGGGGAGTTTGATTAGCAGAATCATATGAGCTGCTAGAGGGTACCTGACTCTTAGCTCTAGTATCTCCAAACACATTTACAAATTACCTGCTTAACTTGATACTGTAAATATTCAGACACTCACACACCACTTACTCTATAAAGTGAAATTTAGCAGTGGAAAATTACTTCCTTGCATCCACTCTGATTAAAGGTCACAGCTTCAGAATGTTTGATAAAGATATTACTTCCCATTTTGAACCCAATGGGAAATTGATTTAAAAGCAAGGGAAGTTATATGAAATCATCTTTCCTTTCTATTCTCCTTTCTGTTGACTCTAGAATGTTTACACAACACACTCTAAGGTATTTCTTCCTTTGCAGATTTTTTCCACTCTTTTTCTAACACACTACGTCATGCTATTTTAAGGGTCCTCAGAATGCTTCTATAGGGTAATAGTAGTTTAAACACAACTTAAAATTATAGGAAAAGGAAAATAATCAACGGTGGAGAATAAACATTTTAAAGAACATGCAGGATTCCCTTTTCAATCTAAGAATTTTACCCCAAAAAAAGGATATTCAAATATTTAAAAGGAAAAATAATGAACATATCATACTTTAAAGATGGCATGTATAAAAGTAGTCATGAAATAGCAAGCCAAGGGTTTCACTACAGGAGTATTATTGGATAGCGATAGTTTGCAGGTTGTGGGGGAGGATTTACAAAGATGGGCAGAAAATATATTGGCAGCAAGGAGGAACATAACAATGGTAAAAATGAAATCGTCTTCTTTTCAACAAAATTTAAAGTGGCCAACATATGATCTATTGCATTCTGAAGAACCTAAGTTTGTCGAAATAGCTGGAACATCCCCATGACCTGCAAGGCTGCCAGTAGGTTCAGTTAGGTCTGACAGTGTAGGACTCTAAATAGGTTATGGGATTGGAATTCAAGAGTAGAAGTGGCAGAAGGAAACCGTGCAATCTAGGCAAAGAATTCTTGAAGAAGACTCCTAAAGCAATCACTGCAGCAACAAAAATAAATAAATGGGATCTGATCAAATTAAAAAGCTTCTGCACAACCAAGGAAACTATCATTAGAGCAAATAGACAATCTACCTAATGGGAGAAAATATTTGCTCTCTACACTTCTGATAAAGGTCTGATGATAAGAATCTATTTAGAACTCAAAATAATTAACAAGAAAAAAATCAAACACCTCCATCAAGAAATAAGCAATGGAAATGAAGAGAAACTTTTCCAAAGAAGACAGAATAATGGCCAGCAAACATATACAAAATGCTCAACATCGGTAATTGTTAGAGAAATGCAAATCAAAACCACAATGAGATATCATCTAACCCCAGTGAGAATGGCCTGTATCAAGAAATCCCAAAACAAAAAATGCTGTAAGTTATCAGGTTCCTGGAACTCTTCATAGAAGGCTTCCATGAGAACATAGGTCCATTTGAGAGTTATTAAAGTCTTGAGAGGCTGATTCACAGCAAAGCTAATAAAGCTTAGGCTTCAGACCCCTCACTTGCAAATTCTTCTTCCTTATATATTTTGTCCTGTCTAGTGAACTTCGATGGCCAGAGGAGTGGCAGTTTTGATATCTAGGTAATTTTATTTAGAATAATATTTTGTTCTGGTTTAGTGGAATGCATGTGTACACTTTGTATTCACTTCTAGTTAGTTAACAATAACGGCCCAAGTATAGGAATTCATCAATACCCACTTGTGTCATGGACCAAATATGCATGGAAAGAAGTCATATGGCAACATGAATGTGTCTTGTGGGGTTTGCTGTCGAAAGTGTGTTAGCAGGGGTGGAAAAATAAGATTTAACATGTTCGAAGTTAGTCTGCAGAAATTTCTTTTACTCATCAGACATGTTATATTTTAAATGGAAGATTCGGTTCTCATACACTTCCAGTAAATACAGAGGTAATTTCCTGTCAGTAATACAAGGTCTGTCTGGAAAGTATCCAGCCATTGTCAATATTAATATAACGATAATGGTTTGTGCAACATCCTGGCAGCCAAGGTGAATGGACTGGGATGTGCACACATGAACAATGATGACTTGATTGTACTAGTCAGTGGGGTGCTAGACGCCATGGAGTAAGCGTGTGTACTGTGTGGCTATCACATTCAAAATGATTGAGTGAGTAGAGCAACAAATCTGCATCAAATTTTGTGTTGAGCTTGAACAATCCTCTGCAGAAACTATTTGGATGATTCAGAAGTCTTTCAGTGACGATGCAATGACTGTAGCACAAATAAAAATATGGCACAAATGCTTCAAAGATGGTGGAGAATCTGTTGAAAATGATCCATCTTTTGGAAGGCCTGCAACAAGCAGAACACCTGAGAATGTTGAATGTGTATGGCTTGGGCTAAAAGACACTGGGACAACCGTGTGAGGTCCCAAGGTGCCTACTTTGAAGGGGACTGAGGCATCATTGTCCTGTGTACAATGTTTGTATCTTGTACCTTCTTCAATAAAGGTCTCTATTTTTCATATTATATACCCTAATATTTTCTGAACAGCCCTTGTATATGTGATTAGGTAACATATACAAATATATATGCATCACACATTTTATCCTTTTTTGATGGAATTACATCAGAAATAAATTTTTCAGATTTCCTATTTCAAGGCTTCAAACCTATAGCAATGATGCAAATTATAAATATATTTTCATGTGACATTGCAAGTTTTATACATCCCAATGTTCAATTATTAAAAAACTTATCACTATGCATTCCTGAATACTGACAGAAAATTTTAAAAATAGAATATTTGAAAAATGGCATTTTTTTGGATATTGAGAAAGCTGGAGAAAGTTATAAGTTGGGGAAGAGGGTATTTGTTCCTAAGACAGACTCCTGTATATATTTCGTATATGCTTTCAAGGAATAAAAAAAAAAATGTTCTTAATTTTTCTGAGTAAGAAAAATTCTAAAGAAACAAATTTAAAAATAAAATAGTGTTGTAAGAAAAAAGGAAGAACAAAAAATTCTCCAATGATTGTCCCCCAGCAGGAACATCAAATTGAACAACTATCCACATAAAAAAAAAAAATCTTTGCAAACTAAAAAAACTAAAAAAATCAGGTGATAGATCACAGGAACTGGTATTAGCATAGTAACAAGGAAAGATGCATTGAATAGAGTAGGAAGGACAGTCTCCCATTGCCTACAGCATACTTCTCCCAATTTTAGGCTGCACAGTGCAGAGAGAGAACTGTGTGCTTGCGGGGTAAAGAGGGAAGGGTGTGTAGGACTTTATATTGGAAACTAGCATCAGCCTCACTGTAGCAAAACACACCACTGGGCAGAACCCTGTGGCCTTTGATTCCATGTCAGTGTCCACACCAGGAGCATTTAGACCAGCGATGGCCAGAAGGGAATCTGCTGCCAAGTAGGTAAAACCCCAGTCCCAGCCTACTTCACCATTGCTTGACTAAAGTGGCCTCAGGCCTCCAATAAATTCCAGTGGCAGGCAGGCCATAGTGACTGCAGTTTTGTGGCAAGTCTAATTCTTGGGCTGTGCTAGTCTGGGAAGCCATGGGCTTGGGGTGTGGCCAAGTGTAACATGAGCTGGAATGCCCATGAAAGGGCCTGAAATATCCCTTCCTCAACTCCAGGCAGTGCATCATGGAGCGAGACTCCTTCTGTCCAGGGGAAGGAGAGGGACTGTGGAGGACTTTGCCCAGGAACATAATGCTAGCCCATTGCAGTAAAATTCAGCAACAGGCAGAGCCTTGTGGGCTCTGATTTCAGGCAAGTGCTCCCGGATATCTTTCTAGGCCTACCCCAGGCCAGAAGTGAACCTGTCACTCTGATAGGACAGACCCAAATCCCTGGCAAAATCACTGCCAGCTGACTAACGTGGCCTTCAGCCCAGTGGCAGTGAAGGGGTAGCAGCCAGAGGCCTTGAGTTAGCCCTGATGCTGTGCTGTTCTGGGAGGTCATGGGCTTAGGTTGCAACTCAGTGTGGTGCCAGCTGCAGTAGCCATAGGAATGCCTGCATCACCCTTCCCCCAATCAAGACAGCACACTGCAGAGATACCCTCTTTCTGCTTGCAGAAAGAGTGGGAAATGAGGTAGAGACTTTACCTGGAAACCCAGAAAACACTGCCTCATCTTCCCTAAGTACATCAAGGATGGGCACCTAGAAGTGTGCAAGAGTTGCAATATACCTAGCCTAAGGCATTCTCTAGCTTTAAAATGACTTCAGTGACCACAGGCTCAGGGAATTCAATAGTTAGTCACCTTTGAATTCCTTGAAGGGCTTCTGTTGAAGGATGGGTACAAATAAGGCCTAACTGTGAAGACTGGAATGTGTACCTAACTGTTCAGTGTCCAGAAATTGGTGAACATTCACAGACATCAAGAACATTCAGGGCAATATGATCTCATCAAGCAAGACTAAAGGAAGCACCAGTGACCAACGCTGGGGATATGGAGATATGTGAATTCTCACACAGGGAATTCAAAAGAGCTGTTTTGAGAAAGCTCAATAAAATTCAAGAAAACATGAAGAAACAATTTAGAAATTTATTAGAGAATTTTAACAGAGGTTGAAATAATTAATAATAATAATACTCTATACATCCTGAAAAATAAGTGGGAAAACTTATAAAAGGATTAAACAGTCTCAATAGCAGAACTGATAAAGCAGAAGAAACAATCAGTGTGCTCAAAGACAGACTATTTGAAAATACACAGTCAGAAAAGAAAAAAAAAGTAAAAAGAAAAAAAGAATGCAATGAAATCTATGGGATAGCATCAAAAAAGCAAATGTAAAGTCATTGGCCTTAAAGAAGTTGAGTAAAAAAAACAGATAAATATCTTATTCAAAGAAATAGTAACAATAAACTTTCTCAATCTAGAGAAAGATATATATATATATATATATATACATACATATATATATCTAGGTATAGGAAAGTCAAAGATTATGGAGCATATAGACAAAAAGAGGATCCTAAAAGCAGCAAGAGAAAAGAAGCAAATAACATTTGGAGGAGTTCTGATACATCTGTCAGCATATCTCTTAGTGGAAAACTTACAGGAAAGAGTGTGATGGCATATTCAAAGGGCTGAAAGAAAAAATAAAATTAAATTTAAAAAAACACCCACCAACTAAGAATACTGTCCCCAGCAAAGATATATTTTAAATTTATAGGAGAAATAAATACTTACTCAGACAAACAAAAGCTCAGGCAATTCATCAACAGTCTTGTCTTATAAAAAATACTAAAGAAAATTCTTCAATATGAAGAAAAAGGAAAAGGATGATAACATGCAACAACAACAATAAATAAAGGTATAAAACTCACTGGTAAAAGTAAATATACAGACAAACTCAGAATACTCTAAAACTCTAATTATGGTATGTAAGTCACTCATATTCTTAGAAGAAAGATCAAAAGGGAAAGCTATTAAAATAATAACTAAAATAATTTGTTAAGAGACAGTATAAAAGATATATTGAGATATTCAAAAGTCTTAACATATGCAGAAGTGAAGGTAAAGTGTGCTTCTTAGATTTCTGTTTGTTTCTTTTATTTTGTGATCAAAGTTAATTTGCCATCAGTTCAAAAACACGTGTTAGAAACATAAGATGTTTTTTGTGAACCTCATGATAACAGCAAAGCAAAAACCTATAACAGATATTCTAAATATCAAAAGCAAAGACTTAAAACATACTATCAGAGAAAATCATTTAACCACAAAGGAAGACAGCAAGAAAGGAAGAGAGCTGTTACAAAACAATCAGAAACCAAGTAACAGAATGGCAGTCATAAGTCCTTACCTATAAATAATAACCTTAAATATAAATGTACTAAATTCTATAATTAAAAGGCAAAGACTGGCTGAGTAGATGAAAAAATATATACCCAATTATATGCTGCCTTCAGAAAACTCACTTTACTTTTAAAGATATGCATTGACTGAAAATAAAAGCATGAAAAAAAGATATTCCATGCAAACAGAAGACATAAAAGAGCAAGATTGGTTATACTTATATCAGATAGACATTAATTCAAAGATTTTTAAAAGTCAAGATGAGTCTATAATTAATGAAAAGTAGGTCAAAGTGGCAAGAGGCTGTAATAATTTTTTACACATATGCACCTAACAGTAGAGTATCTAAATATATGATGCAAATATAAGTAGCAATAAAGGGAGAGATTAACTGCAATTCAATAATAGTAGGAGACTTCAACACCCCCACTTTCAGCAATAGAGAGATTATCCAGACAGAAATCAACAAAGAAACATCAGAGTTAAACTGCATTCTAGACCAAATGTACCTATTAAATATGTACAGAACATTCCACTCAAGGGCTGAAGAATACACATTCTTCTCAACAGCATATGTAACATTCTCTAAGATACAACATATTTACATTTTAAAGGAACTCATTTATACCTTTAAAAAAACATTCATTTAATATATTAATAGGATGCATTCAAGTAGTTCAAAAATAAAAATAACATTTAAACAGTACATTCATTGATTAGCTAGTGGAAATGCAAAATGGTACAGCCACTTTGGATGACCACTTGGTGGTTTTTTACAAAATTAAACATATTCTTACCATATGATTTAGCAATTACACTACTTGGCATTTACCCAGAGGATTTGAAAACTTATGTCCACACAAAAAACTGCAAGAGTAGGTTTGCAGTGGCTTTATTCATAATTGCCAAATCTGGAAGCAACCAAAATGTCCTTCAGTACATTCATGCAATGAAATACTATTTATCACTAAAAACAAATGAACTATTAAGCCATGGAAAGACATGAAGGAAACTTAAATATATGTGAATAAGAGAAATAAGCCAATCTGATTATAAACCAATCTGATTATAAGATTGGCTTATAAGCCAATCTCATTGGCTTATTTCTCTTATTCACATGTATGATTCTAACAACATGACATTCTAGAAATGGCAAAATTGTGGAGACAGTGAAAAGGTCAGTGATGACCAGGGTTAAGAAAGAGGGAGGGATAAACAGACAGAGCAGAGAGGATTTTTAGGGCAGGGCAACTACTTCATATTACTATAATGGTGGGTAGGTACATGTCACTATACAATTGTCCAAGCCCATAAAACGAACAACAACAGTGAATTCTAATGTAAACTTTGGATTCTGGATGATAAAGATGTGAAAAGGAGGTTTATCAACTGTAACAAAAGCACCATTCTGGTGGGGATGCTGATAATGGGGGAAAGCTATGCATGTGTGTAGCCAGGGGTACGTGGTATATATCTGTACCTTCCTCTCAATCTTGCCATGAAACTAAAATTGTTCTAAAAGAAGTCTTTATAGTAAAAGTCTTCTTTCATTTTTGTACTAATCCTATCCATACCCAACACATATGTTATTAACATTTAAGCATATACAAGAAATGTGAATAGTTTCTGAATGTACTATCTCTGCATTTCTTACACAAATGATAGGAGTATAATATACATATTTCTGTTCCTTATTTTTTACACTTAAAATTATTTTTCAGAATTTAACATATTTTTCCAAAGAGATTTTTCTCATTTGTTTTATAGATGCATAGAATTTTATTGTGTACGTATACTATAATTTATTAAAATCGTTCTCTATTTGTAGACATTTAGATTGTTTTCAATGTTTACTGTTATAAAAATTTTCAATTAATAGCCTCATATATGCATAATTTTAAGTATCCAGGATATATATCCATACGTAAATTTGTCGTATCAAAAATTGTATACATTTATAATTTTGGTAGGCATTGACCAACTGTCCTACATAGATATTATATGAGATAATACTCTAACCAGCAATGTTTTGAATATGCCTGACTTCCCAACACAGCAAGAGATTGTTATCAAATCTTTGAGTTTTGCAAATCTATTTGCTGAAAACTACTTCCTCCTTGTAGTTTTAATTTGCATTTGATCCTAAAATCCTAATTCATAGGTTTAAACGCTGTTTGTATTTCCTTTTTTGTGAACTTTGCTGATACTTTTTATCCATATTTTTCTCTTTGGTTTTGGTCTTTTTCATATTAGTTTGCAGGAGCCCCTTGGTTTGGGGCTGATAGAATTCTATTTTTATCATATTAAGAAAGATTATTTTAGTACTATTGATTAAATTATTTTAAGGTATGGTTGTTGAATTTTGTCAACTTGTTTAACTTCTAAATGGTCTTATAATTTTCACATTCTAATCTCTTTGGTAGGTTTTGTAAATATTTCACTTCATAAAAATAACTTGAAAAGTTTCATAACTTTTATATTTTGAAATTATTTTAATAACGATATAATCACTTTCTAATTAATGGCCTAATGGCAATTCTTTGGAAATCTATGATTATTATCTTTTTGGGTGAAGCTCCTCCATAATAACTTTCTTTATATTTTATATGGAAATTTCTGTCTTTACTCAGTTTTTGTAAATTATATTTTCCTAGGAATTTATCCATTTCATTTAAAATCTCAAATGAAATTTGAAAGATGAATAGAATATTTTTAATAATTTTTGACTATTTTTTCATCAATTAAAATTTTTGTGTTTTCCTAAAATTTTCATATATTTATTTTTTTCAAAGAACTGACTTTAAAACTAACATAATTATCAGAAGTTGTTTTTGTTCTTTTTGGCTGCAGTGATTATTACATTTCTTTCTTGCTCATTGTTTTTCTTTCTTTCTTTCTTTCTTTTCTACTGCTAAATATAACAACTCTCATGGATAGGTTTTGGTCAGTAATTTGCTCATCTATTCTCTTCTTAATGGTCCAAATATGTTCTGTAATTGTTTTTCAAGAAGGGCTAATGGAAATGTCTCACATTCTTTCATGTTAAAAGTGTCTTTTAGCTATTGTGAATAGTGCTGCAATAAACGTGGGAGTACAGTTATTGTATCTTTGTACTTGACAGACAATTTGGCTGAATATAAACTCCTTCAGTCACACTTTCCATTATTACGCCTCATGTAGATGATCCTTTATTATTATCTTCTGATATTAAAATTTTCAATGGAGAAATATGAGATGATTCAAATATTTTCCCCCAATTATCTGATATTTTTATTGGGCTACACAAAATCTCTGTTTAATCTTTGAACTTTAGAAACTTCATTAGGATATAATGGGGTATGTAATATTCTGAGTGCATTTGCCCTGACACATTCTATCCACTTTCAATATGTATATTCTTTTTTTTATGTTACTATAGTTTAATTTAATTTAATTAATTTATTTTTTTATTTCAAAGTATCACGGGGATACAAATGTTGTGGTTACATATATTACCTTTGCACCGACCGAGTAAGAGCTACAAGTGTGCCCATCCCCAGACAGTGCACACCTCACCCATTCGGAGTGAATTTACCCATCCCCTCCTCCCTCCTCCCTCCTGCCGGAGGACACCTGATGAATGTTACTTGCATATGTGCACATAAGTGCAGATCAGTTATTACCAATTTGATGGTGAGTACATGGGGTGCTTGTTTTTCCATTCTTGTGATACTTCACTTAGTAGAATGGGGTCCAGCTCTATCCAGGATAATACAAGAGGTGTTAGTTCACCATCGTTTTTTGTGGCAAAGTAGCACTCCAAGTCTTTTTTTTCTTTAAATAAAATAATTATATCCTTAAATATATATTCTCTTCCTTTAGGTTTTTGTTTTTCCAAAGGAGATTCATGATACGAATGATAGATCATCTTTGTTTCTTTTATTCATCATTTTTCTCCTCCATTTTATTTTTACAATTTTTCCTCATTTTGTTTTCATTTTGTATGCTTTTCTCATTTCTATCTGCCACATTATTTTACCTTGATTTACACAGCACCTATTTTCTCATGGGACCTTTCTCTTGTATCTTCTCTTCTGTAAAGGTTTTTATTTTTTTTCTACTTTCATATCTGAGGCGTGGCAGCTCATTTTTCATTTCATATCCTTTTATAAACTTTGTTGGTAGAAATGATTGCTACATTAAGATTTTTAAAAATTGATGGCAGTATTTTTTTTCAAAAGTTTTATCTGCTTCAGGATAAGAATTTTTTGGTACAAATTTTATATTTCTACATTTTCCCACTTTTTCCCACTTTTATGGTATCTGTGTATAAATGATATGAAAGTCACAATTAATTAAAAAAAAATCCCCCAGTGACCATGTCCTTGTAAAATTCTTTCCCTTGAGAACAAATTGAACCTCTGGCTTGTATCTAACAAATAGTATGTGGCATAAGTGAAAGGCTTTCACAGATTTGATTATAGTTCCTAGTCAGTCAATTTTGAGTCAATGAAAAGGGAGATTATCCTTGGCTGGCCTGACCTAATCAAGCCAGTCCTTAACAGTAGACTGTACTCTCCTTTGAGAGAGCTATTCTACATCTGACTTTGAGAGGTAAGTTGTGATGTTGTAAGAGAATCACATGTCTAAGAATCCAAATTCAGCCTTCAGGAACTTGAGAGCAACTACTGGCCTACAGCCAGCAAGATAATGGTGAACTGAGAACTACAGCTTCAAGGGAATGAATTCTGCTAAAACATGAATGGCCTTGGAAAAGGGCCCCAAGCCTTAGATGAGATTGCAGCCCCTGTCCACATCTGATTTCAGACTGGTAAGATCCAGTTGATACATGCCCATCCTCCTAATCCACTAAACCTGTGAGATAAGAAATTTGTATTGTTTTGAGCTACTAAGTTTGTGGACATTTGTTATGCAGCAATAGAAAACTAATACGAATGGTACACTTGTTCCTTATGTCTTACTAAACACACTTTATTTTTCTACACTGCATTTCTAAGTTGTTCCTGAAGACCTTTCATCTTTTTGTGACAACACACTTACTGCTCTCTACAAGATGGCTCAGCTTTATCATCCTTTGTTGAGTCTTGAATAAAACTGGCTTCAGAAAACCTGCTACTATCTGGCATTTTCCAGTGCATGGCCGACACCCGTTATCAATCAACGTACATTTCTTTTACTCTTCTTAGAAAGTCTAATACTGCTGTCATGCTCAGAACTACCCTCATTGAGCTGTATTGCTTCTCTCAACCCCCATGTCTTTATTTCATCTTGTGCAGCTTTTATTCTCTTCTCTACCAATTTTGACTAACTTCGGCTGTCCTTATTAAATATATCTCTGTCCTAGATTAATGCTAATTGTAGTTATCAGGGATTTCCCCCATGGTCCTTTTTTGATTTGGTGATCATGTCCAGAAGGAGATGGAAAAGATGCTGACTTATGCAGTTCACAATGGTAGTACAACCAATAATAAATGTTAATAATTATTTTAAGTGAGAAGAATCATTCTAATATTTTGTTGGTCTACATTTTCACATATCAACCATATAGGATGAAACCACCTAGTGGTTCAAGCTTAAAAGAGTGGTGAATTTAAATAAACACAGTTTCAACAACGACCAGCTTATTCAAATATATTATAATATCCCCTGATGTCTCTCATTTGACAATATACAGCAATAGTTTCATCTTTTCATCTTTTCTTTCCTTGCCTATTTGCTACTCAGTAACTCTCTCTGCAAGTATTTCTCCTTCCACTCCTCAATTCAGCTCAAAATGAATTTTATAGTTTTCTTTCTCTTATTTTATTTATATATTCCATTATCTGCTCCTTGTGATTTTCTCTCCTTTCGGATAATAACTCTAGCTTCCCTTGAATCTCCTGCTCTTTCTCACTGCACATTCCCTTGATTCTTCACAAGAAAGACCAGGAAAAGAAAAATCAACAATAGAATTATCCATAATAGTGAAGCATGAAAGAAGAAAGATTTAAGAATACCTGTTTGTTAATTTTTTCACCCATCAGACAGATTGAGTTTGTATGAAATATTTTATTAGGTTTAGGTTTTTCATATATATATATATATGACAATAACTAATTTTCTAAGTAGCATTTTCTAGGTATATATTTCAAACTATCATCCCTTTATTTTCTCTGTGACTAGGTATTTCCTTCTTTCTCTTTCCTATTTTTGCTCCCTTTGCCTCTAACTTTTATCCTCATTTCCAGTTTCATAAGTAATTCCTCACACATCTTTTGGTTTCTCACCCTTTCACCTCACAGTGCAAAATTACTCTTACTCCCCTCCCAGAAAATTACTTTCTCTTTCATCTTGTACCTTTGGCATTCATTTCCTGTGGGGTTTCATCACAAACAGCAGCAGGTGATGTTAACTGTTTAAACGCCATGGAGAAAAAAATGAAAGGCATCAGTTTCCATGGTTGAAATATATACACTCACTTGATGGGTGTAAATTGTCACAAACAGGTTTACATTAGTTTTCTAACAATAATTTGTATTATCCAATATTAGTATATTAAAAAGACAAGGTAACATAAAAACACTAATAATTTTCTTTTGTATTATTCTCAGATATACTGGCAAGAATCAGAGCAGCTAGGGTGTAACTTTGAAACAGACAATGTTTGTAACGAGCAACATATTTCTAAGTACAATTCAAACTTTCCAGTTGACATAGAAGTCCCGTTTTAAAAACCCTCTCAGTCTTCAGAATCCTTTTTACTGCTAAAGCAATGTCCCCACACTGCTGTTTTAAGTTTTTTATGGCCCATTAAGTTGAGTGCAAAAGTCATAAATTATCTTTAAAAGTTACCAAAATTATAGCTATCTGTGGTTTTTTGATAAAGGCCAAGAATGTGTTTTTTAAAACACACCCCATTACGTGGAAAATGGCCAACCGTGGAAAATATGTCCACTATTCTACTCATTTAAAATGTTATGAGTCATTTAAGTGTTCCTACCTTTTCAACTAGAAAATCTTAATTGATGCAAATTTACAATGAATATTGTCAATACTTTTATTATGGCCATTCAAAAGAGCATGACATATGAAATAGGAAAGCATCTGCTTTAATTTCTTTCTTTCTTTCTTTCTTTCTTTCTTTCTTTCTTTCTTTCTTTCTTTCTTTCTTTAGGATGATTCACAAAAGGCACTATAACAAAAACACAATTATTCTTTTAACTTCACAAGATCATAAAACTTCAATCTACCTGAGCTAAACTAATGCAGCTGAGTCTCATTAATATGTTTACCCAGAACATTCAAACATCAAAGATGGAAACATCTGTATTCAAAGTCAGACTTTATTTTATTTAAGAAATAAAAATTATGGTGTTCTTTTCATATTTTTAGTGTAACAAATTTCCTGGATCCTGAGGCTTTGTGAGTTATGACCATAGCACCGTCAAGCTCGCAGACAGTAGACAGAGATGATAATGACCTTTCTTTGTTAATTAGAATGAAATATAGTAAGATTATTTGTTGTTTCTCTACACATTTATTAAAAGGTTTCTAGAGCAGTATAACATATCCTAAATAGATTTAAGTCAGAGAAAATATAAACAACATAAAGAAACTTTTAAACAGAATGTGATATATTATTGACTTGCTTTTAATAGTGCATGAAACGGTGCTCAGAATACAAAATTGTAGTTTTGCCCATAACAATGATAGGAAACTCCAATTGCTACAAATCTGAAATGTGTAACAGTTGTTTCCAAACTAAGTTTTCAGCAGTTGGATGCTATTGTTTTTTACAAGTGGAATATTGCACAAAGCACTGATCCATGCTTTGGTGAGTACTACTGCACTCATTTGTCAGTAAACTTGTGAAGTGACTTTATAGCATTTGTTTATTAACAAATCAATCAACAACAAGAATGATGAGAGGTTTTGTGAAAACTAAATTGAAATCAAGGTTCTAGAAAGATGATTGTGATTTTTTCAAGCTTAGCGTACAATTTTTGTTTTTCTTATGTGTGTTTTGCTCATTAGTAAGATTATTGTGATTCATCCAAATAGGTAGTCACAAAGGCTAACTGCCTTTTTTTTTTTTTTTTTTTTTTTTTTTTGGAATAGTTTACCATACACTTTCTGCTTAATCTTCAATTAATCTGATCCAGATGCTGAAAAGTAGTAACAGGATTTGTTGTTTTTAATTTTAATAGAAAAAATCTACAGATCCCTCATATTTGTTCTTGGTGAATATTTAATATTCAAGGAAATGAAAATTTTCTCAGTCAGTTTATATTTCAATTTTTTACAGAAAAAAACTTTAAAAATGTATCCTGTAATATATTGAGCTAATTAATTAGGTAGCATAATCTTTTTCCAGAAAACCCAGAGGTTGTTACTGTATAATATTAACTCCTTGTATATAAATAATAGTTAAATATATTTTATTTTGAGTTGAATTCAAATTTAATATCATTGCTATATTTGTAAGCATGTACAATTTATAGTCACTAACCATTGCTAGAGTTGCACTTATTAAAAATAGCAGTAAGATATGCCAGGTGTTAATCCATGAGAAATTTAGCTAATAAAATTTATCATTATATCAATATCAAAACTGAAGTATATACATATATCTGTCTACCTATCTATCTAGTTTCATTTGAAATGTTCAAAATAACTCCTGATCTTGAGATAGTCAGGTTTTTAAAAATAAAAATTGTATTTTTGTACTTACTGTTCATATAATTTCAAATTAAAAATTTGGGAAATTTACAAGTACCTTCATAATATTAACTATGAAGATAATTATTAAACTTGTTTTATGGGATGACTATTCTCCTTGATAGTTAATTTTAGTTTTTATTTCCATATAGTAACTATATGGAAACATTTTAAAAACAGCTTTTTAATTAACTTACAGGTCTTTGGATTTTTTGGCATTGCCTTTATATTGAGAGCTTACTTTTGTTCTGTTTACTAATTTATCCACATAACAATGAAATATACTTAGCTCATAGTTGACATTTACTAAAACCTTATTTATGAATATTGGAAAACAAAGAAATGAATCATATATGAAAATAATTTATGTACTTTTTTCTTTTGTTATATTAAGCATTTTTACAAAGTGATATATCCTTTTCATTCTTGCTTACATCCATATAACAATAGCAACATACGCATAAAAGAAACTAGAAAAAACTCAAATGTTTACCATAAGCTAAATCTTTAAATCAAACATTAAAATGAGCAAACATCTATTAAAAACATTGTATAAATATCATTTGATTATCATGTACAGAAAAATGCAAGTATACTTACCAAATACAATGATGTAAATGTCCGTCCATAGTACTGATTTTAATATGCTTTTTCAACAAATATATGCTGTTTTTCCCTCAAATACAAATTAACTTACTTTGGACACTTAATTTATCTTTTGTTTTTAGATTCAATTTTTTAAATTATATTTAATAAAACTAATATCTTCATATTGTGAAAATTCTTAGAGACCTTCTTTTCTTGCACATTATGTTCTTTTAAAATAATATTAGAATTTGACCAGTGATATAGAACTCTTTAGAAAATTTCACTTTGAACTTAAGTTCAATTTGCATTTAAATTATAATAGATAAATCCTAAAAGTTAATAATTAGATTGCTCTTTTGTGTAAGTCTTTTCTCTATTTTGAGTTGATTTTATATATGGTGTGAGATAAAGGATATTATTTCATATATTCTGAGAAAGTCTATTATCAAAAAGATGAATGATAAATTTTGGTGAGAATGTGGAGAAAAGGGAAGCCTTGTACACTGTTGAGAGAAATATACATTAGTACAGCTGTTATGGAAACAGTATAGAGGTTCTTCAAAAAACTAAAACTAGAATTGCTATATGATCCAGCAATCCCATTTCTGGGTATACATCCAAAGGATTTGAAATCAGTATGTCGAAGAGTTATCTGCACTCCCATGTGCATTGCAGCATTATTCAAAATAGCCAAGATGTAGAATCAAACTAAGTGTCTGTCAACAGATGAATGGATAAAGAAAATGTGGTCTATATACACAAAGGAATACTATTCAGCCTTAGCAACAGAAGGAAATCTGTCATTTTCGACAATGTGGATGAACATAGAGGACATTATGCTAAGTGAAATAAGGCAGGCAAAGAAAGACAAATACTTTATAATATCACTTACATGTAGAATCTAAAAAAAGTCAAGCTCATAGAAATATAGAGTAGAATGGTAGTTATAAGAGGCTGAGAGTGAGGGGTATGAGGAAAAGGGAAATGTTCAAAGGGTACAAAGTTTCAGTGAGATAGGAATAATAAGTTTTAGTGATCTATTGCACAGCATGGTGATGATAGTTAACAATAATGTATATTTCAAAATGCTAAATTAGTAGATTTTAAATGTTCTCATCAAAAAATTGATAAGTATGTGAAGTGATGGATATGTTAATGAGCTTGATTTACTCATTCCACAATACATACATATATCAAAACATCACATTGTATCCATAAATATATAAAATTATTATTTGTTCATTAAATTTTTTAAAAAGAATCACTCTTTTGTATTATTTTGTTTTTTCTTTTGTCTTTGAATTATTATACCTTATGTAAGTATTTTGAGCAGATTGCTTTACTTTTTTATCTCTAACAGTTTTGTCAATGTGAGTCATTTAGTCTTGGTTAATTAATAATATTATTTTAACAACATGAGATTGTGTTACATATTATTTTACAATGCATTTTTTAATTGAGCAACACACCATGAGTAATGTTTTAAATGGTTTGATAGTATTTCATCTTACAGTGTATCATAATTTAACAATCCTAGCATTCCTGAACTGTGCTTTCAGGTTTTTCCTACTTGCTCTTAAGTAATGTCAGCTAATGAAAAGGAACTAACACATTTATTGTCCATCTAAAATGTTTGATGTTTTAAATATTATTAAAAACACCACCTTTGTTGGAAAGAATTTATAAATGTCTGTGATATATGAGGTAGAATTAAAATTTTTATGTATTATAAATTGGTTATAGAAAGAACTTTTAAATGTAAATTTGATAATAGAGATTGATAGATTTCCTAATTAATATGAAAGCATATCTGCATATTTTACATCGATATGTGGTATTAAATATTTTATCTGTTTGATAAAATAGATTAAATTCATCTCAGATTTTAGATATATTTTAATTATCTTTAATATTTTCACAAAGAACATTACTGGAGTATATACAACCTAAAACATATTACAGGCCATAGTGTTTCAAAAAGTGGGGATAGCTTCATTAATCACTTCGGTACCGCACTCACCAGCCACGAAACCTTGCCCACAGCCGGCACTCATAGTCCACACGATAGTTTGTGCTGTGCATTGATGACGGATCCGTTTTGCTCTTGTGTGATGGGGAAAGCTTTAAAGCACTGAAAGCTTGTTTTACTTTACAGGCAGCTTTGCTTGTAATGTAAATCAGAATAGGTAACATATACATATATGTTTTCATTATGTTATTTTTAAATGTTCACAATTTCATTTTGATAAATGAAAAATTAGAAAAGTCATATGATGGCTGTCGGCTAAAGTCGACGCTCACGTTCATCTGTGGCTGTCGACCATAGTCGACGCTGGTACCAAAGTGGTTAAGAACATGGAGTCAAATGCAAGAGGATGCCGTGATATGAAGGCGCAGCCGAGCATCGGCTTTAGTCAACAGCCAAAAGCTTTTACTATTACAGCTTTTATCTCTGCAGTTGCAGTGTGTACGTTCAGCTAGTAAGTTACTATGAATCTGTGACCTTTTAACAAGTCCTTAGTAGGAGTTATTATAGTTATTTTCCTAAAGCTGCCTGTAAAGTAAAACAAGCTTTCAGTGCTTTAAAGCTTTCCTCATCACACAAGAGCAAAACGGATTCGTTGTCAATGCACAGCACAAACTATCGTGCAGAGTATGAGTGCCGGCTGTGGGCAAGGTTTCACGCCTGGTGAGTGTGGTACCGAAGTGGTTAACAATTATATTAGTTAAAATGATTTTGTTAGAAAACTTTTCTATGGTGTCCAAGAGTATTTAAACAGTAAGAATGTTAATGAGGAGAGCTTTAGTAGCAGAAAATATAGTAGAAACAAAGGATTTTACTCTTCAGTGGGTTCCTTATTCACTTCATTAGTGTTTTTTTTTTTTGCCATCTGTGAAACACTCATACCAATAATTTGTTTAAATTAAATAAACATTAAAGACTTGGTTTATAATTAGATAATAAATGCAATAAAAACTTATTAGCAAAGAGATTGTGATTTGTATTGGTGTTTTGGTTATCTTTTGTCTTATTTGCTCATGATTTGCAATTCTACAGTGTCTGTCTGGGCTTCTACCTTATATAGTTTTGGATGATGCAACTCAAAGAAAGCTGGAAAACCTACAGTGGTTTAATTCATATATCTGATATCTCAGGTAAGATGACTATAATGGCTAGATATTGGTGGGACCTCTCTTTTTAGTCTCTCATTCTTCACACATCTTTCTCTCCACTTGGGTCTCACTAGCAAGGTAGTTGGGCTTCTTCACATGGCAGCTGTTGTCCAAGAGAAAAAAATAAGTATAAGCCGATAGGTTACTCATGAGGTCTAAGGCCATAACTGGTAAAATATCACTTCTAACATATTCTACGGGTATTGGTCAAAACAAATCACAGGACTGCCAGGACCCAAAGTGAGAGCAAATAGATTCCTCCTCTTTGTAGGCAGAGCAGCATGTGCATACAGGGATGTGAGAAATTTTTGGTAGCCATCTTTGGACAAAATCCATCACAACTGGTTAAAAAGTAGGTTCATGGCCGGGCGCGGTGGCTCACGCCTGTAATCCTAGCACTCTGGGAGGC
>VBSM01001124.1:25434132-25474777 GCA_008086735.1 Cheirogaleus medius
TCTGTCTCAAAAAAAAAAAAAAAGTAGGTTCATATTCTTTTTCTGTTATTTGTTAGTTGAATGGTCTTGGGTAAATTTCTTAACCTCTCTAAGCTTCAGAGTTTTCAGTCGCAGAAAGAGCCCAATGCTATTCTCTATTTCATGACATTGTTGTAAGAATTAAATGAGACTAGCTATATACAACATTAAACACATTACCTGGCATATCATACATTTCAATAAATGAGAATTATTACAAAAACAAAATATGCAATTCCCATGACCTCCATACCATTTTAATGAAGATTTATGGAAGTGATTGATTTCAGAAAATACTCTGGGTAAGTAAGATGTAAGTAAATCAAAAGTTTTCATTTTGAGCCCTGAAAAAGTCTGTTTACATAATAGATTCCCTTACATTTTATACAACATCAAGAAGAGTAGGGTTGAAAATTGCAGCATGAAATTGGCACAGACTTATCTGCTTAAAAATACCTGTGAGCATATTGCTTGGCCAGCATAATTGCTAAGTATTAAATTCAGCCACAAAATGTTTTTAGATGGGTAACTAAATATAGGAGAATTAAAAAGACTTTATTTTATGAAGTCTAGACACTATTATAAAATAGCACATCACAGATTATACTAAGACTTTTCCACAAACCAACTTCTTAATAAAAGAATCTATAATCTATATAAAAGAATATATATAATATAAATATGATTTTTTTTCTTTTTACTAGATAAACATTTCATCAGAAGGCTGAGGTTCAATAAAGTCAGTATAGAAGGATAATCTATCAAAATGTAAATTTTCATTTTATCTCAAGATTTTCTACTGTTTCCATCCCAACCCCTCAGTCAAAAAGCCAGACTATTGTTTTCCTTGCTTCAGGAAAAACTAGATTAAAAGCAAAAGCTTCTTAAAAACAATCTCTAATCCTGCCCATTAAAAGCCACCTTTATGGAGAATTTTATGCTATGTACCTTGAGTGAGAGGAGAGAGAAGAAAATGTAGAGTAAGGAGGAAGAGAGAAAAATTTCATCCAGAAATAGGAAGGAGATGATGTTTCAATTTTCTTCATACTTGCCCTGAACCCAAGGAACCATCTAAGTGGAGAATGGAGACACCTTGATCCTTTCCCCATGTAGGTCCACCTTTTAAAAGCATCTATGATAGTCTAAGATGAGCTATGCTGTGTTACATGGACAAGAAATAACACTAAGTTCCTTTCAAATGAGAAGTCATCATGAAGAGGAGGGATTGGTTTGGTGACTCAAATAAAAATCCATAGCTTGGATAGTATTGGGGAACACTGATTCTAGCTCAGGGTGCAGCTGAAGTTTGAGGCACGCTCTAAGTAAAGGGACGTGTGCTTGAGATTAACAGCCGTGTGTGTGTGTGTGTGTGTGTGTGTGTGTGTGTGAGAGAGAGAGAGAGAGAGAGAGAGAGAGAATGTGGACAGAAGGATGGGACCCTGTGTGTGGAACACCCTTTCAGCTTCTGCAGGGAAATATACCTCAAGGGCACTGTTGTAGCAATGGGCAACACCACATAGGAGAGTGTTCACCAGTTCTCAGTAGCAATTCTAAGTGACTGCTCAGACTCTATTTTTCTTTCTCTTGTGCTTCAAAACAGGTTCTAAGCCTTTGTCCTAAATAAGCCTACTTATTTTTTGATGTTTTACTAGAAGTTCGTGAAGACTGTCAGCATGAAATAACTAGACTTGATGCTAATATGGCAGATGCTTCTCAAGAATTACATAGGAACATATCATGGACTGATATAATAAAATGAGATTATAACAAAAGTATAAATTAAAAAATGTTACTATGTGAAGTATAAAAATTAATTCTCACAGAATCCTGTTGATACAAGTTTTAATTTAATTTCAAGTTTGAAGACACATAGATTTAAAAAGTTATTAATAGAACACTAGTTCAAGGGAATATATATTGAGGCAAAGTTGAAATTTGAACCTAGATTTTAAAAAAATTAAAAATATCATAAAAATATCACTTAGTCACCTTATAACATCTGTTCAATATTGTATCTCATAATGGCTAACCTTGAAAAAAAGTTTATTGACATTATATAAAGTAAAAATGAATAAAGTTTTATATTTCATAGTGTCTAGAATATGTGAAGATGTATTTGTGAGTGTATATGCAATAAGAAATCAAACATTTTTATACTGGATTTACCTTTTTTATCCTTAGGCTGTGGTACATAGCAGGCATTTAATAAATATTTAAGTTGTTAAATTAGTGCACAAGCAATTGTGTATTAAATATAAATAAATATCCTACTGACAAAGTGGCAGAAAATATGAAAAAATATTTTTTATCAGAGTTTATATTTGGGTAATAGGATTGTGGAAATTTATTATTATCTTTTTAATTTTGTTTAAATCTTTTCTTCAGTGGGAACAGCTTTATTTTATTATCAGAATAAATATTTTAAAATAGAAATAAAATGATGAATCTAACTTATGATAAAATCATCTTATAGAATAAACACAATGAAGTGTAGGCCACAGATATGCAAAGAAAATATCCATGCAGTGTCACTTAAAGACTGATTGTCTCTGTGTTTAATACCAGAATAACTTACATGGGCTATGAAATTCAATGTATCTAATCTAAAACCCATATTGAATCATATTCTTAGTTAAACAGCATCAAGCAAGTTATTTAGCCTGTCTGAGAAAGATTCTTTGCCTGTAAAATAGGAACACTAATGATAACTATGCAGGATTTAGGGGAAGATTAGAGCTGTTTGTAAAAGGGTTGTTACATTGTCTAGCATACAGCAGACACTCAATAAATGTTTCCTAGTACTGTTGTTTATAACAGTTAATTCTTTATAAAATGCATATGTTGTAAATGTATATGTTTAAAATAATAGATTTGAATGCCTTCACAAGGCATCCCCAGTCTTGAGCTAAAAATTAATTTTTCATTTCCTTAAGTATTGAAGCATATGTTGTTTTTGAATGTGTGCTACTACTGATTCAACCTCCCCCACCAACTGAGGAATCCAAAAAACTGCAGTGTTGAACATATATGAAGAAATCATGCTACTCATATGTACAACCACTTTTTAAAAGTCTGTTATAAGTTGAAAGCCAGAAATGAAAATTTCTAAGACAACATAGTCTGTTTGCATCATTACACGTGGAAATCAATGTCTCTATTTTAATAATTAAAAGAGTCAAGTAGCTACACATGCTTATTTGAATGTTTAGTGCATTTATCTAATGGTGTTATGATTTAAATATGCTCATGTAATGAAATGGTATATTTTACAAGCAGTCATTTAATTGAATCTGACATTTCACATTCTTATGTATGTAATGCATTGACTTAGACTATGTGATTAATAAAATGTATCTAATATTTGCTCTATTTCCTACACTCTCTTTTCGAGGCTGAAAAGGAAATTAAATACTTCAAAACCTTTTCAACTTTTTGATTTTGTAACTTATGCTCTAGAAGAGAGTAAATTTTTTTCTTCTTTTAAGTTTAACCTTAGTTACTGAACTATACATATCAGTTGCAGCTCACATATCTATTAAGAAATAGAATAATGTGCTATAGATTAATCAAATGCATATGGAATAGAACCATTCTGTTAGTTATAAGTCATAAGTTGCAGTGCTCTGACTTTGAACTTCCAAGATTTCAGGTACAATTGTATCCTAATTGCAGGATTGTGTTGCTCTTTTATTTCTAGCTTCAGAACTAATGAGAGATAATTATACCATAAAAAAGACAGTCTCAAAAAAAGGAGACATTCCCTGTGAACAGTATTACCAGATTTTGAACATACAATATGCTTCTTATCCAGATCTATACTCTCAAGTCCTTCGAATACTTAAATTAATGGAATGTTAAAGTAGTTACTTGCTTTTCACATGTGTTTCAATTTACATAAGGGCTGCTTTAGAACAGAATGGTGTCTTGCATCAGAAATAAGAAGGAACAGATAAAGCTCATTTAGATAATTCAGAGTTGATAAGCTTCAACTGATTAAGAAACATAAATCACAACAGTAACAATAATACCCAGCAACTACATATAGTCAATCATATTTAAGGATATGGAAACAAAACAAAACACTAAAACTCTGGTCTATTTTGGATAGATGGGCCAATAAAAAGTAGATTCTCTAGTGTGCGCCATCATAAACATCAAAAGATATCCTGGATTTCTGAAAATTAATTCCTGCTGAGAATAGTTTTATTAATTGTGGTTTATAGTGAAGATGATGAAAAAAAATTGATTTCACATGAACCACAGCCACTTCATAAGATTTCAGATGGGTCAGGCTTAGTGAACCAACTTTGCAAGGTAATAAATTCCATCCTCCTAGAGCTCGTTGTTGGAATGGCCTCCGTCATCCTACTCTTTATTCTTTCAAAATTCAGGGTGCTGTTAAAGTTTCACAATTTCTGTGGGGGTTTCCTCAATGATACTAATATTTGACCATCTATTCTGGAACTTTTACAATTTGTTACATACATGAAGCCTGGCATATAGTTAGGACTCTATAATTATCTTTCTTAAGTAAAAATGAATAAACATGTGTTTGGGATACAAGAAGAAAGTCATATTTTGCAGAGCACTTTATGGAGTCTTGCTCAATAACTATTGATGACTGCCATGTGCTTCTTGTATGGCTCACTGAAAAGGACCCAATAACACTTTTGTGGTTTTTCTGCCAAAACTGCATGACCTGAAACTAATAATGAGAAAACATTAGACAAACCCAAACTGAGGGAAAATCTAGAGGACAAATAGCCTGTATTTTCAAAATGTCAAGGTCATAAAAGATAAAAAAAACACAAATTAATAGAAAAACTGAGAAACTCATTCAGATTAAGGAAGATTAAAGAGACATGACAACTAAATTCATTGACTAACCCTGGATAGGAGCATGGCCCAGGAAAAAGTCTTTCTTTTTCTTTTTTATCTTTTCTTTCCTTCTCTCCTTCTTTCCTTCCTTCCTTCCTTCCTTCCTTCCTTCCTTCCTTCCTTCCTTCCTTCCTCTTCTTCTTTCTTTCTTTCTTGATAAACGGTAACATATTAGTAAAAAGTATGTGACTTATGTACAATAATATATCGATGTTAATTTCCTGGATTTTAATAATTATAATATAGTTCTATAAGAGAATATCATAGTTTTTATACATACACATTGATGTATTTGGGGGTAAAGTGTCATCATATATGCAACTAACTCTCAAAGAGTTCAGGAAAACAAGGTATCTGGCAGGACGGGGAATGGGGGAGAGAGATAAAGCAAATATGATAAAATGTTAACATGGGGAATCTGGCAAAAGGACATAAGAGAATATTTTGAACTAGTTTTTCAATTAGTATTAAGTTTGAAATAAATTTAATATAAAATTTAAATAAATATTGATAAAGGCAAGCTAAATTTCATATTCATCTTTCCTAGTTATTACAAATAAAAGTGCTCTTTTTAAAACATCCTGACTAATCTAACATTCCTCCTTCCACTGCAAACACTCACAGTCAAATTATTCACAAATAAAAGAGAAGATGGAAACTGATTGATTTCAAACAAGTAAGGAAGAAATTTAAATGGGTCAGATATATTTCTAAATTTTTAGAAGAGAAACCTTTAATGGAGGGTATGGCCATTAACCATGGGCTCATATTGAATTAGTTAAAACATTCATTCTTCCATTCACTCAGGGATATGCATCAAGTGTGTGTTGGACTCTATGTGTGCATTTGTGTTTGTAAATATGGCATGATTCCATCTCTGCCTAAAGTTGCTCAATCAAGGGTCGTTACACAAAACACAATATTTATTGTCTAGTGATTGCCATTGCTTTAAGTTGTAAATCAAGATATCTTCCAGGAACCCATATTTCACAGTTGTTTGCTAATTACTTAAAGAAATATCTAAACGGTCTACATTCTGCTCTTACTCCAAGCCCCTGCAAAACTGATTCTGTGAAATCTAATTTACTTTGTTGTACTTAGATAGGATTCACTATATATTTGCAAATTGCAAACATAACACATCTAGGAGAAATAAGTATACGTTTTTCTGGAAAACTAAAGTATCAAAAATTGGAAATAATCAACACACCATAAATTAAAGAACAATTTTGTACTTTCAAAAGTAGATCAGTAGACATTGTTCAATATGTTTTCCATGTGTGAAGTAACACAGACAACATGGTAATATCAGAAATTGAGAGAATTAGAATTTCCCGGCATATAAGGAATCATATTACAGTACTAAGAAGAAAAAGATTATCAAGCAAAAGTTTATCTAAATAATTTTACTAACATATATTTGCTTAACCTAAGGTTTACTTTGGTTTGGCTCAGTAGGTCTGGTTCAATACTGACTTCTTTTTTAATAGCTAGTACAACTTTGGATTTAATATTTGCAAACAAAGAAGTATGGATTTCTATATTTTCTAAAATATGTATGCAAACTTCATTTAATCATAGAGCTCTTTCAGATCTTTATGGAATACTAAATGTTTATGCTATTGAGGATTGGTTTTGAAATCCTGTATTTTGAACAGCGTTGTCTTTTTAGATAGATGTATTTTATTAATAAATGTTTCATGTAATATCTGGCAATATCGAGGATAATCTCATTAATTTTTTCTCAAGTAGGTTATTTTAATTGTAGTCCATATTTTTATTGACACATATCTTCATTCTTTCTAGATACAAAGTGAAACCCATAACAAAATTTTGATAGAATTCACTTTAGAATTTGCTCTCATTTAAGAAGTACCAATTTGGGGTTTTTTTGGGCATTTTTAAAAAATATTAAAATATTAATTAAGGGGGTACAAGTGCTTTTGTTTTAAGAATACCTTGTATAATGCTTAAGTCAGGGCTTTTGGTATATCCATCACCAGGAAAGTGTTCATTGTACCCAATAGGAAAGTTTTTTATTTGTCTATTTATTTATTTACTTTTATTTCAGAATATTATGGGGTACAAATATTTTGGATACATAAATTGCTTTTATACCATTTGAGTTGAAGTTATACATGTGCCCATCCCTCAGATAGTGTCCACTGTACCTGTTAGATGTGAATTTACCCATTCCCTCCTCCCCCTTCCTACCTGCTTGATTTCACATGAATGCTATTTCCATATGTGCACATGAGCGATGATCAATTAGTTCCAATTTAATGGTGAATACATCTGGTATTTGTTTTTCCATTCTTGTAATACTTCACTTAGAAGAATGGTCTCCAGCCCCATCCAGGATAATACAAGAGGTATTAGTTCACCACTTTTTTATGGCTGAGTAGTACCCCATGGTATAAATATACCACATATTTTAAATCCACTCATAAATTAACACTTGGGTTGTTTCCACACCTTTGCAAGTGTGAATTGTGTTGGTATAAACATTCAAATATAGGTGTCTTTCTTATAGAATGTCCTTTTTCCCTTTGGGTAAATACCCAGTGATGGGATTGCTAGATCTAATAGTAGTTCTACTTTTAGTTCTTTGAGGTATCTCTATACTGCTTTCCATAGAGGTTGTACTACTTTACAGTCCCACCAGTAGTGTATGAGTGTTACTATCTCTCTGCATCCATGCCAACACTTCTTGTTTTTTTTTTTTTTTGATAAAAGCCATTCTCACTGGAGTTAAGTGACATGTCATTGTGGTTTTGATTTGCATTTCCGTGATGATTAGAGATGTTGAGTATTTTTTCATATGTTTGTTGTGCATTAGTCTATCTTCATTTGAAAGGTTTCTGTTCATGTCTTTTGCCCACTTTTTAATAGGGTTGTTTGATTTTTTTCCTGCTGTTTTACTTGAGTTCTTATAGATTCTAGTTGTCAGCCCTTTATTGGATGTACAGCTTGCAAATATTTTCTCCTATTCTGAGGGTTGTCTATTCACTCTAAAGATTGTTTTCTTGGCTGTACAGAGCTTTTTAATTTGATCAGATCCCATTTATTTATTTTTGTTGTTGCTGTGATTGCTTTTGGGGTCTTCTTCATAAATTCTTTGCCTAGGCCAATGCCTATAAGAGTTTTTCCAACATTTTCTTCTAAAATTCTTTTGGTTTCATGATTTAGGTTTAAGTCCATTTTATGTGCATAGAGATTTTTGTAGTATTGAGAGTCCCTTTTTTTCTGCTTCTGGTTAATCTAGCAAGAGTCCTGTCAATTTTGCTTATCTTTTCAAAGAACCAACAATTTGTTTCATTAATCTTCTGTATAGTTTTTTTATTATAAATTTCATTTAGTTCTGCTCTGATTTTGGTTATTTCTTTTTTTCTACTGGGTTTGGGATTGGTTTGCTCATCCTTTTCCAGTTCCTTGAGATGATTCTTTAGATTATTGATTTACAATCTGTCTTTTGGATATAGGAATTTATGGCTATATACTTTCCTCTCATGAGTGCTTTTGCTGTATCCCACAGATTTTGATAACTTGTGTCTCCTTTACCATTTAGTTCAAAGAATCTTGATTTTCATCTTAATTTCCTCCTTGACCCAACTAATGTTTAGCAGTAAGTTGTTTAGTTTCTATGACTTTTTGTAGAGATGCGTGTTTCTGTTGCAGTTGATTTCTAATTTTATTCCATGGTGGTCTGAGAAGATGTATGGTATAATTTCTATTTTTTTAAAGGTAAGTTTCCCATACCAATCCTACCGCCCTAACCCCTACTCATATATTGACGGGCACTTAATGGATTCCAAATCTTTGCACTTGTGAATTATACTGTGAAAAACATTTGAGTGCAGGTGTCTTTTTGATAAAATGACTTCATTTTGAGGGAGTAGATACCCAGCTGGGAAATTTCTGGATTGAATGGTAGGTATACATTTATTTCTTTGAGGAATCTCCATACTACTTTCCATACTGATGGCACTAATGTGCAGTCCCATCAACAACGCATAAGCCTTCCTTTCTCTTTGCATCCATACCAACATCTGTTGTTTTTTGACTTTTTAATAATGCCAATTCTGACAGGGTTAAGGTGGTATGATGTGCTTTTAATTTGCATTTCCCTGATGATTAGCAATGTTGAACATGTTTTTCATATGCTTGTTGGCCATTTGTCTGTCTTTTTTCAAAATCTTCTGTTCATGTATTTTGCCCACTTTTTGGTGAGGCTGTTTTTTCTTGCTGGTTTGTTTGAGATTTTTGTATATTCTGGATATCAGTTCCTTGTCAGAGCTACAGTTTGCAAATATTTTTTCCCATTCTGTAAATTGTCTATTCATTCTGTTGATTTCCTTTGCTGTGCAGAACCATTTAAATTTAATTAAATTCTATTTATTTATTTTTGTTGTTTCTGTATTTGTCTTTGGGGTCTTAGTCAGAAGTTCTTTGCCTTGACCAGCATCTAAAAGAGGTCTTCCTACATTTTCTTCTACTAATTTGTATGGTTTCATGCCTTACATTTAAGTATTCAATTCATCTTGAGTTAATTTTTATATACAAAGAAGGATAGAGATCCTGTTTCATTCTTCTGCATGTGGCTAGCCAATTTTCCCAGCATCATTTATTGAATAGGGTTACCTTTCCCTAGTGTATGTTGTTGTCTGTTTTGTCCAAGATCTGGCTGTTATGGGTGGATGGTTTTATTTCTGAGTTCTCTATTCTGTTTCATTGGTCTATGCCTCCACTTTTACCATTCCAATGCTGTTTTGGTTACAATAGCCTAATTTGAAGTGAGGCAATGCGATGACACCAGATTTGTTCATTTTACTTAAGATTGCTTTGGCTATTCAGGCTCTTTTTTTGTTGTTGTTGTTCCAGATGAAGCTTTGGATTATTTTTTCTAGATCTGTGAAATATGATGCTGGTATTTTGATGGGGATTGGTCTGAATCTGTAAACCACTTTGGACACTATGGACATTTTAACAATGTTGATTCTACCAATCCATGAGCAGGTGATTTTTTCCATTTGTTTGTGCCATCTGTGGTTTCTTTCATCAGTGTTTTGTAGTTTTCCTTTTTGAGGTCTTTAACCTACTTTGTTAAGTTTATTCCTAGGTAATTTTTGTAGCTATTATGAATGTTATGGAGTCTCTCATTTGACTCTCTGCTTGACTGTTATTAGTATTAATATATATAAAGATTCCTCAAACTGAATGATAAAGGGTACTCAAACTTTCAAATTCTATGGGATATAGAGAAAGCAGTCCTAATGGGAAAATTCATAGCCTTTGATGCTTGCATCAAAAAGACAGAAAGATCACAAATTAACAACATAATGTCACATATCAAAAATAGAAAAAGAACAAACCAAACCCAAATGTCAGCAGAAGAAAAGAAATCACAAAGCTTGGAGAACTAAACAAAATGAAAACCCCCAAACCCTCCCCCAAAACAAAACAAAACAAAATAAAACAAAGAATCAATGAGACACAAAGTTGTTTCTTTGAAAAGATAAACAAAATCGATAGACTAGTAACCTGATGAACCAGAAATAGAAGAGAAAGGACTCAAATAACCTCAATCAGAAATGAAAAAGGAGATATTACAACTGATACTGCAGAAATAGAAAATACTATCTGTGACTACTATGAGAATCACTATGCAAACAAACTGGAAATCTAGGAGAAATGGATAAATTCTTAGAAAACACAACCTCTCAAGCTTCAATCAGGAAGAAATAGCAACCCTGAACATACCAATAATGAGCACTAAGATTAAAGCAGTAATAAAAAAAATATCTCTCAATAAAAAAAAAGCAGACTAGATGTATTCACAGCCAAATTCTACCAAACCTACAAAGAAGAACTTGTATGTATCCTAGAGAAACTATTTCATAACATCAAGATGGAGGGAATCCTCCTAAACTCACTCTATGAAGGCAGTCACAGGCCCAAGGTGCCATTTTGACAGTTCGATACTGGTTTTTGCCCTGTCCTTGGGTTGAATTTGAGCTTGTCACAGCTGAAGTCCCCACCTGGCTGGAGCAGAACAGGGAAACCAGGCTTTCCAGCATGCATCCAGGGCATTGCCAACCATCCTGTAGCCAGCTTCTATGGGACACAGTCTTGAAAGAACTGCACTCCCAGTTTCCTGCCAGGACAGCCTGCCTGAGAAGAACCACTCACACTCCGGTCACAGGCCTAGTGTGCCATTTTGGGAGTTTGAAGTATGGAAGTGCCCTGACCTTCAGTTGAATTCAGGCTGATTAGCTGCAGTTGTCACCCAGCTAAGGAGAGACAGGGGAATCCAAGCTATCCTACACACACCTAAAACAATTTCCATCACCTTGCCGTGGGCTGTTGTGGAATCAAGTTGTGAGTGGAAAGCACTGCCCCAGCATCTTGCATATGCTGTTTGCCTGGAAGGGCCCCAAACTCTCTGGTCACCGGCCCAAGGTACCAGTTATAGGAGTTTAAAGCTGGGCAGTACCCCACCCTTAGATTCAGACTGACACAGCTGCAGCTTCCACCCAGCTGAGGAGGAACAAGGGAACCCAAGCTCTCCTATCTACTCTTAGGAACATTCCCACCACTCTGCTACAAGCTGCAGTAGGAAGAGACACAAGTGGATAGTTTCTTGCCCATGCTGCTTGTCCAAAATGGGTCCTGCCCTCTTTTATTGCAAACCCATACACAACATCATTTTGAGAGTTTAAGATTGAGCCACACTGTACTCTCCGGCTGAGTTCAAGGTGATGTGACTGCAGCTGCCATTTAGTTGGGAAAGGACACGGGAGATCAAGCTCTTTTAAGTACACTTAGAACAATACCCACCACCCTGTTACAGGTAGCTGTGGGAATGGGGAGTAGCCAGCCCAATCCATTGCAGTTACCAGTAATACCAACGTGGATCACTCGGGCTCTAGTGAGTGGCTGCACCACCTCTACTTACATCCCCCACATCACATCAGCTGCTCAGGGGTCTATGAACCCACTCATATACCTGGTGCTCTGCTCCAACTACTAGCTCTTGAACAAGCCACTTGAAAGCCCAAGAATTTGCCCCCAGAACACACTAATACTGCTTCCAGCATAAGCTGCTCTGGTACCTGAAATCAGGCACACTCAGCCCATTTCTTATACCACAGAGGCTCAAGACTGGCTGCCAATCGAATCCCCATCAAAACTTCACCACAGCCTCAATGAATAGTTGTTTCCTATGCCACAAAGAAAATAACAGATACCACTAACCCTATGTACTGCCTAAGAAATCATACAAATATCACACTGCTGCAGGCACCAAAATAAAAGCCAAAGTGTCCTACTCAACCAAAAACATGTATACATCTTCTGGAAAAAGTTATTCCCTTTGAAAGCAATTTAAAAAAATAAGAACAAGTGACTGCTACATCCCATGCACATATATCAATAGAAGGACACAGGAAACATGACAAAGCAAGTAAATAAGGTACTGCAAAGGACCACAACAATTGTCCAGCAATGTATCCAGTCAAAAAGAATTCCTTACAATGCCAGGTAGAAAATTCCAAATATTGATTCTAAAGAAACTCAATGATATGGAAGAGAAATCTGAAAACCAAAACAAAATAAATCTGAAAATTAATTGTGGATATAAATGAGACATTTACCAAGGAGATAACTCTATTAAAAAAGAACCAAAGAGCAATTCTAGAGCTGAAAAATTCATTGAAGGAAATACAAAACATATTCAAAAGCTTCAGGAATAGACTATATTAAGCAGAATAAACTCAGAACTTGGAGACAGCCCAGCAGACAAAAATAATGAAAAAAATAAAAAAGAAGGAGCAAAGCCTTCAAGACATCTGGGACTACATAAAGCAACAAAACTTACAAATTTTCAGTATTCCTGAGGAGGAAGAGAGATCAAAATATTTATAAAACCTACTTAAGAAAATAATCAATGAAAACTTTACAGGACTAGCAAGAAAGATAGATATTCAGATGCAGAATGCCAAACAATCCTCAGGCAAATACATAGCAAAAAGGACTTCACCATAGCATTTTATAATAAGAATGAATGAAGTCAAAGCGATAGAGAGAATTTTAAAATTAACAAGAGAACACATCTACTCACCCATAAAGGAAATCTCATCAGATGAACAGCAGACCTCTTAACAGAAACCTTACAGAGCAGAAGAGATTGGGATGGCATTTTCAAAATGCTAAAAGAAAAAACCTGCCATCCAAAAACTTTTATTCTTTAAAATAAGCTTCACAAACAAAGGAGAAATAAAGTGTTTCTGAGACAAGCAAATGGTGAGAGAATTTGTCACCACTAGACTGGCCCTATAGGAAATACTCAAAATCATAAACATGAAAACAAAAGGTCAAATATTCACCATCATGAAAACACACAAAAAATATAAACCTTATAGGTCTTATGAAACAATCACACAAAGGAGAAGAAAAATAAATTAAATGGTAACTTGATAGAAGTTCAGCAAAAAAACCACAAAAAACAGAGAGATAAAAGAAATTATAAAACAACTAGAAATTAACTATCACTATGACAAGAAAACCTCATATATCACTATTAACTTGGAACATAAATGGATTAAATGCTCTACTTAAAAGCTATGGATTGGCAGAATGGATAATAAAAGATCCACTATATCCTGCTTAAAAGTAACTCATCTTACCCATAAAGACTCATATAGACCAAAAGTAAAGAGGTGAAAAAGAATTCCATAAAAAGAGAAACAAAAAATAGCAGGAGTAGTTATATTTATATGAGATTTTACATCAAAAACAGTAAAAAAAAAAGTCATTATAGAATGATAAAAGGATCGATTTAGCAAGAGAATATAATGATCATAAATATATATGCAGTCAATATCGGAGCACCTATATTTACAAAACAAATATTAATAATCCTAAAGAAAGAGAAAGACAGCAATGTAATAATAGCAGGGGACTTCAATATCTTACAGCACTAGACAGATCATCAAGACAGAAAAACAACACAGAAGCATTGGACTTAAATTGGACTTTAAAACAAATAGACTTAACATATTTACAGAAAATTCCACCCAACAACTGCAGAATATACATTCTTTTCATCAGCACATGGAACATTCTCCAAGGTAGACCACATTTTAGGCCACAAAGCAAGTTTTAATACATTTTTAAAAAATCAAAATCATATCAAGTATCTTCCCAGACCACAAAGGAATAAAGCTAGAAATCAATACAAAGAGGGACTTCAGAAACTATACAAACACATGGAAATTAAATGACATTTTCCTGGGTTAATGAAGAAACAAAGATAGAGATTAAAAAACTTTTTGAAATGAATAAAAATGAAAACACAATATACCAAAACCTGAGGGATACAGTAAAAGTAGTGCTAAAAGGGAAGTCTATAACATCAAAAAAGTAGAAAGGTTACAAATCAACAACCTAACATCACACCTCAAGAAACAAGAAAAACAAGAACAAATGAAAGCCAGAGTTAGCAGAAGTAAAGAAACAAAAAAGATCAAAGCAGAACTAAATGGTATAGAGCCCAGAAAACAAAACAAAGCATCAACAAAATGAAAAGTTGGTTCTACAAAAACTAGACTAACTAAGAAGAGAGAAGGTCCAAATAAACACAATCAGAAATGAAAAGAGGACATTACAACTCATATCACACAAATAAAAAAGATCATCAGAGACTATTATGAAAACTTTATGTTCATAAACTAGAAAACCTAGAGGAAATGGGTGAATTCCTAAAAACGTACAAATTCCTGAGATTGCAGTGGGAAGAAATAGGGCTCCTGAATAGAAAAATAATGAGTCACTATATTAAATCAGTGATAACAAGTCTTTCAAGAAAAAAAGCTCAGGACCATATAGATTCACAGCCAAATTCTACCAGATGTACAAAGAAGAACTGGTACCAATCCCAACGAAACTGTTCTGAAAGACAAAGGAGGTGAGAATCCTCGCTAGGAAGCCAATTTTACTCTGATACTAAAGCCAGGAAAGATTGTAACAAAAAAAAGAATACTAAAGACCCATATCTTTGATGAACATAGAGACAAAAGTCCTTAACAAAACACTAGAAAACTAAATCTAACAGCACATTGAAATCATATTCACCATGATCAAGTGAGTTTTATCCCAGGGATGCAAGGATGGTTCAACATACTCGCGGCATAAATAAAATTAAAAACAAAAAGCATATATGATCATTTCAATAGATACAGAAGAAGTATTTAATAAAATCCAGCATCCATTCACGATAAAAACTCTCAGAAACTTGACATAGAATGAATATACTTCAAAATAATGAAAGTCATATGTGACAAACCCAAAGCCAACATCAAAATGAATGAGAAAAAGTTGAAATCATTCCCCCTGAGAACTGGAACAAGACAAGGATACCTACTTTCACCACTTCTATTTAACATAGTACTATATGTCTTGGCCAGGGGAATCAGGCAAGAGAAAGAAATAAAGTATTAATACATCCAAATTGGAAAAGAGGAAGTCAAATTATCTTTGTTTGCTGATAATATGCAAGGATGTCACCAAAAGACTGCTAGATTTGATAAATTAATTCAAATGAATCATATGGCTACACAAGGAGACTCAAAAGGGTAGAAAGTAGGAAGGGGTGAGGAACAAAATATTACCTATGTGTACAGTGTACAGTGTACACTACTTGAGTGATGGATGCACCAAAAGTTCAGACCCCACCAATATACAATACATATGTAACAGAATTAAACTTGTGCCCCCTAAACCTATTAAAATAAACAAAAATTTAAAAACAAAAAACCCCAAGGATATAAATTTAAATTAAGACCTATTAACATGTTTTTATGATTTTTTTCTTGCAGCATTTAGCTATATAGATGCAGGCATGGAGTGGATGGGTAGATTCAACTAATTATTATATTCTATTTTTGAAATGCCATAATTGCTTTTTATTCCTGTTTTGCTTATAAATTTAAGGTTTCTATGCAAATATGTCAGCCTAAGTTACTCTGAATATATCATGTCTCTATTATCCTTGCATAATATACTCTCTCTATATATATTTTATATATCCTTATATAACATAAGAATATATATGTAGGATATATCTACTGCTTATATTTGTTGTTTGTTTCCACATTATTTCATTCTCACCCTTGTGCCTTCTACCATGTTGGTGTCAGATTTGTAATGATTTTCTAGTTTCCACTTAGCTTCCATTATAGCTAAATTAAATGTCTTATTTAGTTAAATAGAAAAGATATTTCTAACCACCAAATCATGGTTAAAAATATCTGTATTTGTTATAGCTCATCTCCTAGAATAGGAAAAATGTTGCCAAGAATCCTATTTGTCTCTCTCATTAATATTTTCATCTCCAAATGTTCTAGGGTACTTAGAATATTGAAATACACCAACCAGAAAGTAAATTTGTATTTGCTTACATCTGATGAAGCTATTAATATAAAATATATTTCCATAAATTATACAAAACTAAATTCAAACTTAATTTTACCCCTTATTTAATGCACAAACATGTTAGTTTTTGTTGGTAGAGAAAAATAGAAAGGCATGCTGATAAAATCGACCTTTAGCCACACTATAATCTAGGAAAATTTGACCAGATAGTCATGGAGAGAGTATCATCTAAATGTCTGAAATTCTCCATAGACTGCTGCCTTCAAAAGGTTCACAGAATCCTCATGACTCAGTACTGGTGGCTTCAATTCCTACTTCTCTCCTAACAATACATGCAGTGCATAAACCATTTCCAACATAAAAAGATGAAATGGAAAACTGAAGCCCTACTCTATGATGTTTAGGTCATAATTGTAGAGCTTCACCTAAATTATCTACATAATTGGGGCACACGATCTCATATTATTTTTTGCTACCTATGGTGGTGTTTTTATTTTTTATTTAGATTATAAAATGACTGTAGATTACAATCTCAGTTTACATATTTCCATGCAACATTGGTTTATCTTTCCTTCTCATTTGAATTTTTAACTAAAATACTGCTCTATTGACTTTTTTGTTGCCTTGGTAAATTAATCATGCCAGCTTTTGTTTTCCTACACTTCTATTCTGATTTCTCATTACTAAAATTATTTCCTAATAATTAAAATAATTGTGTTTGCATTCTGCAACAATGGATGTTAAAATTTTACTTGCTTCAATAAAGATCCCATTAAATGGGTATAAATGAATTCCAGGGACACTAAATCCATATAATCTTATTGATGACCTATATCATACGTTTTTAGTATAGTCTGTTCTAACATTTTAGTTGTATCCTTAGCAAAAATAAAGCAATAGAAGGAAATTTATGAAGCTATACTTCTGTCATTACACATTTTAGGATCAACACATCACCTCAGCAGAGTTTTCCCATGCCAGGAATCATAAGGAAATAATCCTTTCCTATTGTCTTTCTAAGGAATGGTAACTCAGACCACATAAATCTTAAGAGAATGTGACAGAATTAGAGAGGCAAGATCCCCTTGATTTTTCACTCATCAACTTGAACCAGTTTTCTCTGCATATTTTTAATTTATATTCAACTTAGAAATATTTTTGGTTTTCAATATTTTTTTCCTACTTTCTCCTCCCTATTTTTATAGCTTTCAGGCCTAAATGGTTTTATGATTAATGGTTCACAAAATTTGAGAAGAAGGTATTTTTTCCCTAGGATTATTTTTTAACATTTAATAGTGTCCTTTAATCTTTCATAGTTTAGACAGTATTACAGCTAAAGCTTTATTTAAAGTTATATGATATAATTTAAAATTTTAAAACTAAATTTCCATGAAAACATGAAGTTTATGCATCATAGTTAAGATTGTTTACATTTCATAGACCCATTGTGTTGAACATTCTTTTTAAATTACTATAACCAACAAAATAAATTCATAAAATGAAAATTAATATTAGTTATAGTAAAGCTTTCCTAATAGTATAAATTATTTAGCTACATGGATAACTTTTATTGCCAGATGTTACCCTTATACTGTAACATTTAAAACTGCATTTACATACATCCACACATACATTACTATATATGTTGCAAATGAGTTTATTCACATTTTTTGACTTGATGTAAGCAAAAGACTATAATCTTTTTATTAAAATTAAAGAAAAGCATATTAACACATGTATAACCATTCAAATTACTGTTTCTTTCTTAACAATATATGTTCTCATCAATTTCAAATTTTATAAGGTTTACCAAAAAGAGATGATGGTTTTCTAATATTAAGATAAGAAAGAGAATAACATGGTATGATAATAAGCCAGAGATACTTTTTCCTCCCATAGAAATACTGATTGGAAAATACACGATCAGTTCCTTTTATGAGAAATCCAGAAACCAGAAAAGATGCTTCTCTATGCCCAGGCAAACATAAAACCAACTGTTTTAGTATTAAAGTCAGTAGGAAAAATTGTGGCATTCTTTTTCACGGTCCCTTGCACTGCCACAGCATCACATGATTAGAAGGAACCTCTTAGCTCCCACCTTCTCCCTGGGATGGAAACAATAAGACTAGATTATATATCCAACATTCTGACTTTTTTGGAGGGGTAGAGCCCTGCCTGAGAAACTGGCTTCTGTCTCACATTTCTGGGGTGCTGATGGGACCTGGCATACTCTAGAAGCCTGAAGGTTGCTGAGAAGAAAAGAACTAGGCAGCATGCTGCTGCTGCAGAGTACCAATGGTTTAACTAACGGAAGTCAGTAGAGGTTGCCCAGGGTGAAAAAGAAGACTGGATCATTCATCCAACTTTCTGGCTTTTCAGGGCTCTGCCCCAAGGACTGACTTCCATCTTGTCTGTTTCTGAGTACTGATAAGACCCAGTATAGACTAGATATTTGGGGGCCACTGAGAGGAGGCATTATAACTGATGCCCCAGAAATAAAAAAATATTAGGGGAGTCCACTATAAAAAATTATATGCCAACAAATTGTTTCTACCCCTTTACCCATTTCTTATAACCTAACTAATTTGTTGGCAATGATTTATTGGATGTGAGACCAAAAGCACAGACAGCAATAGCAAAAATAGATGAGTGAGATTATATGAAATGGAAAAGTTTCTTCATGGCAAAGGAAACAGTAAACCAACTGAAGAGGCAACCTATGTAATAGGAGAAAATACTTACAAACCAAATATTTGATAAGGGGTTAGTATTAAAAATATATAAGGAACTCCCATAACTCATAGCCAAAAAAATTAATCACTTGATTAAAAACTGGGCAAAGGAATTGAGAATGTCTATCTCTTCAAAGAAGATAAACAAACGGCTAAAGAGATATCTGAAAAGATGTTCACTATCACTAATCCTAAGGGAAATGAAAACCAAAACCACAATTAAATTAAATATAGCCTTATGGCTGTCAATAGATGATCAATATTAACAACAAAACAAAACAAACAAACAAACAAACAAAAACAGACAATAACATAGCAAGTGTTGGGAAGGATACGGAGAAATTGAAACCCTTGTGCACTACTGTTGGGGAAACATGTGAAATCATAAAATCACTATAGAAAATAGCAGGAGGTTACTCAGAAAATTAAACATAGAATTACCATATGATCCAGTATTGGCTATTGGGTAATATCCAATGAAAATTGGGATCTTGAAGAGATATTTACACTCCCATGGTCATTGCACCATTGTTCACAATAGCCAAAAGGTGGAAACAGCCTAAATGCATTAACAGAATGGATGAAGACATACAATGGAATAAATATTATTCAGCCTTATATTAATAAAAGAAGCAAATCCTGTCATACATGGATCCTGTTACAACATGGATGAAACTTGAAGACATTATGCTCAGTGAAATAAAGACAGAAGGACAGATAGTATATGGTTCCACTTTTATGAGGTATTAAAGTAGACAGATTCGTTGAAGGGGAAAGTAGAATGGTAGGGGACATGGGGGGCTGCTATTCAATGGGTATAAAGTTTCGATTACACAAGATAAAAAAGATGTAGAGCTCTGCTGTACAGTAATGTGCTTATAGTGAACAATGGTGGACTGTTCACTTAAAAGTTTGTTAAGAGGATAGTTTTCATGTTTTGTCATTTTTAACTACAATTTAAAAGTCTACCTTAATTTGTAGTCAGCAGTTAACAGGCTAATTGTTTATGGTATTGGAAAGAAAATGATTGGAAAATGAGTTACAAGGGAGTCTAGGGAAGAGTAGTATGAATAAACATCTCAGAATAGGTAAAAAAATAATAATTAGAAGGAAATAAATTCACAAAATAGCACAACTATACTAATTATACTTTAATCTTGTTTGATGTTTGCAAATTTTTGATGTTCAAAGTTATTCATTGTTTCATTCCAGTGCCATTATTACGCAATGTTCAATACAATATTCTTCCAAATAATCATATATTTGAAGAATTAAAACATTATATTTATAATTGAATGTCTTAATTTAAAAAAATATTCTTTAATCTCACTATAATTCTATTCTTTCAAAAAGGAAATTAGTGTAATGTAATTCTAATTTGGAATTAAATATACAGGCTTTGGGAAGACTTATCAAAAGAGATTCCTTTTAACACAGCCTATGTATAAATTACTCTTGTGGAACAGAAATTTAGAATACTGGTGCTGCCGATCTTGGTTCCGGTTGGACTTAGTATATGTACGCCCTATTTATTAAGACCACAGTTAGCATATAAGAATTGCTGCTCTCAGTCAGGTGACCGAGTGGCCATAGAAATATCTGTTCTCTCACTCTTGCTGCTCGTCCTATTTGGGTTTACCTATTCCACTCTTCCACTCCCACTGAAAGGAAAAACAGAGGCCCTCAGCTTCTTGACATCTCCTCTGATGGGACAGTGGTACACCATATTTTGTAACCACATTTCCACTCCTAGTTTCTAGTCTCGATGTTCCGCCATACGCCAGCCATTTTTATGACCCTTCCCCTGAGCTGAGATCATTATCGCAATTATATATGGTATATTCTTTTAGATAAAGTCGTTTTAACTGTATATTTGAACTTTCTTTAGTGCTTTTTGTGTTGATATAACCACCATTTGCATGCAGTTACAACTTATCTTTCTCTCACAATCTCTATTTGAAGAAATCAGTTTTAATGTGCTGTGTATGTGCGTGTATGGGCATGTGTGTGTATGTATGTGTTTTGTGTGTGTGTGATGAAATAGGATCGGCACATATGTCTTGATAAACTGTAATATGCAACTCTCAAATCTCTAAATGTCCTGCTCCTTTATTCTTTTATGTTTGTAATATATTTCTAATGCTGTTAATGAAAATAAAAATGTTTTTCCTTTAGTTTAAGTTGTACACGGTAAAAACACATAATAATCAATGGACTTTAGTAAGATTGAAAATTTTGGGACAAACATATTGGACGTTGTTTTTATCAGAAGTACAAACCATTTGTGATGTTAAGTCTGGATTTTGAGTGACCTTAAAAACCCTTCCTCTCGTTACTTTCACTGGAAACTGCCCGAACATTCCAAGTGTATATCAATGGATATGGAAATAAAATAGCAATTCTATTATTTCTAGCTCCCTGAGAATGTAAAAATACAATAATTGGCTTTATATGTTGCAGTAGGTGTTTATGTGATTCAGTACAAACAATTCCAAATAACTGTGATTGCACCATTGAAATAAATTAATTTGTGTGGGATCAATGAGCTACACATGACCAGGTCAAGCTGGGGAAAAATTGCCTTGCTGACAACAGTGGCAAGGAACTAAGACTTTATAATTTTTTTTCCTGTTCTGATAACATTAGAATCCTCTTTAAAAAGCAGAAGAGTTATTGGTTTGCCTCAGGGACAAGAAAATAGAAAAAACTGTGAAAGTATTCTCTGTTTCAATAATCCAAACATGAGAAAAACCCTGATTGAAAGAAACTGATAGAGAGAAAAGTAGGAAGCCTCATTCCTGAGTCTGATGTTAAAAAAATGATAAAAGGAAAAGGGGAATACAAATATGAAACAATTTCTTGGTTAAGTTCGGATAATGATAAGAGAATCTGATATAATCACACGCATTTAACATTGAATATTTTGAACCTTGGGAAAAAAACTATAAGTACTTAAATAAAATAATCACAAATTTGGGAATAAATACTATGCTGATACTTTGTTTCTTTAATTAAAAGAGAGTTGCCATTGCAAGTTGAATTTGGAGATGTTCTTAATTTCTCCCAACTGAAAAGACTCCACATTTGTTAGCTGCCACTAGGCAGTGTCACAGACAACACAATTCATTATAAAGAATTTATTATCACACACACACATAGTATTTGTGTTCTTTGAAGTAGTTTAAATAGCAGCTGTTAGCTACAAAACTTCTTTTTCTACCAGTAAATCACAAGATATATTAATATAAGATTGTGTGCGTGTTAAGAACAAAAAGACACCACAATAATCAACAACTCATAACTATAGACAGGTATCTGATCACTAAATTTGCATGTTATAAACATGTTTAAATTTCCACGTTTATATTTCTTCTACAGGCAGGCTTTCTTAGGGCCTTATTTTCATCCTTTCTAGTCATCATCCATGTTGTACTCATATGTTACTTAAAATACAAGTTTTAATTTCCTTATTAATACACATTTGGTATATCCTCTGTGCACCATATGCCTACAGAGAGCACTTATTGTCTTTTACCATCTGGGCTGCTGAATCTCAGAGTCTTTCCTCTCCTCTCTTTTTAAGTAACTATGAACTATCTTTTAACGGCAATGAACTTAGAATATCACTGGATATGCTACCAGCTGCTTAGTTTCCATTTGGGGCTTTTACCTTATATATATGAATCTTATGTATTTTTAAAGCACTGCTGAGGACAAAGCATAGATTAAACATTTTCCTGATGAATCAAAAATTTAGAATTTTAAAAGCATTATTAAAGCTCAAAATAAAATGTAAGACTCAAAACTGGTTACGTAGTACATATTTTTTTGGAGAAAGAGCCTTAAAAATTGTCATGGTCAATGTGAATTCTAGAACACTTCCTCTATTATAAACCTCTTTTTACATCCACCAAAATGCTTCGATGGTGTGGTGAGACAGCCTGCCAAACGTTCCCTAGAATGAAGCTGAAAGTAGCCACTCAAGTGGTGCTTCTTGTCTTGGTCCACGTTTTATAGGTCATTGTCTACAGGCAGGGTAAACCAATGGAGGACTTATGGTCACTATAATTTAAAAATTACTCTAGCCCGGGTAACAAAGTGAGACTCTTTACCACACACACAAAAAAAGAAAAAAATCAAGCAAACAAAAAAGGCAACAAATCAAAACACTTAACTCAGATCTAGAATAAATGAATGTGAACTCAGATTTCTTACGTTCTTATGAATTGTTGCTAACCCATCTAAGGCACATCAACTGGACTGGTCCAACTGATATTAGAGGGAAAGAAGCTTCCAGTGCTCACAGCAGGCAATTGTCCAAGCTATTGTGGTTTAGCAAGGACATCTAGCAGCCCCACCTCTCTGATTACCCTTTAAAAAATGAAGGATGACAACTATAGCTTCTCCACCCATTTTGAATCACTTAAAGAAAGTATTTTGTGAACTTTTACATTTTTTAATATTGCTTCCTATAAACCCACACTCTTCACAACTCCCAAGGTAGAGTATGTCTTATTTCTATACCTCTGCATACCTAACTGATACTGTATATCTTTGTTTAGAATCTATGGCTTCTATTAAATTTAATTACTTACCCCTGTGGCTTTAAATTGAGGGTGGCTGTAAAACAAAGACGGCTTCTATTAAATTTAATTACTTTCCCCTGCGGCTTGCATAGGAAGGGTGGCTTCTATTAAAAATTGCATGGTATAGGTGTGGCTGCTAATCAAGGATGCTTCTAAATGAAGATATATAGTCTATAGTAATAATTAATCAAAGGGGAAAATGTTAGGGATAGAAATGGAATCACGTGATAATGCCAATTCTGAAATTTATTAAAGTAATCATAGTTCCAAGAGAATTTTCATAATTTATATTGTTCTGCTTTTCTAAATAAAAATTATAGCTTACATCTGCACATACTATATGGGATATATTAATGTTCTATTGAGGAAGGTAAATATTTTTAAACATTGTAACCTATCAGAGAAAGAGTAAGGTTCTGTAATGCTTTAAACTGATTTTTCCCCTTTTGATAGTAGCTGAATAAAGAAAATGGCTTACAGATTTAGCTATGTATATAGTTTGAAGTAACAACTGAAAAATGATGTTCATAATCTGAATTGCAATGAAACCAATTATCTGTACTGTGGTTATTCACATGGGAATTCTCCTAAAGGTTTAGTATTTCTTAAAAGAAATTAAAAACAGCTGTAAAAATACCATAAAACAAAAATAGCAGCTGCAAAAGAGATTAACATTCCTAAATTTCATTTGAACCTGATATGTTATTTTTCCAACAGCAACATATATATTATGATTTTTAAAATCTATCTTTATGAAATTTTACCTTTAAAAAAACCAGGACTACTGAATACATTTTTGATATTATCAGTCTTCAATATTCACATGAATTTTATAAAGTCTTCGCCCTTAAGATGTTTTTATTATTCTACCTTTTTCAGTAATCCTCGAACATGAACTATCATTGTAGAATAATCTAAAATCATTTCAGATTTAAAGATTACTGAGTAAACAGTTTACAGCAAAGTCTGTGCCTCTCTCTCTCTCTCTCTTTTCTCTTATTTAAACCTGTCAACTGCTTTTCACACTGAACCATGAAGACCAAGGGCCTTTTACAATTTTTATGTAGTGTCTGCTTTCCAATTAAGCAAACAGTCATAGGTGAAACTATATCTGATTTTTTTCATATATATATGCATATATATTAAAACAAAATGCAATTTATAAAACAGATATGGAGGTGGTGACAGTATAAAACAGTTAGTTTTGCTGTGCTGTTCAAACATATGGCAACTTTTCTAGACTTGCACCAGATGGAGGCCTTTTATCGATTGGGCTGTTATACCGTATGTTATTTCTCCATTAAATGGGGTTCTTCCTTCCCAATTTGTAAATTAAGTAAATTGCTAAATTTTTAAGTCCAAGCAGAAGTACTTTTGCAACATAGAAATAATAAATTGAGAATCTTTATTTTTAGAAAGGCAACAAATTATTAAATAGTTAAAATTTATCTGAAAACTATATAGTCTTTTAGCTAAACTCTTGTCAGCTGTTCAGATTTAGCACACATTGAACATTGTTTATGTATTTTATTTGTTTGGGTTTTTGTTGGCTTAGTAGGCAAATGATTTCAGATGAGAGCGTTATACTATTGACAAACTCTGTGGAAAATCTTGTCAGTATTCATGGAGCCAATTAAATTATTAAACTTGATAAACAGTAATTATTAGAGTTTTCAAAGGTAAAAGTTACCTTTTCATTGAATTTCACATTAAAATATTTCCAGGTTTTCTATACAATTTTTAAAATCTTTTTTCCCAGGTGAACATTTAAATCGGTCTCATTGCTATTTAAATTAAATATGAAGATACTAATTTAGATATAAGATAAACAATTTTTATGTATGTTAATATTTGAGAGACAAATCTAACGGATAGATATTGTTGTTATAGCACACAAAAAATAATTGTAGTTTGTTTTATCCTAAATATGTTAACAAAGCCAATTCTCTTTCTCACACACACATACATACACATGCACATATGTATAATTTAAAAAATATGTGAGGAGCTGAGAAATAAGAATACAGCATTTTGGAAAGTTTACTGCCATTGTTCTTTTGTTATAAATATTATTTGTGACATAGGTTCAGATTTTGAAGTAAACTAAGATGTATGCATAACAGAAATCAAATGAAAGCAACTAGTCTCTGGAGAAATATGCAATCCTTTTGTAGAATCCGGCTTTAATGTAGACCAGTACTTAACATATTCACAGCTTATAACAACTTACGAAATGGGTGAATGTTGAAACAAAATATCAACCAGATCTATTTTCTTTAGTATGTTTATTTATGACTACTTTCTTTTGAAAGAAACCAGGAGTATGATAATGGTTGCACACAGACTAAATAGATTGTGTTTTCATGAACAGTAATCCCATACAAGTACTAGAGAGAAAAGCCATATTTTTCCAATATAATACTACAAGAGTAAATGACAGCCTTACCTGATGGCTGATATCTTTTATAGTACAACTGTGACATATTTTATGCATCACAAAGAATGATCAAAGATGTCTCAAGAGGCTCTCTGTCATGGAATGTGGCCCCACAGCCCTGTCTGCCTTTAAATCAGGCAATAATGCACCTTTAAAATAAGGTGCATTTTATTTTAAATAAAATAAGTTGGATATGCTTTCCAGAGTGATGATTATTTGGGATATATTTGAACATGATTTTGATTTCTCCTTCAGTTATATAATTTCTAAAATTATATCCATGTTTCATTTGGTTGTGAAATGAAATGTGACTAAAATAAACATGAGATTATATATTTTTAAAAGTGTATGTTTAACATATAGTTCTGCTTATTTTTACTGCTTTTGTAATATAATGTAGTTAAGAAAAGAAAATGCAATTCAGAAACTAGTAAAAATTACCATTTGTTTCCCATTAAAACATATTATAATAATGAAATAACATCAACATACTTTTTGTTCTTATATAGAAAATTTTGCTTTGCAGCTATTTTTTAATAAAACTTAAGTGACTATTTAGATTTTCTATACAAATTAAAAATAAATTGAAAAATTGTGGTCATCACCTAGTTAATTTTAGCACATAGCCACCAATCCTATAATGTCTGGATAATTTCCAAAAATACTATTTTCCTAAATACTCTGAAAGGTTTTGATGAAAATGTCTTGTTACTCAGACTTATCTAGATAATTAAATTCTCTCATCTCTTTGGAGTTTGCCTCCACACATGACCAAAGACCCAGAGAAGAGACATTTTAATTAAATTAAATCCTATTAGATATTCATAGTGAGTATTTTGCCAGGACTACATATTTTTAAAAACACAAAAAAGTAACCAAAACCTGTTTATGCTGGTTGAAGACCTTTGTTAAGGCGACAAGGCCATCAATAGCATAAATCAGTCAACTTCATTTGTTTCAGTGATAGAAATATATATATTTGTAAAGAAACACCACTGGCTACTGAGATTTTTATTTCATGATAGTTCTGGGGTACAGAAAGATTCTAAGTCTGTGTTAAGTTGCTTTGCACCCTGTCCTTGAAACAACACAGGGCCAGGCAAGCGATTATAAACTCAGTTAATCAGTCTTATTGGCAAAACCACTCAAAATTTTTGCCCTAAAGAGAGTAAGTATTCCAAGATTACCTTTTATTCCTAAAAAACTTGCATACCAATTGCAAGTAAATGTGTACTGCAATCCATGTTTAGCCCTCAGGTCATTAATCATATTGCCTTTGTAGCCTTTAAGAACTGTTTATAATTACATTAAAATTGTGATTCTACTCACTCTTAGCTCAGTTAAATATATCAGTTTATATTTAAATTTTTTGTAATATTTTTGTCATCTTAATGGTCTTATATAAAAAGTTTCTTTGAAATTATTTATTAAAATTAATTGTGATTTGTCAGATTACATAATTTTAACTAGTCCTCCCAACATCTGAAACCAATAAAATGCCATAAAAAAGGTAGGAGCAAAATATATTTTTATAAGAAACTATTATTCCTTTGGCTTTTCAGAGTCATAGAATGTACATCAGTTCATGATTTTAGAAGATTATCAGCTTATATATCCTGACTTTTCTGAGATTTAATTTATTTTAAAGTTAATATTTGTAATTTGATGTTTTATTTCGAATACATCAGTAACGTCATTATAGTGTACCTAAAATGTTTTGAAAGTATAAAATATTAAAGAAATGTATGATTATTTGAATTCAAATCATAAAAATGCCTTCTTACACATATGACAGATACTGCTTTTGTAATACAGGACAACTATGACACATATGACAAATAATTTAGTACTGTATATCTTTTTATTGGTCATTTTTTAAAATCTTATTAAAATAAAGAAAGCTCAAAATAATAATTATGAAATGCTATCTTACTAGGTGCAAATTTCCAGAATCATTATTTTACTACATGTTACCTATTCTGTTTACAAGGAATCCAGATGACTGTCATGGAATAAAAAAATTTAAAGGACTTTCAGTTACAAATTTTTAGACATTATACTATTGTAGGGAGAAAACAAAGAAGACATATGAATACTTCTAGAGTCTTCTTGGCCATTAGCTAGTATATGCATAGTTTGATAGCCACAGTTTCTATAGTTTTATATATCTGTAGTTTCAACATTTACAAATCAAGGATTGATGAAATTTTGTAAGATCTCTTCCAGCTCTAGAATTATGGAGCTTTAGTTTTAGAAGGAAGTCTCAATTTTATCTAGCCTTTAACATCCCAGTGTGTTGGCCCTCTGATAAAACATTAAAATCTTATATTTATGCATACATTTACAGATCACAAAATAGTTTAACGTGTTATTATCTTAGATTATTTATACAATAGCCCCCAAAAGCAAGTTCCATTATTCTTTTACAGGATAATGACAAAGGTTAGACTCAGTGAGTCACTTTTTCCTTTTAATATCCTCATAAAGTGGCCAAGTGGGAAATAGAAACCACTTCTATTTCAAATGCAATATTCTTTGCACTGTGCTGCCTTCTATAGGATTCCCACAATAGCCTTGAAAAGTAATAATTCAGCTTTTGAGTGACAAGGATCTCATTATATTATAAATCAGCCCATTTCTTTTCGGGGCTGCCTTGTAATAAAATGATATAATAATAGTTAATAAATACTTTATGTGGAGCCAAATATGGCTCCCTGTTACATGCAACCATTGTTCTGCCTCTGTGATTACACCATGCTGTGATCTCAGGGATAAGGACTGTGAATGATGTCTTTGCATCTTGAGCAACAAGCACAGTGTTTGCCACATAGTAGATGCTCAATAAATATTTGTTGAATCTATTGCTTCAGGTTTTTGAAAGTGTTATCCTGTCTAAAAACTGTATAAGTTTGTGAAAGTGTTATCTCTGCTTACGGTGAAACTTGCCTTGCCATTTCAGCATGGATTCAAATAGCCTTGTTCACAAATGTATCAGCACCTGGGATAGTATCGGCACATAGCTGGCATGCAACTATGTGAATGCATTACCCAAATGTGTGAAATGAATAAACCATAACTAATAAAACTGTTTTCAGACCATTTATTACATTTGGATCACTCTTCTCAGAATACGTTCAAGTTTGTCAAGGTCCCACTTAAAACATGACACCTGACACTAAACCTGTGAAGCACCATTTGTAATATAACATAGTATAGCCCCTTTAAGAATTGCTAAAATAATTGACTTTACCTGGCACGTGTTCTTTGGCTTAAAATAATCTAGTCAGAAATTATTTTTACTTTTAGAACTCATCTACGTAAAGCCAGGACAAACCTCTAGTAGAATATCATAAAGTAACTTTATAATTAAATTAAAACCACCAGGAAACACAATAAACCAGATAATTAAAAACAAATTCCAAGATTTTATTTTTTTAGTGTATATGTTTTTGCTATGACCTTTAAGTTGTGCCAAAGTTTAAAATTAGCAATACTTGGAAATAAAAAGATAATTTTATTTGGTTATTTAGTAACATATGATCTAAGAGATTTAACTGTAGAGTAATAACACTATTCAAATCACACATGAAAATTGGTCTGATTTATAGCTATTTTAAAAAAAATTCCTTATAATTAGAGTTATTATGATAATTATATTTTGATACCATAATTGGAGTTAGCATTCTTAAACAGTTTTCTAATATTGGGTATATTTTCTCATTTCACTTCAAGTATAATGTTTCCCACATAATGACCTATGTCAAAAACAAATAGTTTTCTCTAACTCACATATAAGGCCTATAAATATGTTTTTATATAATTTGTTTCTAAAAGCCCCAAAATATATGTTTATAAGGTAGAATAGCAGTCCTTAAGAAGTTATTTCAACTATATACTTAACACTTAAAAGAAAGAGAAAATCCTGAAAAACCCAAAGTTAATGCTTAAAGGCAAATTGAAATTACTCTTTTCATTAATAATGACTTAAAATATAACAGCAATAACAAAATTTCCATTATTAGGATCAATAAGAGTGTGGAATAGAAGAATTAATAGTAAGTTTCAAGGTTAATAAGAAAAATTAAACTTGAAACAGTGAATATAGCTGTTGGAACCAACCATGAGTTCCATTACTTAAATCAAGACCCAGATTTAGAAGTCTTCATTTTGGGGAAAATAGTCTGAATTTAAATTTTCCTCCTAGGAACTTTTGCTTAGGCAAAGCAAAATTTGAAATGAAAATAATTAACAAGTTAATTCATTAATAAGCAAGTAAACAAATGAATATAATAGTATTGAAATATCCATAATATTTAAGAGGAAATGTTTGTATGTGTAAAAAAGAGCCTGTCAATGCTCAATAAAATAAAAAAAAACTATTGAGAAAAGAATTGATGCATAAAACAGGTGAAGGAATGAAATTCATAAAGAGATTGGACCCACTTTATAAACCTTATTCACATCACTGTTTCAGAATATCTTTTGTCCTTTTAAAAGTAATTTTCTAGACACAATGGTCCAAGCTGAGTGATTATGCACCAGACTTCTTGCCTTGCTCTGCCTTGACAAACTTTCTAACACCTTCTTTTTAGAAGCTATATATCTATGCATATATGTATGTATTCTTTATAAAATTGGAATCAAAAGTGAGAAATTATGTTTATCCAAAATGTTTGTTTTTCTAGTGTCTTTCAGATTATCTCTGAACAGCAAGAAGAAAAAAAAATCAAGTTTGACAAAACACTACATTAGTGAGCCTTTGGAAGAACAGACATTCCCACATGTTGCTGATGAGATACGATAATTTGGGTGAATCTCAAATGTATTATGCCGAGTGAAAGCCACCCAATCACAAAAGTTATATGGCATACTTAAAAAGATAAAATTTTAATAAGGGAGAACAGATCAGTGGTTGCTAGGGATTAGGGATGGAAAGAGAGTATGACTACAGAGGGGTACCATGGAGGAATTTGGGGAGATTACAGAACTCATCTCTATTCCATATGCATAGGTATTTGTACAAATCTGTTCTGTTAAAACTCATAGAACTATATCACGAAAAAGTAAATTTTTCTGTTTGTCAATTTAAAAGATAGGATCTTATATATATATATATATAAATTCTGTATCTAGTCATATGTTTATATATTCTTTATCTATATGCAGAAAAACCAAGAGGCTATACTACAAACTAATTAAATTGATAGGAATTGGTTGGTGGAAATGATTTGGATAAAGACAAGAGCAAAAGGAAATTTCTTAATTTCTGTCTTTTAATATCATTTTGATTTGGGACTATGTGATTGAATAACCTATTTAAAAAATACAATTGAATTATAAAAAAAAAATAATAAAAGAATCAGATCCATGGCCAGTTGATTCCATTTTCTTCCCTAGGGTTAGTAAATTATTTGCTTAAAACTTTTTAATTAAATAGGAGCAATAAAAGTTAGGTGTATACAAATGCCACTGGATTCATTTCTTGAGTATTATTTTTTTTCCACTCTTATGTATAGCTGGAGATGGAGCCCCTGACCTAGCAGGAATTCACGAAGTTTTCTTCTAGAAATGACTCATCTTTCAACTGAATCAGCTGCTCTGAAATAAAACTGGAAAAAAAAATTGGCAATCTGTTTCTTTGTTAAAACTCTTAACACCCACGACCATATGTCCTGGCTTATTTTCTAACAAAATTTCTATTTACTGTTTTATAACTTCAGCTGTGTTTTGTATAAGGTAATACTAACAGGTTACCAAATGAAATGATAGAAGTTAATGTTGCTTTATCTAGTCAATGGGAAATAACTGATTATTTTTCAACTCACTTGGCCTATTTGATTGCTTTAGTCTTGCCTAAGCTGTCAAAATTTGAAACATTCCTAGAAGAACCTATTACATTTCATTGGCATTCCTCTTTTGGTGTCTTCTCTGAAAGTTAGATAAGCTTACATCAGATCCCAGATCACTGAGAGCTTAAGTTTCTCCTTATATTTCATAACTGACACCACTAAATGTACACTACTATTTGTTCCTATAATGTTGAAAATGTGAGAGTTTTAATTGATTGATTGATTTAACCAAGATACTGTTTCAAAGAATCTATTGATACCCATTTTCAATCATTTTTTGGAACTTGAATTAGAATTTCCAATTCCTAGGATCATGTTACTGTAAATAAAGAATGAATTTAGTTAAGGATATCAATAAGTTTAGTCCAAAAATTCAGTTGCTAAAGTGCTGCAGCTATATTTTTATTTAAGGTTTTGGTCTTCTGTTTCAAAGTATTCTGAAAAAAAAATCCATTTTGGAGATTTCTGTGCATGGCTTTTCTCTTGTTTACTAAGGATTTGTAAGAATCAACACAGCTGATATTTCATTCAGAAAAAAACTGTGTACATTCAGTTTCTAGAGTCAAAACAACCAACCACTTTAAATCATAATATAAAATGATTTTAAACTGTTTTATATTATTTTATCCTTAACCATTCTAGACAAACTATACCCACAATATTCTTCAATATTGTGAATGGGAAAAATATATAAATTCAGAATTTTTGTCCTGATTTTGCACTCTGTGGCACTGATAGCAATGCCTTCAATGTATTGTATTAACAAATCAGAGTAGGCAGGGAGGACTTAGAAAGAATGATAGGCATTCAACTCACCAGTATTTTATTAGGCCAAATCTTGACTCTTACAAAGCCCAAGTTGTCTTCCTCCTAAGGTAGAAGGATAATAATGTGCTAGATTGTGTATGATTTCTTATTACAGAGATGTCAGTTTTAGTTTGAAACATAAACATATTTTTATTCATACATTAGTGCTTATCGTGATCAATGACAGTGTATCTAGTATACTAGAATTTGTTTTTGATCAGTAGAAAAACAATTATTCATAAAACTCAAAACAGAGGCAAAGTTGTGAAAGAAATGAAAAGAATTATAGGTTTCTTACAGAGAAGGTAATTTTAATATAGACGAGATTGGTTCAAGTTCTGCCATTTGGATTGATAGATTACCTAGCAGAACTATCATTTTAATAATCTCAATGACAGTATAGCACTGGATACTTGGTGTAGTATTATAAATTAAATTTACTGCAAATGTTATTGCAGAGAATATGGAAAGAGATCTATTATTTGTGTTTGTGAAAGTTTAGATAGGAAAAAAATTAAGATTCTTTGACAAAACATAACAGAAATGATCTATATGATATGGCTATATTGCCAATTGTCAAAAAATTCACTTTAGCCATTACTTCTTCCTTGGTATCCTTGACTTATAGTGACATGATTCCACTTGTGAGAGAAAATATTATATTAATCAACTTGAACGTTACCCCTGTAAGGTGGCGCTTTGCAGTGTTTAACAATGTTGGATGTAGTTAACTTTTAAAAGAAATCTATTGGCTTCTTTTATTTTGTATAATATTGAGAACTTGTAGCAGGTATAATTTGAAGTTGTTAGTAACCCTGTACAATTACAATAAGAACTGTAATTGTAGCAGATGGAGCTTATTGTACTCATAGTTATAAATTTTAACATGCACACCTATAACTTTATTACCTTAGCAAATACTGTTTTATTCCTATCTGAAAAACTATATGATATGCCTAAAATATAATTTCATATCTATATTCTTATTTACCTAAATACTCTACTTAAAATAAAATTAAAATCAGTATATATTTTGCAGGTATATTTTCCATCATGACCTTCTGCCTGCATCATTATTATGACATTGTGTCTGTCTTATCTGCTGGTTTGTAAGCCTCATAAAAGGCAAGTACTTCAAGCATTCAGAATATTGTTTAAAACTATCAATGTTATCTTCCTCTTCACTTCCTATTTGGATGTGTTCATATACACTGCCTACCAATAATCTTTTCTGCTAGGAATAGAAACAATAAGAGCTACAACCATACCATCATAAATGCTAATGTTTATTGAGTGCTTATGACATGCTTGATTCTCTCTTGAGAGCTTTAGTCTTCCTAAGGACCCTATCAGTAGATATTATCATTATATTTATGTTAAAAATGAGGACACAGAAGCACAAAAATTAAGAAAGGTATCCCAGATAATACAGCTGGAAAGAAGAGCCAGAATTCAAAAACTGAATTTTGAGGAACTAAGGAGGGAAAGTGGATATAAACTCTTTGCATCTTAGATTTTTAAACATGTGAAAACATATGGGGGAGGAGTGGTAGGGGCAATGTATGTAACCCTAACAATATTTGTACCCCCATTATATGATGAAATAAATAAATAAAAAACAAACAAACAAACAAAAACATATGAAGGTCAGACCATAACATCTTTAGGACTCCTTTCACATTGATGCATCAAAGAAATTAAACGTGTGCCCACTATGGTATTCTAATTGTTAACAGAGCTGGCATTTTAAGATGCTGCTGTACATAAACAAATCCTATGGCAGATTTGAAATCTTAGAATCTCATATATTAACAGAAGAGGAGCCACCACACTGGAAGGTTATCTCAGTCAGGTTTTCCATTTATCATTGTGAAGCTTCCCCAGAAGTCTTATGGATTTAGAAGAGTGAATTAGTAAAATATCAGGTTTTACGCAACATCATTTTAAGCACTTAGATCAGAGAACCCCATACACACAGTGTTACTCAAGGGGGAAAATCTCATTACTCAGATAAGAAACATTACACTTCCCTACTGCAGTACTGATTACAAGATCTAAATACATTCAAGGAAAATAAATGAGACATCTTTGTATAAACAATGTCTCCAAACCACTAGCCACACCCTGCACACATACATGTTAGATTTTGTGTAAGCTTTGAGAAAATTGAGGGATAGATTTGGTGGAAGGAAGGAGACCTAGAGAAAGAAAAGTCTCAGGGCCATGGATAAGTGGAAGTTAATAAAAGTCAGGGAGCATAAAACCGAATTGGTTGTTATAAAAGTCCACCATATCTTATCTGTAGCCTTTGAAAACAAGGTATCCTTGGAAATAGGAATTTTTCAGATTTCAAAATAAAAATATTGTAGCAATATACAGAACACCACATCAGAGTCTGGGACTGTACTTTCTAATCCAAACCATCATTATTTTTACACTAAATATATAATTACACTGAGTGAGATAAAGATGAATGAGGTAAAGTCAACTTTTTTCTCCCAAATGAGTTTTCTCCAAGCTTTTTAATTTTTCAGATTGTCAGGGCTTTATTTTAGAATTGTGGATAAAGATTTAAAAATTATGATGTTTGCTACAAATTACTCTTTTTATTTATTTTACTCTTTTTATTATGAATTATTCCCCTTCTCATTTTTGGGCTGTAATAAATGGACCCATGCATTGTTCTCATCTTTGATAATTTTATAGAATTCCATTCTCTTTCCATCTTGCCTTAAATCTTTTCATAAAGAAGAACTGTCCTAACCCTCATAAAACTATAGATCTGGCTATCTTGAATTAAAAGGTGAGGTTTGAGGAGGCAATTATATTTTCAGGGTCACAATAATAGCTGAATAATGAAAAGGAAAATGTAGATCAAAATTCTTTTAAGAATTACAATTTAATATTCTATTTAATTCAATTGTTTTACCACCAGAAGAAGATAATTTAATTATTCTTTTGACAAATCTCATATGCTTTTAGTAAATTGTCACCATAAATAATTTTCTACATTTCTAAATTTCAATTTATACATTTTATATGTATATTTTTATATTTACAATGTTCATATGTATGCACATTTTTAGCTAACCATGGAAAAGGATGAGGATGAATAGAGTGACTAATGTAATCATTTTGTAGCTTATAATTTGTATGTGAATTAAAATGTCCCATATCTTTTAATGAAAAATGTTAAAAATTGAGTGCTTTCTAATATTTACCTAAAAGTACAAAAATTGGCTCTTCACACCTACCCTGCACACACAATATAGTTCTTGTCTACCTAAATTCTTCAGCCTCATATTCATTATCTAATGCCAAAATTACTCAGATAAATTAATAGAAGTGAAGTCTTAAACTTCATGAAGCTTAAAAGCTAGTATAAAGAATGACAAAAGAACCACTGTTATTTAAAAATTTGAATCATTAATATCATAATTAATAATCATTAATATCATATGAAAGGTCAATACAAATTAATTTTCAAGAACACTTCTCATATAAAAAGATACATATTTGGAGTAAAAATTGAAATAAACCTGTAAATTAAATGTTCTTCCATGTGTAACATGTATAGGGATATAACATATATAGAGAATTATTTCTTTTTGCTAATTTTTTTTATACTTCTACTCTATTGGGCTGACAATGGCATTTATTTAATGAGTAGGGGAAAGGCGGGATTATGCATTGGTTTCATATTTCCATTACCTCTATAACGCTATTGTATATTTGGTATTCATTTTAAATGAACTTTCATATTGTCTTTCACAAAGCATCTATTTATTGTTATTTTTAAAATTAGGGTAAGGACACTTAACATGAGACCTACCATCTAAATTTTTAAGTACACGATACAATACTGTTAACTATAAGTATGATGTGGTGCGGCAGATTTTTAGATATTTTTCATCTTTCATATTTGAAACTTTATATCAATTGAACAGCAACTCCTTGCTTCCTCCTCCCTCTAGACCCTGGTAACCACCAATCTACTCTCTTTTTCTATTAATTCAATTATTTTAGATACCTCATATAAATAGAATCATGCAGTATCTGTCCTTCTGTGAATGGCTTATTTCAATTAGCTTAGTGTCCTCCTAAAATAATTAAAATCACAATAGTGAATAGATGGAAACAACCTAAGTGTCCATCAACAGATGAATGGATAGAGAAAATGTAGCCTATACATTAAAATGGAATATTATTTGGTCTTCAAAAAGAAGAAAATCCGCCATATGCAGCAACATGAATGAACCTAGAGAATTATTTCTTGACTCTGACATTATTCCAGAATATTTGGTATAAACTATCTCAGAGCTTGTAAAATTTCCAAAAATATCTTTGCAAATGCATTTCAGTGAGAAAATTATTTATGTACTATTTAGAGTTGTGTGGAAGTGACATGTCAAAAATTGGACACATAAAGAGGTATCAAATGTTTGAAATCCCTAAATTGGTCATCACTGTGATTCATAAAGTTAAATATAATATACATGAATTTTAATAAAATACCAAAAGTTTATCTATGGTCCTCCCACCATGGATGTCAAATGCAACTTAATAGGCAGTAATGGAATTTGATTTAGAGAAGAAACAACCAGCTGTAGTTCCTTTAAAACAGAGAATCACAAAGACAAATTCAAGAAGATTTTTGCTTTGCATTGACAATTAAAATATTTAGAAATGAAAAATAATATTTGGCACATCAAAGATGTTATTAGTTTTCATGCCACTTTTTCTACAGCTCCTAACTTGGAATATTAGGTAGGACAGGGTTATTTATTTTAATTTTGTAATAATTAGCATAGAAAATTCCACTGATTACTAGAACATATGAGCTGATGAAGTTTATGATCAATAGCTCTTAAAATAAATGTTCTTGCCATAGACTACCAAAAATGTTTTATAAATGCTCTCATATGAGTAACAGGAATGTTATACACTCCTAAGATTTGATTTTCAGATATAGCAAGTATCAGTTTTAGAAAAACAAATACGTCTAGTTATACTATAGAAGCCCCTGCCATGTGGAAATCAAAAGATATTTGAATAAAAAAGCAATTTGTAAAGTTGAGGGCAAAGTCTTCATGAATATTGATTTTGAGATGTTTAATTAGGACTTTGCTTTACTGCCCAGTAATAAGCACCGCAAAGTTAAATCAACAAACCTGGATCTTAGAATCTGGCAACATTACTTTCACAAATCGGGCTTCATTGCTATCATGGAAATTCCTTTGGGATGTGTGTGTGAATTTAAGGATAGTAAATTTCTCTTTGTTTCTTGGTTCTTTGATTCTGCACAGTGGTAAAGCACCTTTGTTGTCCCATACTCTAATTTAAATGCATGGCTTTTCTGTTTTCACTGCAGCCTCTGAAATATCTCTGAAATGCTAATCCTGTTGGAAATCATGGGGAGCTGTTTCTTCTCCTGCTTAGTTCCCAAAGTGGTATCTTTTTGACATTTTTAAGTAGCGCCTGTTTATTCTCTCCTCAAACATTCATTGAGCATCTTCTCTATGCTAGGTATAATTCCAATGCGTGAGCATGGTCTGGTGGACATGATTTTCTCCCTGTCTAGCACCCTCGCCTCACTCAATTGTCCCTTACAGCTACTCTACAAGCAAACAGACTTTCATTTCTTTCTGCTTACCCTAGTTTCTTCTCCCTTTTACCTGTGCATAGTGTTCTTCTTTCCCATAATGATCTTGTCCTGTCTTCCCATCCCACTCCCACACCCATCTCTTTGAGATATCAGTTCAAACATCACTTCCTCAGGGAAACCTTTTCTCATCTTCAAATCTCACAGGACCATGCGCTTCCTTTTGGAAACTTATTTCAGTGGTAAGTTTTTCTTTATTTATGTAATAATTTGACTAACAACTGTCTTCCTCATCAGACTGAAAGCTGCATAGAATTTTTTTTCTGTTGAATTCCATATCTCCAGCACTTACTACTGTGACTGGTACAAACCAAGGACACAAATAGTACACACTTCAAGTGTCAGAAGACAGTTACAGAGTGTTGATGGTTTGAGCAGAAAAAATAGAACACTTCCAAGAGGAAAAACAAATATTATGGGACTTTTAAAAGTTATTCTGAAATGTTTACCTTCAGAGTAGCATATTATAAAGAAAATTATTGACTAGGATATTGTTTGGACTTTTTTGTACTTTAATGAAATTTGAATAGAGAATCAGAGAAATATCTAAAATTATTTTACTGAATTGATTTATGAATATTGTAAATTAAAGGTGTCACCCTGCAATAGAATATATTTAAGCCTAAAACACATATCATAAATGACTTTGCTATTTTGTAGTTGAATACTTCCAGGATTTTCCTGGACATTCCCCAAGTTTTTGAGACATATTCTTTTAACAAAGATATTATTTAACTGCACCTTTAAATGCATAATGTAACTATATTATTGTTATAAGCTTAAATATTTCTTATATAAAAATTACTATAATTTTTTAAATTCTCCAATTAGTTCATGAGTCCCAATTTTAGTTCTGAAAATGTAACTGTGGGAGAACTCAGATAACAATATAGTAACAACACTGTGAGTTTTAAATTTATCTTACAGAATAAAATAGTTTAAAAGCAATGCTTGTATGTAGAGTATTAATGGATATCCAGAAGTTTAAATGTTTCAGAGAACTGATAGCGAATAAAAGTTAGGAAAAGCCACTGGATTTATCAATAAGTTACAGGTAACCTTACAGGGAGCAGCCATTTGTAGGTATAGGGACAGAAAAAAGATAGCTGTTATAAAGAGACATGAATCTTGAAGAAATTAGTCACTAAGTGTAAATCTCAGGCTTTAAGAATTTGGGAAGCAAAAGCAAATTGAAAATTTTAAGAACTGGAGACAAGTAGTTTTTTGTTGTTGTTGTTGTTGTTTTTAATCTTTGTATCCCTTATTGGCTGAATTTTGAAACCAAAAATTAAAAAAAAATTAAAAAGACATGAGTCAGACAATTGTCAGAGTAAGGTACTGAGTCAAAGAATGAGGCTTGAGTGAATGGTTTAGTTTTATAAAGCAAGGAGGAGTATTTAGTTCTTAAGACTTGAGTTAAGGGTAAATTGGAAAATGTGGCTATATTTATTTGCTAAAGTGAGGGCAAAACTGGGATTTTTAGTTGCCTTATCCTTTAAAACTCTCCAGTATGGCTTAAGCACATCCTTTAAATCTCTATTTGCTAACCATTTCCACATATCTTCATGAATGTAGGACACAACGAATCAAGATTCCAGGAACAAATTGAAATCCTTCCAAACTAATCTGATTGCATTTAATATTTCCCTTTTTCATTTGTTTGCATATTGGTCTTAAAGACCACCAAGCATGGACATCTTCCTATTTTTCACCTCTTTTGTACATAGTTTTCTCCTTCTTTCCCATCATAACAGAAGAATATATTCTTTCAAGAGATAATCCCTTCACCAGACCTCTGAATTCCATACCTTATTTCAATGTTTATTTTTTCTTTTCTATGTGTTTTCAGTCTTTCACCGGCTCCCTCCTTGCTGCCCACAAACATATTACAGTCTCTTCACAGGCCAGATGTGTATGCACAAAAACAGTTTCTCACATCCTTCTGACTCCGTGCTCTGCTATAATCCCCCTCAGTTGCTCTTGTTTCCTTTCAGCCAATCTCTCTGGAAAAATTTTACAATCCCTGACTCTACTTCCTCAAGTTCATTTACTTCTCAATCAACCATAATTTGAATTCTCTCCCTGTATCTCAACTGGAACTGCTTTCCCTAAAGTAATTTTATATTCATGATAATCATTTTAAAGATTGCTATAATATCCTTAAAGGCTTTTTGTGCCCTTCGTGGGACTCCAAACAGCTTTCAGTGTCCTTCAAAATCTGGCCCATGTCAAAATCCCAGCTTTGA
>VBSM01001124.1:25474877-25526676 GCA_008086735.1 Cheirogaleus medius
AAAAAAAAAGGAAACTTTTGTTATTGTCGCTTCATGTAGAGGTTAGATGGAGCAGTAAGAAATTCACTGGAGGAGAAGAAAAGTGATTGATACTGAGGAGGCTTGAGCCCAGGAGTTCAAGTCTGCAGTAAGCTATGATTGCACCACTGCACTCCAGCTTGGGTGACAGGAGGAGACCCTATATCTAAAAACATAAATATATAAAAATAAAGTTTTTAAAAAGTGATTGATAGGAAGAAATTTTGCTACTTCTGCTGAGGAAAAGGATAGAGACTGAAATACATATATATATATATATAAATGACTCTCAGGAGGGTAAGAGGAGATGTAAAGGAATTCCTATGGATATATCTCTTCTCTGTCTCTCTTATTGGCTTCTCCCAATTTGTGTCTGTAGTGTTCAAGTTAATATAAATCCTCCTACTTAAATAAATAAATAGTGTTTCTATTTTGGGGTTGGCTTCTATAATGAAAACTATATGCTCACTACAAAAAACAGATCAAATAAATTGACCACAAAAGTAAACCAAGGACATGACCGGTGCCAGCAAGATATAGATATATAGATACATAGGTAGATAATCAAGGAAGAAGACATAGCATTCTTTCCCACACTGACAGAGACTAGAAAGTGGCTAGGAGATCAAAGTGATATTCAGAGAAAGTGGAGTGTTTAGGGGACGGTAGGACAGAAATACATGTTCATTCATTCATGTACTGAATGCCTATTATGTACTGCACTATGCTAAGCCTGGTGAATCTTGCAGTGAATCAAAGAGATAAGATCCCCACCCCTTGTGGGGTCTATAGGAATATTGAACTGAAATGTGTGTGTCCAGGAGCAGTGTGGTTATTTTGAAGTTTATAAGCTCTGTGGATTGGAAACTTCAAAATTTGTCTATACCCATTTTTAATACTGTGGAAAACACTGAACCTATAAATATGTCTAACCAAAGTGAATTAGACAATGATATTATATAAATTTATATTGTAGATGTATAGATATATTAAAAGGAAGAGTTAGAAGTAACTGAGGGGGGAATTCAGGTTAGATAATAGTATACATAGTATTGTCAAATTTTAATAGTAAATATAAAATACAAGTGTAAAATATATGTATATAGTATATGTATATACTATGTATGTCCTAAATGAATTAGAATAAATAATAAAAAAATGTATATTATGGTATGTATATTATGAATCTGTGGTCCCCAATCTTTGGGCCGGGACTTGTTAGGGACTGGGCCCCAGAGCTCCACCACCTGCCACCCCCAACGCCCCCACCTCCTCCGTGTCTGTCCCATCTGTGGAAAAGTAGTCTTCCATGAAACTTGGGAATCAGCACTGCCCACAGGTCCAGGCCAAGCTTCATTTGTATTTACAGCAGCTCTCCTCCCCCACTGATCGCATCACTGCCTGAGCTCCGGCTTGATCCCCCCCACCCCCCACCCCACCCCCACCCCACCCCACACTCTCTGTGGAAAAATTGTTTTCCGTGAAACCCGTCCCTGGTGCCAAAAAGGTTGGGGACCGCTGTTACAAATAATATTTGTGTATAGTTACACTTAAGGAAAATCATGGAAATGTTAGCAGTAAATGCCAAATCTGATTTTTTTCTATGATTTATTTATAATTTCATATTTTTAAAAAGAACTCATCTTCCTTGTGCAGTAAAGTCATTGTAAAAATAAATATGCAGGTGATCAAATGGTTTCAGCTAGATATTGGATATAATATTGTATTTATGGAAAATTGTCTCAGAATAGTGAGAAATTTCTGTAATCAATTCATATTAGCAATCCACACATTTATTTCTTATGTTGCTAAGAGTAATATTTGTGTAGAGTTTGGGAAAAAGAGGAATTCATTGGCTTCCATTTAATTTAACTTCTAACACCTAGTTAGTCCTTGTTTACAAAGCACATAACTTTTTCAACTTTTCTCATAATCACACATAAGTAGTAAAAATAGCAATGCTATATCCAAAATTTGTTTGCAAGGCTACGATAAGGAAGATATGAGTAAATTACAAAAGAACTTTGAATTACTGAGAAGGAGCTGACTATATAAGTTCAAAGTGTTCCTTCTTATATAAGGTAAGTTTAAAAGAGGAATATATGGGTGTGGCATACTTTGTTGAGCAATTGTTCAAATGTCTTTGGTTTGGCAAAGTTAAAACTACAATTTCCCATTCCCTTTTTCCTCGTAATATACAAAACCGTGTATACTTCAAGGGAAATTTAATCCATATGTTCTGATTCATTTGGACTTAACTTGTCAAGTTTTCATTGTTCATGAAAGTCAGCTTTTGTCCTGGAAAGTTTGTGAGAATCTTTGTAATAAGTCTCCTTTTCCTCCCTGTTCTAAGAAACTGCATTTTGGCATTTGTTAGCCAAATTGGAACCCCAAATAGTGGAAACTTGAAATTTACAAATTTCAAGTGAATTCATACTCGTCCAAAATTTTCTCTCCTATTTATTTGTTTGTGTTAATAGTAAAGCTCATAGTGTTAGGCTAAAGACCAAGCTCATAGTGTTAGGCTAAAGACCAAGCTCATAGTGTTAGGCTAAAGACCAAGGGGATGAGACTATTTAGCTTTTGGTTTCTAAAAATCAGTTTTTATGAATAATTTTAGCAGATTTTATATTTAATAAATATGTTCGTCCAAATAAGAAATGTTATACCTCCATAGAGAAAATATTACATCTCTACAAAGGCAAATTAAAGAGCAGATGCTAGATTTATGAGAACCTTTGTCAGCTATCATTCTTTAGAGCTGAAAGGCAGCCACCAATAATGAGTCTAACACAAAGGGAGAGAAAAGCAAGACTGAAAGAATAACACCTTCTAAAAGTTATAATTGCTTATGCTGTACAGGATTTCTTTCTATGTCTCTCAGATAGGATGAAACCATACGGCAAGGAGAATCTTAATATATTTAAAATCTAAATGGTATACAGGATACAAGCATTTGAGTATTGTCAGAACATTTCAAATTTTAAAAGTTTTAAATAAATTGCTAAAAAACTATATATTATCATTTTTATTACCAGTGCTTCTAAGTATTCTTCCAGCTACATAATACAAGACTTATGCATTGTGGTTGAACAATCTCCAGTACCCCAGGTATTTCAAGGACACATTAAGAATGGTAATGTGAAAAGCAGAATGTACTGCACACTGTTTTGGAGATTGAGATGCCATTAAAAACTCCCCAGGAAGAATGAACTAAGGTCCAGTGTAAGGCTAAGATTGTGAAAGCTCAGGTTTTAAACCAAACCTAAAATTTCATCCCACATCTATTTAAATTGATGTTAGACAACCTATCCCCAGGGAAAATGGATGCCTGTATTTTAAGTGCTGTGAACTATTTTAGAGTAGAAACATTGTATATTTTCCAATGAATGTTTAGGTGCACATCTGGATATATGCAGAAAACTAATGTAATTAATGGGCTATGTAAAATAAATTACTGTATTTGAAATCTCACTCTTTGATTCTGGGTGGATGAGTTTGTGGTTACAAAATTAAGGTCTCAATAAGATGTACATACATTCACAAACACACACACTCCATTCCACAAACCACCAACTCCAGTATTAAGTGAGGAATTTAGTCCCTTGGATCAGATTGATGCTGTTAATTAGTTTCATCTGGCTTGTAATACGTGTTTCTAAAGGCAGAAACTTATGTAGCGTTTGAATTTATTATCAAAACATTGTGATGATTAGTTATTACAAAAAATACAAAATTACTACATACTATATCATTTATATAAATGAGTTGGTTTTATGGATAGAACATTCTCTCACCTAGCAATTAATCTTCAGATAACTTTGTATGGTCATTTATTCAGTCTATCTGTCTACTTATCTCCATCAATCAATCAATCAATCAATTTTTACCAACATGTGCTAAAAATGACATTATACTTTAGACTGGGAATGGGATAGGACTCATGTATAAATCAAGCAATCCCAATCTTGATACTATGTTAGTAACTCATTCTCTGAGTGATCCAGTTGAAATATGTTTGGAACATTGAATGCCTAGGCAAACCTACAACTAACTTTGTCCTGGAAAACTGGAGATGTTGTTTAATTGAGTTTGGTGATTTTATTTCACTCCTCTGCATCACTGGTGTCATGATAGAAAGCAATGCCTTCCTCCTTAATAGGGGATTGTCATGAGCTAGCTTACCCAGTGTGGTTTATTTCCTACTGCAGAATGCCTTAAGAAAATTTTCATTCCCTGGGCCTTAGGGCCCAGAGTCCAAGAGCAATTTAAAACTAAATTATACTTCCTTTTCTCTGTGAGAACAACTAAGATATAGAAATCTCTTCACTATCCAGAAGGTTCCCCAAGTCCCCGAAGAACTGGGCACAACTGCACATGAAATAGGCACTAATAGAAACTACATTTTCCAGATTTCCATTCCTGGAATATCAGAACAGATAAATGATCAGGAATAAAAGGGTCATTCCCACAGTATAAGCACCTACCTAATTAAATGTATCTATTACTTCATTTAAGTGTTCAAAAAATTAAAATTACCTACCATATGCTTGACAGTGTTGGAAAATTAAAGTTATAAAGATGAACTTTCTATAGGTAAGTTCTGTCACCTAAACTTTTTTTTTAACAGATCCTTTGTTACTTAAATGACAAAAATGTACCATATTATCATTAATCCTTATTTTCAAAGTTTCATACCAGTAAATTATTCTAAAGAAAATATTTTTCCCAAGTTTAATATTTTGCCAAAATATGTTTTTTACATGTGTCTAAAAATATTGTCTGCAAAGCATAGTGTCTCATGAGTAGATGCCTATATTTTTTGCAAAAACTGAAAATTCCTTCTTATTCAAGGCTTGATTTTACAGGGCTGAGTTTAAAATATCATGCTGGGGTCGGGCGTGGTATCTCACGCCTGTAATCATAGCACTCTTGGAGGCTGAGGCGGGAGGATGGCTTGATGTCAGGAGTTTGATACCAGTCTGAGCAAGAGCAAAACCCCGTCTCTACTAAAAACAGAAAGAATTGAATTGGCCAACTAAAAATATATAGAAAAAATTAGCCGGGCATGGTGGCACATGCCTGTAGTCCCAGCTAGTCAGGAGGCTGAGACAGAAGGATTGCTTGAGCCCAGGATTTTAAGGTTGCTGTGAGCTAAGCTAATGCCACGGCACTCAAGCCCAGGCAACAGAGCAAGACTCTGTCTCAAAAAAAAAAATACCATGCTGGGGTTGACAATGAATGATTATAGTATTAATGCATGATTTCAATATCTATTATAGATTGTTTGCAACTGTGTTCCATAGGTATTATTAATATTTTACATCAATATAATTATTAGTTTAAAATGTATATGAAAGTTCTTCAGTGAATCACTTCCTCCTCTGGATCCCAACTCAAGTTCATGAATATTTCTTTTGTGGGAATTATCATCTTGAATTATAGGTAGTTCTTGGCACATCTTTTTCTAACTACACTATAAAGATGAGTGTCTTATTCATCTCTCCAGTGTCCCTGCTTGGTATGGAGCCTGACATGTGAGAGCACTCACTAAATCTTTACGGAACTAGTGCATTGACATGTGTTCTGGATTTCATCTGAAACTGGCATTAACACTCACTTGAACACCTGCTTATCACTCTTTCCTGAAAGTAAAAATGCACCCTCAAAATTAGTGACATCCTGCAAGAAGAAGGTCTATGGTTACCACAATTTGTCTTAACAGTTTAAAATTTAAGTACCTATTTGTTCAATATTTGAAATCAGTTTGAACTTTCCCATAGTAAAAATCCATTAATAAATTCCATCTACTTTCCTTCAGCTCTTTGCACAGCGAGTGGGTGGGTTTTCATACTCCACTGTTATATTTTAGTGGATGGGCTAAAAACAGAGTATTGCTATTAATTTTGAATGACTATATTTACTGTAACTTAAGCTCACACTTAAAAGTATTTAAACTTTGTGCTTGGGTATATGTACATGCTCGTATGTGAGAAAAAATTGTACCTACTATGCAACTGCACACATATTTCGAGTTCTTTGATTTCATTATGAGTTATAACAGTATAACACTATAGGAATATTTATGGTTAACAGCTTTTGGTGATATTTTTTCTGTCAAAATATGTTTTCTTGTTCAAATTCCATTCTATTGAAGAATAAGGTTATAAATGTAAAGGGCATGACAGGGAAATGGAATTAGTGATGAAACACGGTCAGCGAAAAATAGACTTAGAGAAAAATTGGCATTGGGTCTTTTTGAAAACCAGGGTTGCATATTTATTTGTTATCAATATGAACCAAAAAGAGTGAGGATTTTTCACAATAATTTGATAAATTTGGAATTTTGAAAATGGTATTGAAGACAAATATCAGTTTTTCTATTTATTTCTTTTTATATTTCTGTCATATTTATAATATTTGGCATTATTATTCTTTATTTACCATAAAATGATGTTTGTATTTAAGATCTGGCATATTAGTTATGTCTCTCGCCTCTAAGAGAGCCTGCATACACAGTAAAATGAAAAAATTAACAAAAGTAAAAAATTTTAAAAGTAAAAGAAATGAAGCTAGTAAATGCATGTTAGAACTCTACTAAAACTTAGGTCTCATCTAAATCCCCCATTTATTAATAGCCCATACCTAGTTTTATTGACTACGAATAATATCTCGAAGGGGTTGTAGGACTCTTCATATCCACTAAAATTTCACGGTGGTGCCAAGTAATTATAGAAGGTACTGAAGCAAAAGCTGAATGCTAGATCCTTGAATGTAGGGATTTCTTTTCTGTTTACTCTTTTATTCCAGTGTCTAGAACAGTGCCTGGTGGATAATAGCACTCAGGAAATAATTGTTGATTGATAGGTCCCACACGGTGTTAAGTGTGCTTGATCATTTGCTATTACAACAATATTGAGAATCTATATATTCTTTTATGTTTAAGTAAATAAAAGTCTTTTCAACTTCTTGAAGAGTCAAGATAACTACTACATTTTACAAAACAATGTTTGCTTCTCTCCTTTTATTGCTTCAGTATTTTCCATGAGCTCTAGAAAATACTCCAGGAACATGAAAGGTTGTAGAGATGCTAATGAGCAGTCTCTGAAACAACATTGCCTAGTAGAAATTTCTGTGAGGATAAAATGTTCTATGAGCTGTTTTGTTCAATATTGTAACCACTAGCCACTTGTGGATATTGAGCTCTTGAAAGGTTGCCATTGAAACTGAGACATTACATTTTTAATGTTATGTATTTTAAATTAATTTAAATTTAAATTTAAATGGTCACATGTGCTTGTGGTTGCCGTATCGGAGAGGACAGCTCTGGAAAAACACCTTCAGAACAATTACTTGACTTTTACTGCTTGTATTTCACAAGCCCAGTCAGTGTGCTACTTTTCCATTCTCTTTTTATTCTACCTTGGTGAATATAAAGAGGATTCTTTGTGAAAAATAATTAAATATAGTCTGATTATACCATTTTTCAGGAATGTAAGGTTTTCCTCAGATCCACTGCTTTCAATATCTTACTCTACTTCTATCCTACAAAAATATACTGTTTTTAATTAAATATGCAGGCAGAAGTAATAAGGACACCGAGAATCATAACAGCCATGTCTGCCATTACCCATATTATTCTTTTTCCAATAAATTTTAATCATCGAAAGCATCAACATATCTGATATTTTTCATTATCTAAAATTCTTGCTTCTTCAAAAACGGCTGTAATAAGTAATTACTTCTCTATGTCAGTTTTTTTCCTTGTTTAATGGAAAATTTGGCTGTAGAAAAGAGCATCACAAAAGGTTTTAAAATTCAGAGAGAAAGACATCTTTTTATTTCTAATGTTCTATCAAGCCTTCTAGGCCATATTTATCACTCTGTTCCTATAAGCACCTTAATGACAGTAACTGTCATAGATAAGATAATTGTGTTTTTAGGGCCAAAGAAACTATAATAAGGGAATAGGACTTGTTTTGAACAAAATGCTGTTTTTTGTTGGACAGATTTAATTGTCACTAGCCACAGTAAATAGAATGCATTGTTGAATATTATTGGCTAGCTTCTCCTACAATTTCATTCACTAGATGGCAAGAATATCATCTTGGACAGAGAAGCTTAAACACTTTTATATCTATAGGCACAATGCACTGCCAAGAATACTCGGGTATCTTTCTGTTTTTATAAGCCTGGCTTCTCTAACAAGTCCCCATAAATTCTGTGCCTTTCTAGGGCCACAAAGAACTGGGAAATAGATTACTTTCAGAGTCTGTGTATCTTTATGCAGGCTTTCATGGAGCAGCTGGACAATGATTCTTGAAACAGCCTCATAGTGTAATACTAGGAGAGATGATATTATAGAGTCAATTTACTATTCAGTTTATAGCTGTCAGTAAATTGAACCTATTTTCTGGGGATAAAACTGATTACTTTGAAAGCCAAATAAGGACTTTTCCCCCAATGTGTTGGTGTATGTGGGATTTCTTTGTATTTTTTAAGAAATATGTGGCTGCTTCTTTTGTGGGTAATATTTATTACATATACATTCAAGTTAGTTTTGTTTTCTATTTTTTGAATATGACATGTTAATAACTGCTAGTTCTGGACAGCATGTTTACCCACTCTTTTGATGAATGTAACAACAGCTGTATAGAATTCTAATATATAAGGCCAGGTTTAATGTAAATTCTGTCTAGTATTCTTACTGAACAAGACTTTGCAAGTGCCCCCATAGTACATTTTGAGAGCTTTTATGCTTTTTGTTAAGTGGAAGTCAGAGGAACTTTTTCTTTATCAAAATTTTGGTTCTAACATTCTTTCTTGGTTATTTATTAAATAACCAAATGGATTCTGTATTATAGATATCAAAGTTCTTTGGAGGTGAGGGTAGAATTAAAGAATAGAGGGAAAAGAGGGGGAAGGAAAAAAAGAGAAAGGAACAAACTTCACTGTGAGGTATTTTGTGTGCTTCATAGCCAGAGTAATCCTTTCTAACATGGAGCTACATTTTTAGAAGTATAATAGCATTCACCTGAAATATGGTATTTACTTGTTCAAAGATCTGGATAACTCTTGGCCTGTTTTGTTGCTTAGACCCCAAGAGTTAGTAAAACATAAATATTTATCAATATTCTCACCAATAAACTGAGGATATAATAAATAGGAATTTCATTAATCCTCTATAGCCTTAGATTGGAAGCCTACATTAAGAAGCTCATACTCACCATTTTTCAATCTTGCAATTCCCCAAAAGACTCATCAGAACATCATGTGTTGCCTGCTTCCATGCACAAAGGAGAAGCTCTCCTACCCATGTTCTTTCCACCCTAGCTGATGTGAAATACCCAGGTTGGGTTCCCTGCCTCCTCTTCCACGTGGGATTAATCTCTCATCAATTTTATACTGAATAGATAAGGAGAATCTAGGAGCAAATTCATCCCTTGGCATGATCTTTGTCTGGACTACCCATGTATAGGTATTTTCTCAACATTATTGGAGAGTTTTTTATTTTAATTTCTAATCTGGGAAAGATTGGTTATTGTAATACTATAGGGAAATCTTTATGAAAAAGATTCATAAAAATAAATATTTAAAAATTATTTTTCTGTATATATATTCATTGAGCTTATTGCTCTTTCAGAGCTCAAAAGAGGCCCCAAACAGACTTTCCTGGAAACAAAAAAAAGAATAAGTTGGGGTTCAAGATAACCAACATTTTAAATTTAATAACAATTGTATGGACAGAAAAATATTAAGGAAAATAGGGAAAATATATTTTCTGATAAAAATCTAAACAGGCAGAAGTAAGAAAAAGGAATTCACTTGCTTTCTATATAGCCTGAATGAAAGAATAACATTTGTTCTGATAGAGTTGAAATGGTGTGGAAATTATTTGGCAGGTGAACTGACAGCATTCCATCACTTAAATCTACTTTATAAAGAGAAAGGGCTAGAGAAAAAAATGCAGGTGATGGAATTTCAATGTGAAATTACACAGTGATCAGAGTTAAATACTAATCATCCATCTCTGTTTTTTATGTTGTCTTCTATATCATTGGGGATAACCTTGCTTCCTCAGTAGACACTTGTCTTTGTTGCATCTCCTTTCTCCTTTCCCTTTCCTCTGGCTCTGTTTGGCTCTCCCAGGCCACCTGAAAACCATAAACAGAGCCCAAGTAGAAGCACCTGGATCCCCACTGATTTTTCCAGAAGGTGAGAAGATGCCTAATGTACTTGGTTCAGGAATCCTCTCCTTACTACTAAACCTCATCTACTCTTCATTTACCTCTTCTTCAGAACTACTAGCCCACAAATAGTGTCTACTCATTATTTCCAGCTCTTAAAGTTAGTTCTATTTCTCCTGCTTACAAATCTTGGCTTTCTGCTCTACCATGGAGCTTGAGTGTGTGAATCAGACAATAAAAAGCATTGGAAGATTGCCCATAAGGCAGGCTAAAACCAAAAAATTTGCATTTTATCTTATAATGAAAAATTAATGAGGTCATATTATGATTGATTCATTCCTTTCATACTATTGCATTTGTAGATTTTATTGTAAACTTTTTGGAGGTATATATCCATTATTCCTGCTATCAAACTATTATTTTCTGTTGTGTGTTTGTGACACTCTGTTTTTGTTCATGTTACAATTAATTCTATATTTGATATTTTGCCTTTAGTTGTTTAAAACAATTCTTTTGCAATATAATACAGTCATGCACCACATAATGATTTTTGATCAACAATGAACTAGACCATGTACATGACCATGTCCCCTAAGATTATAACGGAGCTGAAAAATTCCTATTGCTTAATGACTTTGAAACCATCATAACATCATAGTGCGATGCATTAGTCAAGTGTCTGGGGTTATGCTAGTGTAAACAAATCTATAGCATGGCAGATCATATAAACATGTAGCACATAGAATTATGTACAGTACATAATACATGATAGTGATAACAAATGATTGTTACTGTTTTCATGTATACTATAGTTTTTATGATTCTTTTAGAGTGTACTCCTATTCATTTAAAAAAAAAAAAGGTTAAGTTTAAAACAACTTCAGGAAGATATCGCAATTATAGGAGATTACAGCTCCATGTTTGTCCTTGCCCCTGAAGACCTTCCTGTGGGAAGATGCAGAAATGGAAGACAGTGATATTGATGATCCTGACCTTGTGTAGCTTGTGTAGGCCTAGGCTAACCTGTGTATTTGTGTCTTAGTTTTTAAGAAGAAGTTTAAAAGTAAAAAAAAAAAAAAAATACATTGAACAGCTGTACAATGTGTTTGTGTTTTAAGCTAAATGATATTATAAAAGATTCAAAAAGTTAAAAAAGATTCAAAAGTTTATAAAGTAAGACTGTTACAGTAAGCTAAGGTTCACTTATTATTGAAGAAAAAATAATATTAATGTAAATTTACTATAGCCTAAGTATACAGTGTTATAAAGTCTACAGTAGTGTTTTAGGCCTTCACATTCACTCACTACTCACCCATTGACTTACCCAGAGAAACTTTTAGTTCTGCAAGCTCTATTCATCATGGTAAGTGCTCTATCCTGGTATACAATTTATTAAAGTCTTATATACTGTATTTTTACTGCAACTTCTCTATGTTTAGATATATTTAGATACACAGATACTTACCATTGTATTACAATTGCCTTTGTAGCCCAGGAACAATACCTAACAATATAATCTGGGTGTGTAGTAAACTATACAGTCTAGGTTTTTGTACGTACACTCTAGGATATTTGGGCAAAATCATCTAACAATGCATTTCACATAACATAACCCCTTTGTTAAGTGATGTATGCCTGTATTTTAAAACTTTTTCAGTCAGCCATTCATTGTAATAATTTTCCACCTCATTAAGCACAGTCTCATAATGAATTGTATGTGTGCATAAAAATAAATTGTAATCAATTATAAAGATTTACAATGTAAAAGTGTTTATTTGATTTCCAACTATTGAGCGCTCAAGTTGTTTTAAGACTTTCTAAACAAGACCATACCAATGAATATTATTTTATATATTTTATATACTATTCTGTGTATCTTTAAATTTTTCAAAGTTTTTTGAAAATAAACACTAAAAGGACGTAAATATATTCCTTCACTGTATATGTGTGTATATATATATACATATATATATATGCTGCAAAATTGAAATCTAGAAAGGCTCCCCATATACTGAAACTAATGTATATAGTACCTTCTTATCTGTGGCATCAACACCAAAAATTAAACTTTAAAAATATTTTTGGCAACTTGATAAATGAAAAGATATTTGTGTTTAATTATATTTGTATAATTTATTTATTGGTAATCTGTATGCTTTCTGTCTTTTCTGCCTTGCTTATTAATACTCATTATCTATTTTCAGTTGAGATGTTTATACAATTTTATTAATTTATAGGAGCTATTCATAAACTCTGCCTACTAGCCACTTTTCTGCCATTTTTCCTGAAAATGTTTGCCAAGTTTATTTGATTTTGTTGTAATTTATTTTGATGTTTTCTGAATTAATGGAAATTTATGTTTTTAAGTGCCAAATTTATCAGTACTTCATTTTTCTATTTTTCCCCAGAAAGATAGCTCTCACATTGATATTAAACATTGGTCTATACTTTCCTTTAATTTTTTTTCTTTACATTTAATTTTTGATATAAGTGGTTATAATTCACTTTGGTAGGTATAAGATCTGGGCCTTTTTTTAATTTTTGAAGCAACCAACCAAATCTCAAAACATAATTTAATCATATTTTCCTGACTAATTTGCATTTCATATATGTAAATATATATAATATATAAATGTTGTATATATAATTTATAATTTAATAATATAAAATAAAAAGGTATAATATAAAATCTTACTAATAGTAGAAGTAAGACATAATTTGTTTGTAGTATAAATATATAACATAAAATTATGTAATATATAATATAATTTATTTTATGATTTGTAAATCTTACTGATAATTCATAATTATTTTAAATTTTGTGGCATTTTAACACTTCCTAATATATGTCAGGGCAAGGCATAGCATGCTTTTCTATATTTTCTTTTCTATTCTTTCATGGTTACTACTTTTAAGTAAATTTTAGGATTTTTTTTGTCAAAATGACAAAAATCCATTTCAAATTATTATTTCTAAATTATTTGAAGAGTATCGATAATTTTCATTACATTTAGTCTTCCCATCCAGCACAAGGCATGTCTTTCTTTTTGTTCTTCTTTTCTTCACTTCAAGAAAGTTTTTGGTTGTCTTCAAACAATTCTTAAGATGTCTCTTGTTAAAATGCTTCCTGTAAATATAGTTGTGTGTTGCTTAACAATGAGAATACATTCTCAGAAATGCATCATTAGGCAATTTTATCCTTGTGTGAACATCACAGAGTATACTTACACAAACCTAGGTGGTATAGCCTACTACACACTTAGGTTATATGGCTTATTGCTCCTAGGCTATAAACATGTACGGCATGTTACTGTACTGAATACTGTAGACAACTGTAACACAATGGTAAGTATTCACGTCCGTAAACATCTAAACGTATAAAAGGTGCAGTAAAAACACAGTATTATAATCTTACAAGGCCACCATTTTATATGTGATACAACTTTGACTAACAGGTAGGGCATGATTGTAATATAATTTATGCACCTATTAACAGTGGGCACTTTTTTAACATCAATTACTACATAGTACACTAAAAAATTAAGTTTAATATGTGTTTAGCTATTTTGTAATAGTAATTATTAATTCTAATAATTTTTAGTTGATGTCTTTAGTTTTTCCAGGATAAGTCAATTTACCTAAACATAATGATAATGTTGTCTTTAACATTATATAATGCAATTTCTATTATTTATAAAATTTTGTTAAATAGCAATGGTAATTAGAGTAGCATTATCTTTCTCATGACTTTAATGAAAAATATTAAATATTACCCTCTGGTAAATATGATGTTGGACATTCATTAAAATAATATTTTGTAATTTTAAGTGCCTTTGAGTATGGTGATTTATGAAATTAAATATGAGATTATGAAATATTGGATTACTTGATGTTGCTGATGAAAATCATTAAATGTAGTCAAATTTTAAAAATTAAAGAAAACCACTAAAAGATATGCTTCTTGACTTACAATAGGGTTATGTCCTGATAAACCCATCATAAGTCAAAAATATTGTAAGTTGAAAATAATACTCAGATAAACTCATCATGAAGTCAAATATTTGGAAGTGGAACCACTGTGAGTCCAGCTGCTTCATGACTTAACAACAGTATTATGTTCGCGATAAACTCATCCCAAACTCGAAAAATTGTTAAGCCTAACCATCATAACTTAGGGACTGTCTGTACCTTGAAGCATACCGTGTAGTATTGCCCCAAAAGAAGTCTATTAAGAAATTGAATGCTATTTGTACTTTTTGACTATCTTTTCTCAATTCCCTCCACACACCCCCCGAGTCTCCAGTAACCATCATTCTATTCTCTGCTTTTGTGAGTTTGATTGTTCTAGGTTCCACATATAAATGAGTATATGTAGTATCTCTCTTTCTACAACCAGCTTATTTTGCTTCGATTATGTCGCTTCATCCATATTGTTGCAAAAGATAAAATTCCCTTATTTTTTAAGATAACATTTTTTTTACAAAGTAGCAGACAGAATAAATAATATTTAAGGTGATGGATATGTTAATTACCTTGATTCAATCATTCCACACTGTGTATACATATATACACATATATCATAATATCACTGTGTACCTCATATTTAGTATATCAGTTGTAGCTGCTTTGGAAGTCAGCAGCCTTTGTGTCTGAGATTCCATTAGGCTCCCTAATTGATTTGAGGTCTTACATATGACATATATTTTAATTTAAACCTTCCCAAACACCTGCCAAATTTAGCATATATTTGTATATACAGTATTAAATGATGTGGTAATAGAAAATAGATACGTGCTTAATTTAGTTTAAATATGTTTACATTTTAAACTTTCCTTGCATTCCTTTAATAAATTCTTCTTAGACATGATTTATTTTTCTTTTACTACAATGTTGCTGACATTTGCTGGTACTGCATTTAGAGTTTCAGCATTTGTATTCATCACTAATGTAGATCTATGGAGCCGTTACACGCCATATGGTATATGCAGCAGGTCTCCTATTAAGAGAGAATTTATATGCAAGGAGCACAGTCAGCTGCCAGAATTCTGCTATAGAGCCTTTGTTTTCCTCTGTAGTCCTCTAGCCAAAGACTGAGAGTAGCATTAGTAAAGGTTGGCCACATCTACCCAATTTCAGATACTTCTGTAGGCATTTTTCTCATTGGAGCTTCCCATTGAGCTGCAAGAGACTGTCTCAGACCACTGCTCTAAGGATCTTTCTCCTCAGTCATTCTTTTTCTCCTTCTTCTTCCATAGGTATAATACTGGCTTCTTAGTCTGAAGAGTTTCACTGCCTCTTCCTCCTTCCCCTTCCCAATCTTTTATAGATGTTTCCTTAATTAATATCTTGCATTTACTGGAATCTGTCTCTTAATCGTCCTGAACAGACAGGGTGTACAAGTATCTTTATTTTGCTCTTTTCTCAAAAGTACTTATTGATGTCATGCTGGCTTCATTAAATGAATTTAGTAGTTTCCATCTTTCTCATGTTCTTAAAAAATGTATAGCAAAATTATATCTTTCTTAGGTTTTGAAAAGACTACATTAAAACCTTTAATTTTTGTAAATTTTGTTGATAATTTCTTGATAATTTTTTTCCTTTCTTATAGCATTTTATAATTTTGAATATTTCTTTCATTTCTTTCTTTCTTTCTTTCTTTCTTTCTTTCTTTCTTTCTTTCTTTCTTTCTTTCTTTCAGACAGATCCTTGCTCTGTTGCCTGGGCTAGAGTGACATGGTATCAGCCTAGCTCACAGCAACCTCAAACTCCTGGGCTCAAGCAATCCTCCTGCCTCAGCCTCCCAAGTAGCTGGGATGACAGGCACTTGCCACCACAGCAGGCTAATTTTTTCTATTTTTAGTAGAGATGGGGTCTCGCTCTTGCTCAGACTGGTCTTGAACTCACAACTGCAAGTGATCCTCCCGCCTTGGCCTTCCAGAGTGCTAGGATTACAGGCATGAGCCACTGCACCCTACCTGAATATTTCGCTTTTCTTGGAACAATTTTGAAGTTTATATTTGGCTAGGAAAATTACTAATTTCATCAGAATTATTCATATTTCTTATTTTCTATTAATCATTTATGATTTTCAGATTATCTATAGTTAAATTATCCTCTTTATTCTTAATCACATATACATGTATATATATATATAAATATAAGCAGGTTTGTTTTCTTGATTTAAGTTGTGATGCATTTGAGTTTTCATGTACAATTTTAACTTTTACTTCTAAATTGACTTTGTCCTTTCCTTCCATAAGGGAAAATGTAAGGGCTCCATTTATTTTGTGTGTGTGCTGATATGTAAAGCTGTAAGATAATATGAATTAAAATTTTTGACTCAGAACAAAAGAAGGCAAAAATTTTTCTTCCTAAACACTGAGAAGAAGGCCAGAAGCAGATCTATGAATCTATATAGAAATAATTCTGGGTCCAAATGTGAGTGAGAATAAACAGGAGGGGAAAGCAGACTCAAGAGAGAAAATCAGAAATCAGAAAGTTGACAACATGCAAGGAACATTATTTGCTTCTGGGCACTTATTTTCAACAACAGCTGCTGTTTCACAAGATTTATATAATAATAACCACAGTATTTTAAAGTATATCCTAACTTATTGCAAAAGTCATGCAGATTCTATTTAAAATTGTTATTCTTGTTAATTCATATAATAACTAATAACATCATTTAACATGTCTTCAACTTACTATCACGATCTCAAATATATTCAGTTCATTTAGCACATCCTGCAAAACAGCATTATCTTACTTATTCATGGCATCTAATGGAAAATTATGTTATTATATTTATCACGTGCTGAGGTAACATCCGTATGACTTGTGTGGGAAGATTTAAGAGAAGTAAATGCTATGAACTGGGAAATGTATTGTGCTTATCTGAAAGTATTTTATAATCAAACAGAATGCATGTTTAATGCTACAGTAATTTCATTATAAAAGAATTTATTTCCTTTGTGTTTGCTCTACAAATAAGCTTACTTTTAAAAAATACAGTTTTTATAAAAATATAAGAGAACTAACAAATACTGACATTCATCTCATAAAGAGAGAGAAATGCTGTCACTATTTTGGTTCATATATCAAAAAAGTAGGAGTGGAAATAATTATTCCAGACCAACAGCTCACCTTTGACTGGCCTGTGTGTTCAAGTTGACTAAAACTTTTGAAGCTATTTCAGATTAAATCACATTGGGACATTCTTTGAGTTATTTTGTCCTTCTCTGTGGCACTTTTCTTTCATTTCACTTTTGGTTTTCTATCTGTGCATTTTAATCTATTTGCGAATAGTCCCATATACTCTGTACTAGATGCTTTCTTTTAAGCAAAAATTTTTAAAAAATTGAAAGAGAAGTTTGTTCTTAATTTTCATTCTTGGCTAGTATGTATTTTTGCCAATAATCCTTCAAAGATAAAATATATATTCAAGAATGTTTACATCTTGAAACTATTCAACAATTTCAATGTCGTTGAATTCAACAATTCAACAATAACATTGCAGATATTATTTAATGAGTAATAACTATGTGCTGGGTATAATACTAGATGGTGTTAGAGTGTGATCATGATGAGTGTGATCATCAGTCTCCAGAGGTTGGAGACTTTTGAGTAAATAGATAAGAGCTGGAACCTTAGTTGTCCCACCCACTATCTGTGTGACCTATGGCAAGTCCTTCAAAATTGTTAAATATTACTTTCTAAATATGGGCAAAGAAGATTATAATGACATATTTCTTACAGATATGTTTTGGAATTCAAAGAGGGAATAGAGGAAAAACACTTAGCACATGCTGCCTAACACAGAGACAGCCCCCAATAAATTTTAGTTGTTGTTATTATTTCTATTTTTTAGAAGAAGAAATAGATTAATAGATGCCAAACAATTTACCAGAGGTCAGACAGCTGACTTGAGGTTTCATAGAGATATGGATCTCTCTGCCATGGGTTAACAAGCAACATCTCTCTTCCTAAATCCTAACAGCAATTTCTGGGTGAGCAGGTGCAGAGGCTGGAGTATGGTGCTGTCATAATCTGAAATTTTCAAACCTGGGTTTCCAGGAGAAAAGCTTTTATTAAAGTTTACTTTTGTATCTTGTGTGTTTCAGGACAGAAGTTAACAATTTTTGTTTCTGAAAAATGGTGTGAGAATTATGCTAGATGATGGAGAGATGTGGTAAGATACTGAAAACTATTCGGTGAACTAGGGTATTGCAAGCTCACAGGTAACCTCAGTGAGAGCATCTTCAATACAGTGGGTACAGAAGCAACTGAAGTGAGTTTAGTTGTCAATGAGAGGTGAAGAATTGGAAACTAAGAGTTTACACAATTCTTTCAAAAAGTTCTATAGTGCCTAGAAGGAGACAGTAGCTAGAGAAGGGCGAGTTTATTATTGATATTAATCTCGGGATAATACGTGTGGATTTTTCTTACCCAAAAGAAATAGCCGACATTTGGCTGCTGTTGTGAACAAGTGATTCTTTATGGCTTGCTAATTTAAAGACAAAAAGAGAGAGATTCTGTCCTTCTCTTTGTAGTTAGAATGATAACACCAATGTTATTTATATTACTCCAAATGTTTAAAAAGTATATTGGTGCTGGGAGGGGATGAATTATTCAATGTCTTAGTGTTTTATTGCTATGATACCAAAGTTTTTTGGTTTTTTTATTAATGTGGTTTGGTTTCACATCTGAAAGAAGTCATATCCTGCACAAAATGGCATTAATGAAAACTTCTCATTCCCTTGTAACACACCAATAGCTATTGCTACTTCTTCGGCTCATATCCTTGTCAATTTGTTACATAGATATTCCCTGTTGGGCCTTGGAATGCACTGTAAATCTCTCTATAGTATAGTTTTGCTCATGGTATAATTCAGTGGTTTCACTATGATTACAGGAAAGAGTATATTGGGCTAAACCCTGAACAACAATCAGTAAATCAATAAATGGGAAAATGTTTTCATTTTTTATTACCAATTCCTTGGCAATACTAAGCTTTTGCCTAAGTAAATAGTCCTAATTGACTTGAGACCACACACACTTTGCATTAGATTCTGTAAAATATTGTACAATTTTCTATGTATCTGGTCAACTCTCTTTCAGAGCCCCATTCCCTCAGGTAGGAACAAATATGCTAATTCTCAGTGAAATTTGTCTCCGTTTTTGTCTGGCTTAAAATAGTCTTTTTCAGGTGATTACTTAAAGGTTTTCCTCTTTTGCTTCTAACTTTTAAGACAGTGTCTGCATGTAGGAAAAGCATGCATATCTGCTGTGTGTAGGTAGACTGATGTGATAGTTGGCCAGATATATAGAAAATTCATTAATTAAGGAGTTCAATGAAATATTTTACACATGTTCAGTTTATACTTATATGCCACTGTTTTTATTTTTTTAAATATACCATTGATTCTTTTTTATTTTTTATTATTATTTTTTTTTTGAGACAGAGTCTCACTCTGTTGCCCAGGCTAGAGTGCTGTGGCGTCAGCCTAGCTCACAGCAACCTCAAACTCCTGGGCTCAAGCAATCCTTCTGCCTCAGCCTCCCAAGTAGCTGGGACTACAGGCATGTGCCACCATGCCCGGCTAATTTTTTCTATATATTTTTAGTTGGCCAATTCAATTCTTTCTATTTTTAGTAGAGACGGGTTTTCGCTATTGCTCAGGCTGGTTTCAAACTCCTGACCTTGAGTGATCCTCCCGCCTCAGCCTCCCAGAGTGCTAGGATTACAGGCGTGAGCCACCATCCCCGGCCTAAAATATACCATTGATTCTTGTTATTTGCAATATTTATATTATACAGAGTTGTCATGAACACTGAATTTCCCATTGCTCTTAGTGGAAATTCAGAGTTAGGTTCCTGCAAGCCTCTGATCACAACATTTTCATCAACTGATCAATAGTTTTATGTATGTTTCTGTATAAAGACATCTTATTTAATCCATGTTGTTGATTCATTAACATTGAAATCACAGCCAACAGAACCGTAACTCATCGCAGCCTTCCTGTGCTTGGAAATATCAGACATTACTTCAACACTATGCTCAGGGCCATTTTAAATGATGAAATCAGCAATAAAAAGCACAAAAAATGTGAAAAATCTGGCACTAACCAGACCTTGAAAAGGACATGTTTATAACGTAAGAGCTGAGACAAGAAGACAGAACATCTCTTTGTTTGACCTCAGCTGGGAATGTGCATGTGGAGCCATTCAAATTTTTTTGTTGTAAATGACCATAGAAGCAGTGAGTATTGATTTTAGGGTTATGATAAATTTTAGCAAGTAGAAAAAAAATCACAAATACAGAATGCACAAATAAAGAAGTTTGGCTGTATTAGCACACATACACGTGAAGTAAAAACTGTCACATTCAATAAAATTATCGAATTTTCCCTGATAGAAAAAATAATAATAACAAAATTCTAAAGTTTTTATAAGTAATATGTCTTCCTACACAAAAGAAGCAGCAATGTTAAAGGAATTTTGAATCTTAGAATAAATTTTACTTTTGAATATGATTCAAAAATATCCACCTCTAAAAGACAAAATACATTTTCCCTTCTGTTTATTTAAATAAGTAATAAAATGAAATGAAAAATGGGGTGCTCTGAGTCATTTTATCAGCATGATACTCAAATTAAGTAAGCTTAGCTGTGTTGGTACATAACTGCAGATGGAAGTGCTTTGGCTTTGTTGGAACTGAGTTTTGCATCATGAAAAGCATGTTTACACTTCCTTTGTGTAAAAGCTATGAGTTATTCTGTGAATAAGCAAGGCTAAGAATATTCCACAATGAGGAATAAGTTAAAGACTCACCTAAAGTTTGGTATGATATACAAATAATGCATCAGAAAGCTTTCTTATTCTTCTCTTATGTAAAAAATAACACATTTATATAATAACATTTTAACTAAGCCTGTGAACCCACTGGAACAGAACATTATTTAATTTCAAAATTTTGTATTTATTTATGAAATATTTTTGAGCTGGAAATACTAAGGAAGCATAGCACAGATTCAATAGAGGTATTTTTAATGCTAGAAGTTTTTGAAGGAAATTTTCTTAACCCACAATATTTTTGGCCACCCAAGATGACTGCATAACTAGTTAGTTAGTTATACCTGACCCTTACCATACTGCATAGCAAGTTTCCCATAACACTTTTTTTGAGAGCAATAAGAGACTTATATGGAGACTAAATCAAAAAAATGGAAAGAAGACAAGCAACAATTAGTTCAACTTGGAGGAAATATATTTTTCTTTTGCTCATTGTTGGGCCATATCCTAAAAGTGTACTAAGCCTAGTGAAATTGAAATATGCCCTAAGAGACCATAGAATTCTTGATGAGAGGCAGTGTACTTACCCACATGTGAAGTTTTGAGGAATTTTTCAGATTTTATAGTTTCCTATAGAAAACAATAAAGTTCTTATTAAAGTCCAAACATTTAGATGGAAAGCAGGCAACTGTTGTCTCCTTTGTTCCCAAGAAGGCTGTGCTGAATGCAATGTTATTAAAACACGTTTGTGGGTCCCCAGCATTCTCTTAGGGATAAAGGTTCCCGTGCAGGTTTCTCTCATATGCTGGCTGATCTTTTCAACTTGGTGCATTACAGAGGAGTATGCAGTATACACGGTGGAACTCTCCCTTTCTAGAGACCCTTCTTAAGTTTATGTCACAATGAGAAGCACGAAGTGAAATAAAGTAAAGCAACTCTTTATTTTTACACCTTGGCATTTAGCTCTCTTATTTTCTAAGGTTTACTTGAGACAGACATAAAAACAAAGCAACAAAACATGTTAAGGCCATAAGTAAAAGTTGATTTAAGTAATGTAAGCTACTATAAATATCTTTAAAAAAACAAAAGAGCAATACATATTTTCAAATCCAATTTTATGCTACTAATGTCACATGCTATATTACTTGGAACTTTATAGAGCAATTTGTGTACATTTGTATATCTAATCTTTCCTCTCTCAGAGTTCACAATCTATGCTGGACCAGGAGTGAGAGATGGAAAGAGAGGGAGAGAAAGTGAAAGAGTGTGTGTGTGTTTGTGTGTGTGTGTGTGTGAGAGAGAGAGAGAGAGAGATCACAGATAACAACAGTGGAACTGAGACAGAGAGATCAAAACATTAAGTTCCATTTTAAACTAAAAACACATTTGTCTAATGAGAGATAAATGAAGCCCAAAATGCTTCTTTATGAATATTAAAAATTTCATTTTCCTCTGTTAATCCTCCTTTCTTTCTTTCTTTTTTTTCTCTTTCTTCTTTATTTCTTTCTTACTACCTATTTCATATGGACACATAGAAGTCGACCCATGTATTCTTAGCAAGTTTTACTTTCACAGAATAGAAATAAAAAATTTAAAAGTACTCAAATTATCAGATTAGACTTGAAAAGTTATTAAAATATTGAAAAAATACATATATGGGAAAATTTAAAGAATAGATCTTCTTTATCAGATCAGATAGGAAAGATGAGGGTAACTCCATAATTCCATGAATAGTTCATTTTAGGTCAGTGGCTCACATTTTCCCCATTTTAATGGTAGCATAACAAAGAAAAAGTTTTAAAAAGTTTATTTCTCAGTATTCAGTAATAGGTAGAAAGATTTAACATTTATTTTTTTAAAAAAATATGAACACTCAACTTCTTAATGACTTTTTTTCTTGCTTATCTTTGTAAGAAAAGATAATTTTAGGGGCCCTTCCTCCCTCTTATTCTCCCATTTTCCCCTCCCACAATAATTTTTGTGTTGTTGTTCTGTCCTTCTTTCCATTCTGGGGATTGCCTATTGGACAAATAAAATAAATGGAATATGACAACCCAGGTTTGAAAAAAGAAGAACAAATTTGTCATCAGTAATAATAGCCCAACAAAAAGGAACTGAGTTTTGGGTTTGGAGGTCAAGAGGGGTTCTGTTAAAGTCAGATACTGAGAGGGAGTGAGAGGGAGAACGCAGCCCTGACCACTGGTCCCTGAGGAGAAACCACTTCTCAGTAGGTGCATAATAAGTAGGCAAAGAGAAGTCCTCCAGTTCCCAGAAGTTTATCTTTCCGGGATATCACAGCACTCACCAGCCAAAAGCCCTTCAGTGAATGGAAACGTGACTTCACCTCCTTCTAGAGATTGCAAAGGGAGAGTTTCTTTTTCTTTCTTTTTCTCTCTCTCTTTTTTTAAGTTCTTCATTTCCAGACTAAACTGACTCCCAGGTGAGAGATGTGAGAGTGTGATAAATATGTCTGCTACGTAACACTGTGTCCTGTGCCATTTTATTCTGCCACCTCATACTTTTACTCATGAAGTCATCTTTGTGCAGTGTTCAGCAGAACAACAGCAAGATTGATCTGAATAGATTAGACTGTTCAGAGCTCATTGTTGAGGAATAAAAACTACTACTTTCACATTTAAGCAATAGGATATATTACTAAAATCTCCTTCTATGTACATTTCTTCAATGTCAGAAAGTGAACTTGTACATGGAAGTATAAATCTGACTATTCTCAGCTTTCCTTCAGTGCCATGATTTCATAGAAAAAAAATTCTAAACTAAGGCCATTCAATAGAAATATTTCAATGACATCAGAGTGTTCTAGCATGAAACGTGTCTATGATGAATATGAAACAGGTGGAATTGTCTGACTGGCCACTTTATCATATAATTTCAAAAAAAAATTCTCAAGTTATTGAACTTCAAAATAATTTTACTGTACTTCTTCATTTTTCTAGCAAATTCTTAGACACTCTTTATGACCCTCCTATGTTTGAAAGGTGTAACCACAGCCTTCAGTTAGAAAGAAGATAAAGTGTCAAGTTATAAGCAGGTTTAAAAAAGTAAATTATAAGCCACAGAGAATATATTTGAGTAGATAGAGCAGGCCTGGAAATAGGAACATTTGTGTTTTCATCACAATTCTACCACCAATTGTAGAGATGTATGCAACTTTGAAATCACTTTCCTTGCTAGTAAAATAAGGACATACATTATAAACGTCTATACATTTTATATATGATCTCATTTATAAAATATCTTTAGAAATCTTTGAAATTGATCACTAGAAAATAAAACATTTTAGCCTCCAAACTCTGTAATTGCTGTCTTCCACTTGAATATATATTTTCTTGCTCCAGACACTGATCTTTGTCAATATTTTTAAATGTCTTTATTATGAAATTTATTTAAAAATTTTATTGTAAAATTTTAAATGCTTATTTTATACATATTCTCTCATTTGTTCCTGAAATATAGGCATTTTTTCATTTCAGAATTAGTGGTGAGAAAATAGGGCTCAAAATCAGACAAATTGCTTTTGTGGGTTGAATTGAGATCTCAAAGAGTTATGCTGAAATCTTAATCCCTGGTACTTGTGAATATAGACTTATTTTAAAATAGAATCTTTGAAAATGTGATCATGAAGCAACCATACTGGATTAGCATGGGCTCCACAGACACACACACGCACACACACACATGGGGAAATACCATGCTAAGATGGAGCTAGAGATGGGAGTGATGAGCCTACAAGGAGAGGAACATCAAGGATTTCCAGCAACCACCAGAAATCAAGAGAGAAGCATGAAACAGATTCTCCCTCAGAGACTTCAGAAGGAGCTGACTCTGCTGACACCTTGATTTCAGACCTTTGGCCTCCCAAACTGTGAGAAAATAAATATCTGCTGTTTTACATTACCCAGTTTGTGATATTAATTACGGCAGCCCTAGAACTAATACAGTTAGTTACCAAATCAGCAGCAAAGCTAAAGTTCGAGTTTCCCTTGGAGGTACTGCCTTGCCATTTGCCAGACTGATGATGATGTAAAACTAGTAACACGGATTTAGAGAAGTTCAAATACCACTTAGATTAAACCTTTTTCTATATTACCTACTAAGTTGACAAGAAAAAACTTCTGAGTCATTGTCTTTTTTTTTTTTTTTTGGTGCTAATTTAAGAATTCAGTTTTTAAATCAAGTCGCCTTGAATATGGCCTTTTTTCTCTTAGAAGTATGTTCAATTGAGATTTCAAGTCTTACCAAATTGATTTTATTTTTATATATATTTTTGGTGTCCGCATGTGCTCTTTTCTTAAACTTGTAGAATTTTGACGTGTTAATGGAAAGAATATGAGGAATCAAGTACAAAGCCTGTAAGTTCTCAGATAAAGAAATGGAAACTCCCCAACATAGCAAATAAGAAAAAGAGATGCAGCTATAACCCAGGTCCTCAAGCTTTTCACTCTGTTTATCTCACACATCACTGTCTTGATTATTTTTCATAACCAGAAGCTGGAAGCCTCTCAAGTCATCTGGATTTAATTTTTTAGCCTGTATGACTAAAATTTTAATGTAATATCTGAGATTAAGAGTATTATTCAGAAATCAGGAAAGAATGAGATGTGTTACTGAAAATGTACCTGTGTTGTTTTGTGAGAGTTTTGTTTGTTTTTGTTTAAGTATCTGGTTTTCCCCCAACAAATCATAGTTTTATTAAATTAGAGGAAAAATATCTCCTTTGCTTTGTAGATTCTGAAAAATAAACATGAACCACTGTTATTTCTAAATTTTCAATTCTTTAAGCAATTTTTTTACCGAACACAAATGCAAATATTATGAGAAGAATGAAGACATCTAACTAACCAGTGTGAGGCTTCAGAACTTCGGATAGAATCTAGAAGTCAATGTGATCTATATTCTTCATTAAAGTTTGTCTTGGAAAACAAAACTGTTACTTAAGAGTCAAAACAACCTCCAATATGTTTATCATATATAAGTATTAGGCTTCTATATATGTTGCTTTAACAAAGACACAGAATTCAAACAAGGTCACTTACTTTACTTTCACCAGAAAATAACTAGGAAAGAACTAAGCCACAAAGCTGACAGCTACAGAAAAATCTGTCTATCACTTTAAAGGCCAATAAAGAAATTATTTACATTTTTAGCATGAGGAAAGAAAGTGTACAATGTCCCTAACACATAAGAAATTTTTAACATTAGTGACTGTGTCTGAATTTTTAAAATCTGTTATAAATTATATAGAAAAAAATTACAATGTTGGTGCAATGTTCTATTCCCTAGAAATTGTTTAAGAAAGAATCAAGTGATTTAATGACAAATTTATGATTTCATCTACAAAGTGCTCTTTGTATATTGGTATTGCTATGAATTTCAAGATTCATTGTGAATGTCATCAAGATGTTATCATTTTTCCTTACTTACTTTTAAATACCATATTCCTAAGGGGCAGGATCAGAAGAACATCTTGCATTTCTAATCTTAAATATTTTATATAAAAGAAACCACTTTAATTCCCTTTAGAGCACTTAACAGAATAATAAAGGGTATCCTGTATCATCTTTTACTATTGCAGTTATATGCAATTTATATACAGATGTGTAGGACAAACCTTTCTTTTAAAAAAATGAGGAAATATGCCAGAATTCTAAAATATCTAGACAAAACACAGTTTTTATTGCATAGAGCCACATTTCTTTGTCTATAAACAGATGATAGGAGCAACCCTTGATAGTGACTGATCATAAAAAGAAACCCCAGGAGCACAGAGACACTATAAAAAGATCTAGGAGGAAGTCATTATGCTGTTGAGGGAATAAGAAACTTAAGTCAGAGAGTTGTGAAATGTTCTCATTATAGGTCATCTTGGTAATTATCTGACATCTACAGACGGAGTCACTTCTTAATCAAAAGAATGAATCATTACTGATATTGATTCAGACCAAGATGTTTGAAATAATGAGTCCAGTATCTCAAGTACAAATTTAAAGGTAATTCCAGCAACTTCTTTGTTAAATTTTTATACTAAATAATAAAGAAATATATTTTTCATTTGTTGATGATTACATTAAAATAATCAAAACTGAGAATAAATTGCAATAGTGTAATTTGCATATTAAGATCCCTAAAATTTAAAGTTGCTCATACTTACCATACCATCGACATGGATTAATTTTTATCAACTAGGCCAAAGACTATTTTTTTCCTAAGAATTATATGAGAATTTAATAAAGAATATAAAACTTTATTGGATAGTAGGATGAATTAATGTTTTAAAACAACTATTTCCAGAACTAAGTGACTTAATAATAGTAAATTACTAGCCAGTTTGGTAAAAAGAAATATAACTAAATCTAAATTATATTAAACTCAATTTAACATCAGTTGAGCCCTGAAAAGATCCAAGGCTATTATGGACATACTCTGTAGGCAATGTACTCTTAGTTAAAACGACATTAAAGACGAGGTAGAAAAGCTGTAGATGCAACACATGATTAAGAGAATAAATAATTATCTATTAAACTAAGAAAAAAAAAAGCTGTAACCAATGGAGAGATGCTGTAAGACAAGGATCAAAGCTATGGCAAGAGGTTTCCTGTCCATTGTCTCATTGCTGTTGGTGACAGAGGGGGAACAGAAGAGGGAGGAGCTTCTAGAAACTTCTAGATTGGGGTGGTATTGCCCCAATCTCTCAGTTACATGGTGGATTAAAACAAAATGACTTCAGGGAGTGCTTAATAGTATAAGTAGCTAAATAAAAAAAAGAAAGAAAGAAGAAAAAAGAAAGGATGTCACTCTGCTGAAGCAGGGAAACTGCTTGAAATTCCATTACTCTCAGGATTCAAAATCAACCCAAGACTATTGAGTTGTTTCATTCTCATTAAGAGGAAATTGCCACATTTTCCGTTTTCTTTTCATAATCAGAGTAGTGAATAGCTTGGGTTCTTAGAGTCCAAATATCTCTGTTGGAATCCTGGCCTGTTCAGCTATGAGCTACATGAATGGGAGATATTACTTTATCTGTATCTCAATTCTCTTTGTAAAACAGAGATAATTATCATAGCTATTGTTTAGTGTTTTTAAGATGAATAAATAAATTAAGTGCTCAAAAATGTTAATCATCATCATGAGACATTATTTATCACTTGTTTATCTGGGAAGCCCCTGGTATGTGAATTTCCTCAAATTATAATTTCCATAGAAAATCCCATTTGATTTTAGAATAATGCTTATAGGAAGACAGTATTGAATAATGTATAAAAATAAATTATATTTGTTATTAAGAAAAGAGAGAAGTGCCTGTTTTGTTTGCTTATTTTAGCAATTTAAACTTTCACTTTAATCATTTGTGTTATGGAGTTGATGGCATACTTTACTGTTACAAATTTGGAATTGATAACTAACCTTGAGATATTGCAGCCAGGTGCTTTACTTATGTAGTATAATATCAGCTTATGAGGACAAGGAGATGGGCCAGAAATATTTTTAGAAATAAACAGAATGTGAGATATGTTTTTCATAAACTCATACCAATACAGTACCCAAAAGGATTCCTTGAAAGTTTTTTGTGACAACAATGTTTTTAACAGGGCTTACATTAGAAATAAATTTTTTAAAGAAGGCTATTATCAGCTATTAAGTAAATGATGCATGATTAGTGCTTATACTTCTTGTGAATCATTTCTTGAAGGTACTTATTTACTGTACTGCAAAACATATTGTTACCCATCTTTGCATTTTCTTTCATATTGCTTTTTCCAATTTAGGATTTTTTGAGTCTGGATTGTTGCAAACCCACACTAAACATCAGGATGAAATTGGAAAACCTAACTTAACGCTAGAGAAATAATTTCAGAATATTTCTCCAAATGCAAATGTTTATTGTCTTTTAGGTAAAACACTACAAATATAGAGACTTGTTATTTTTTTAAGGTATATTATACTGGTAGAACAATCTATAAATTAGAAATGTTAAGGAAATGAAAAGACTTTCTAAAGAGTTGGTAAACATCATTTGAGGGCGAGTTTTGTGCTCTTCACAAATGTATGGGAAAAATGGTGGATTTTTGAGGAAATGCAATGTGGTTTAACAAGATACTCATAAAAATCTGAAGAGCTAAGAACTTCCATCTAGTTTTGAAATAATATATTTCACAGGTGGAATAATAAAAATAAAAAGTCTAGCTTTCAAATTACACTATGGGACCTCTAGGATGGAAAAGAAGTTTTAGCACTGTGAAAAAATGAGCTTCCCTCGCCCCAATTAAGTATATGTTAGTTACAGAGATCTATGTCCAAAATTTTATTTTAAATTTTATTTATTTATTTCAAACAGGGATCTGTTTTTGCTTATGAGCTTCTACCTGCTCATACCAGTTGCAGGTAGATAACCACAATGAATCCTTCACTCATATTCTGTGTAGGTGAACAATATATTCTCACTCTCCTTAAACTTTTATTTTCATTTAAAATATGTGGAACTGCATTTTTCAGTCTTCCTAATCTTAGAGAGGAGAGGTGGGAAAGGCTGCGTTGAAGAGCAGAGTCTTTGCCGTCAGCACATCTGGAATCAAATCCCGGCTCTGCCACCTTCACACTGCGGAAAGGCGATTGGGTAAGCTAATCTCTCTATGCACCAGCTTCACACTCCTAAAATGAGATGTAAACCAGTAATTTCTAAGGTTTTCAGGGTTTCAAATGAGCCTCTGTACTTCCATTTTGCACTCCCAGATGTAAAGAGGGTGGAAGTCATTATTCGTATCCTCACAACAAGGAAAGAGGTAACAAACTGAAAATCAGCAACTCTTCTTAGACCCATTGAGAATTGAGATCACAGGGCACACTGCCGCTCCAGTTTATGGACAGACAGATACGGTGTCTACCTTACCAGGCACAGAATCCAAATTCTAGAGCCATTATCTATAGGAACATGTCTAACTGTAATGATGAGTTGCTGGAAACTCAGATGGGGGAGCTTGAGTGTTCGAAACTTTGAAAGGATTTAGTCTTAGGGAGACCTTCACACTTTCTGAGTTTTCTTCCAAGAGTCTTCTCAGGGTTTTTACCTTGAAGGTTAGGGATTTTGTCGTTGTTGCTGTTGTTTTTTGTAATTCTAGCAAGAGTAGGAAAAATATAATCATTTTTAGAATATATACAGACATATCTGTTCTCTTTAACAAGGCCTGTCCTCAAGGGGAGCTATTTTACCTGAGCCTAACCTACTGGGGTTTCACTTAAGCCTAACTGACCTAGAGTAAGGGAAATACCCAACTCAGGCTGACTAAGAGACTGACACTTAACTGCAGAACTATAGAAGGTTTTTCTTTCTCCCACATCTTATCACCACATCAATCGTGCTCCTATATAATAACAAGGAATTATAGGTAAAAGAACTGCAAGCATTAGATCCTATTTAAGGAGGTTCCAGAAAAGCCGAAACACAACAAAGAAGACATAAACAAAGACAGTAGAGGACATTTTAGCTTCTAACACCACATCTACAACAAACAGCGAACACAACCTAATGCCTAGCCAGATAAACATAAAGCTTCACAGTGAAGGCTTAGCTATCTCAGTTCCTTTTACACAATGCATCATGTATGACTTTCAACAAAAAATTACAAATCATGGTAAAAGACAAAAACCCAGTCTGAAGAGACAGGTGGCCATCATGACCAAGCTCAGATATGGCAGAAAATTTGGTTTTAATAAACAGTGAATTTAACTGTGATTAATATATTAAGGGCTCCAATGAAAAAAGTGAATAACATGCAAGAACAGATGGGTAAACAGAAATATTGAAACTCGAAGAAAAACTGAAAAGGAAATGCTATAAATCCAAAACACTGCAACAGAAATGAAAAATGCTTTTAATGGGCTCACCAATAGTTTGGACACAGCTGAGGAAACAATCAGTGAACTTGAATATATGTAATAGAAATTTTCAAAACTGAAATACAGAAAGAACAAAGAATAAAAATGGGGGAACAGAATATCCAAGAATTGTGGGACTTTTACAAATGGTGTAACAAACAAGTAATGGAAATCCTATAAGGAGAAGTAAAAGAGAAACAGAGGAAATATTTGTAGTAACAATGGCTGAGAATTTTCCAAAATTAATGATAGACATCAAATAATAGATCCAGGAAACTCAAAGAAGACCAGTCAGGATAAATGCCAAACAATTTACACCTAAGCATATCATATTCACTCTGCAGAAAATTAGAAACAAAGGAAAAATCTTCAAAGAAGCCAGGAGACAAAAAAGAAAAAAAAAAAAAAAAAAAAAAAAAAACACCCTACCTACAGAAGAATCAGTATAAGAATTGCATTGGACTTCCCTTTAGAAACCATGCAAGCAAGAAGAGAGTGGAGTAAAATGTTTTAAAGTGTTGAATGAAACACAAACAAACTTAGAATTCTGTATCCAATTAAATTATTATTCAAAAGTGGAAAAACAAATAGAGAAACAACTCTCTCAGACAAACAAATGAGCTTCTATGAATATAAAGTGTATATCAAATGTATGGCATAACTGAATTACTGTTCAATAAATGGTAACTATTTTAAAAACCAATAGAAAATAATATTTTGAGTAATCACAAGCAAATACTGTGCTATGCACTTTTGTATAATTTTTACTTAAGCCTCATCAAGTTTCACAGTTAAATAAACTGAAATGAAGACATTTTAGTTAATCTCAGGTGAAAATAAACAAAACTTCAATGAAAGACAGAAAAATTCAAAGAAATGCCAGTCTCAAGGGGAATGGAGATAACTTGTGAACTTGAGGGTAAGAGATATCTAGTTGACATAAACTAGATATCAAGCTGATAAACTATATTCAGAGGTCCTAAAATAAACTTGAGGAGTAAAGTCATGTTTAAATAATTTTCTTGGAATATACATATTCATAGAAAAAGGAATATTTTTTGCCAAATCTACCTCCATCGATAGAAGAATAGTATAATTTCAATTATGTTTAAACCTGCCTGTGCACAACAATGTTTGGCATCACTTTTTAGATTTTTCAACCCTGATGTTCAACTGAATCCATAAATCAAAAAATGACTTGATTGAAATATCTCAAACTCCAAAGAATAGTGCAATTCTAGATGTGTAGGAGAGAAATTAACTTGTTACATACAATGGATGCCTTAGGGCAGCCAAGTTTAATTCTCTCAGGGTAACTTAGTTGAAAGGCTGTGCCCACCATTAAATCAGAATCTCTGGAAACAGGACCTATGATGCATCATGTGTTTGTTAATATACTATTCGTTATTTTGGATCCGTGGGGTTTTTGTAAGTTGTTCATGTGGAAAATCACAGATTCATAGTATTTTTTCTAATTGATGGCTAGCAGAAGTCAGCAGATAGAAAACATAAGTAAATGATAAACCAAACCAGGAAATTGGGAAGCGGATTCCACTGATGTCTATGAAGGTAAGTCCTTAATCAGAGGGGGAGAATAATAGATAAAATAATTTAATTAATAATTCCATTTAGAATCAGTAATAGATGTAATGATTCTTTTGTCATGTAGACATTGTTGCACAATGAACTGAAAGACTCCAAACTTCTTTTCTAGGAAAATGACATGTTGAACTATATGAGCAAAATATTTTCATGAGATTCTTCTTTAATTGGCAAAGCAGATTACATTTATTCAGTTACTTAAGACACATTTTTAAAGAGGCCTTCTAGAGAGTGTTGTGATTCTCTAAGTAGTATATGATCTTGTGAGACAAAATATAAACAAGGAAAAAGTGAAGAGAGAGATCTAATTAATGTCCTAGGATAGTCACAAGGGCATTTTAATGTACAACTTGGCATAGACCTTAGGGCAACAAGTAAGTGAAGAGTTCACCTCTTCAATCCAAATGGATGCTAGCTCACTGCTCTCTGTGAGAATCTAATGAAAGCCACTAATTTCTCACCAGAAAAAGCAACTACACACTACATTTTTTGTGCATTTCAAGGTTTCACTGGCTCATTGATGTCCACACATGGGCTTTACATATAAAAATCCTGCTAGCTTTTTTTTCAAATGTGTCTGACATTTTTGATCATATTTACTAGTTATTAACATGAACCTTTATGAACATAAACAACCAGATACCATTCTATTAATCAACTATCCCTTAAGTGCTTATTCTAGCTGATGTTTTTCTAAATGCTTTCAAATAAACATTTGTGTTTTATTTCTAAGTTTCTTCTTCAGAAGATTTTTCAAAATTCTTACAAGTTACCCAGGTGAGTACACAAATAATGATGAATTATGATTCATTTATCTAACAAACACAAATATCAAACTGCAAGAAAAATTGCTCAGATCGGTTTTCTGGTCCCACATAACAAAGTTTATAATTTATTTATTACTTTGAAGCTTTGTGTGTAAATGTTTCATTATAATCACTCAAAATGACTGTATTTATAGGAAAGGTCTTTTACCACCTTTTTATACAGTTTAAATTTTATAAGTAGACTATTGCTTTTTATGTAAGTAGAGTATTACTTTTATCAATTATTCTTTTGAAAGATTTTTTTGAATGAGGTAGAAAGTGGGGAAGTTAATAACAAATATCTTATAGGAGGACAATGCCTCCTATTATCTCTAGCATGTTACACCAGCTTGCAGAAGTTGCCTGGTTAATTGAGGAAAGGCACTAAAAAATAGCAATACCAATGAACACTGAAGAATGGAAAGATATGATTTTCAGAGATGTCACATTATTTTTTCCTAAAATATCCAATTTTCCACACAAAAAATATTATGAGACAGGCAAAGCCACAATAAATAGATCACATACTGGGAATAAGAAAACATCAATAGAAACTGATCTTGAGTGCACAGATGGTGGACTTACTAGACAAAGAATTTAAATCAGCAATTAAAAATATGTTTAGGAACCTAAAGAAAATTACCTGGAAATCAATCCTAGACTCATCATAGTTAAGCTGTCAAATATGAAAAGCAGATGTCCCTTTTGCAGTCACTTCTTCTAGTCTGTGTTCTGCATATAAATGTACTTTTTGTGCATAACTCTTTTCTTCTCCTACCTGATTAAAACAAATTTATGGCAATAATTATAATGCCTAAACATACAATTTGCATGACAAGAATAATAATAATAAAATGAAATAAGTATGTCTGTGTTCTTAAAATTGACAAGTTTCATCAAAACTGTTGTTTGGTGCAACAATTTTATGTTCAAGAAATATTTGAGATTTTTATAGGCTTTTTTGCCATAGAAATAAAAAGCTACATTTTCCAAAAGGAAAGCCAATTAAAAACACATTTTCCAATCTCTACTTTCTTAATGGCTTCCCTAAAATAAATACTTTTAAAAAAATCCCAACCCATTCTGCCTTTAAACCAGTGCCTCATTCTGTTGAACAAAAGAGACATTTTATCCATGTTTAGTCAGTGGAAGAATGCTGCATTTGATACTTAAAATACTTATTCTAAGGCTTCCAGGCCAATATTTATCAATGAAAAAATTTTCAGTAGGGATTTTATCCAAAACTCTACAGATTTTGAGCAAAGCATTTCTTCTGAGTTGCTTATCTTCCTCAGAAGATCATTTCAATTCATTTTTCAAACATTTACTAGGTATCTTATACACATATTCCTGTGCTATAAGCTTGTAATATAAACATATGAGACATTAAACTTGCGTAACAAAAATAAGTCTATTTGCATGTATATAGTGTATAAGTTAAAATCAGTATCCAATAAAAAGCTTCTACTTTTGTCTGGGAGGTTAGGGAATTGCTCAAAAATGGAGTGAATTTTAAAGAGTGTGTAGACATTTTTTCTTCATAGTGGAATATGTTAAACCAGGGAAAGTATTAGAAATGGAAGCAACTTTCTACATAAAGCCGGTATAGATATACTCTAGTTTGGGCAACTTTCATGTCTTATCATTCAAGTACCATTTATGAGCAAAATGGAAAACTAAATTTATTGAACACGTACTGTATGTCATTTTGTGTCCAAAATAATTTTCCAAATTAATGAATACAAAATATCATGAGATTTATAAAATTCTGGGCTCCATGTACATTGTCATTGTGATTCACACAGGATTGTGAAAAGAAATGTTTAACCAAAGGCAATAAATAAATACATTTCCATGAAGCAGTGTCCAGACTGCTTGAAAGATTATGGTGGAGAGACAGAGGCAATATACTCAAACTTCCAGCTTGTAAATTCTGACATACTCTTTGTATTACTTTTCTATGCTGTGTAACAAATTACCACAAACATAGTGGCCTAAAATAACATCCATCAGTTAGCAAAAGTTCTATAAATCAGTACTCCAGGCACAGTGTGACTGGGTTTTCTGCTCAACTTCTTTTAAACCTGAAATCAGGTATAGCTGGACTCAGTTATGGTCTGGAAGCTCTTAGGAAGAACCCACTTCTGAGTTAATTCAGGTTGTTGGTAAAATTCAATTCCTTGTGGTTGTAGGACTAAGATCCCCACTCACTTGCTTGCTGTCTGCTATGGGTTATTCATGAATCCTTCTATGTTTGAAGCCAACAAAGAAAAATCTCTCTTGTTAAAGGCTTAATTCACCTAATTCCTCTGACTTTAAATCACTGGCTTAGAAGGTTCAGCGTCTTTTAGAAACTCTCCTGATGAGGTCAGCCCCACTAAAGACATTCTCTATTAAAATCAGCTGTGTGGAACAACAGTCTCAGAAGTAAGATCTATCACATTCACAGATCCAGGGATTATATACAGTAGATAAACCAAGAGATAGGGATCTTAGAGGTCATATTAAAATTCTGCCTGCTATATTCAGTGACTTTGTGAAAGTCATTTAACCTCTTAAAGCTAATTTCCCTGTAAATATAATGGAAATGCCTACATTATAGGATGGTTGTGAGGACTCATGAGAGGTAACATGTGAAAGCATTAAACTCCATTATCTAGATGGTAATAAGTATCTAATAAATGCTATTACAATTATTATATAAGTTTGCATTTTTTAAATGAGCAAATTAAACAATGAGCAATGTAAAGTTTTAGCAGTGATAATTATTCTAAATATTTTAGTTATACATATTATTTTGTGAGTCAAAGAGAAAAAAGTTGATGCACCTAGGAACTTAAATATCATTGCTATGATTTAATTTTTCTTAAGATTTGCTAAGAATGAAGCTTCTTGATTGGAACTAGAGATAAATAATTTAAAAAAAGATTTTCCACACCCACTTTAATCACTCCATTAATGCTCATGGGATTTTAGTTTAAATCTAATTCCATTCATTTTAATTCCTCATTAAACCAAATGGTGTTCTATCTGTAGCATAATTGAACATATTCTTAATGAGAAAGAAGTAATCATTGAATTCACCATTTACACACTGGGAATGGATTGGATATTATTCTTCATCTTGCCTGCTAAACCAGGCAACTATTGCTGGGTTGACTGCTATTGAGAAATTACGTGGTTAATTTCAAACAAGTCAGTGAAAAAGTATGATCTATTAAAATGCCCATATGCTTGTTAAAACTGGTGGGGGGAAGCACATGGTAGAAAGCCTACTCTTTAAAATGAGATAATTATTTTTACATGAATATGATGTATGTGTCCAGCTTTAGAAGATTTGGACACAGTAACAGATGCTTCAGCATTAAAATATGTTCCTCATGCAAAAAGGTTTGCAATTTAATTATGTGGGATAAAGAGAAAAGGATATTTAATATGTTGTAAATAATGGGAGGATAATTACTTTCTAACATCAGATATTAATAGCTTAAAAATTAAACAATTCTGAAAGGAGAATTTAAATAGAGCTGAAAATGCAATGCAAAGTAACTTGGGATTCTGCAACTGCATTTTGACATTTTAGATCAGTTTGTTACTTATGATATGAGAATAACATATGCACTTCTTTGTTTTACCGTTTGTAAGGAAGTTGTTTATAACGATTACTAAGAAAGCACCCATGAGGATTCTAGAAGTGATTTATAAGTTTAGAATAAAATTCTTTGTAAATGAGAACTTTATTGTATATACATTTCTGTGTCGAATAAAATGCCTTATCTGAGGATTAGCTGCTGTTTTTAAAAATGGGTTTCAAATGTTGAATGCACAGTGAAATTACAAGGCTTAAGAAAGCCTATCCTCTCCTGGAGGTCTTGCTGAACTGTCACTGTAGCACCTGGACTGGTCCTGTAGCTTCTTAAAGTTTGATTTTCTGCATTTGAAAATTAGTGATACATTATTGTTTATGCATTGTTCACTAGAAATATAAGGACCAAAATGGCTTAACAACCATAAAAAGACTTTAAAGACTGTAATTTGAAGAATTTAAAGACCATGATATATTTTAAAATGCAATTACTAATAAGAAAATATTATCATTGCAAAATTGATGTTTCTTATAGAGAGACTAGATCTGAACCAGATTTCATAGATAATAAGAACAAGAGGTAATTAAACTGCTTTTCATCTTCTAATAGCTTTAACCTAACTATAATGTAAATATCATAAATATTGAGTTTCAATCTTTTTTTTTTCTGTTTGCCTTCTGCTTCCTTCCAGAGTCAAATTATAATACATATAGATGGTTTTGATTTTGCTCAAATGTTTCCAAACACTGTACCTTGAGAGGAAATAACCAGACATAATTACATAAAATGTAATGGAAACTTTTATTTCTTTGGAAAGCATGGATTAAGTATCTCTCAGAGTCCAAAGAAAAGAAACTGCATGCCAAACAAATTAACACTTTCTAGCCTAATCTTCCTCCTATCATTATAAAACTCTGTATGCCATATGTCCTTATTGAAAATTCAAAATGCATAATTACTTAACTTTTTACTAGAACAGCCATGGCTGTTTGATAATGTAAACATTATCAAATGATTTGATAATGTAAACAGAAATACAAGATGTTACATAATAGTACCATTTTTTCGTATATTGTAAAAAACACATCTGTTTTCCCATTGGTAGAGATAAAACTTTTAAATGGATCAAAATGCAGCAATACTTAAGATTGAAGTAAGATAATACTGTGAGTTTAGAATGAGAAATTAGAAGTTTCTTCATCATAATTCAATCCAAAAATGACTTAAAATCACTTTTAAGTATGACAAGCCATATCCTTGGCTTCAAAAATCTACCATGTAAACATTTAGATTTAAACAAGAATCTTTTAATTTGGTGCCCAAAATAGGCCTCAACAGTATTAGTTCTTAATTAAATGGCCTGAAGAACAGATATGTACTGTCACCAGGCTGTCAGACTTTTTGTTAAAGAGGATATGGTATTTCATTAAATGTTCAAGATTAATTTCACCATCATGTTGCATCTAATGTTGAAGCTCTTACACTAATTATTCCATTTAAGTTGGCATGCCTATAGGACTACTTTGAAAATATGTGCAAGGAAAAAGAGATTAGTTTTTCCTGATAGGCTTTTTTTTGCTACTCACAAATTGCCTTTGTTCTTTCTTCCTTCCTGATAGGATATATTACTTGAAATGTTACTCCGTGATATCCCTGAACAAAACTGTCAGGAAAACAAATTTTGCGTTTAGTTCTCTTCTCCCTCTGTGGTGGGTCCTGCATCTTCTTAGAAGACAGGACAATAGTCACAATGTACACTGTAGCAAGATATATATGGTTCCCAAAATCGGCTTCTACATTGTGCATTTGATTTTGGCTAGTTATTTAAACCCTCTGAACCTCAATTTCCTCATCTGTTAAGTGACATAACTTGTGAAATTATTGAGAGGATAAAGTGAGACATTATATACATTTGGGGCATAGTAAATGATCATTAAATGGTAACTACTGTAAGAAATTATCTTAGGCTGCTGTTATATTCTTGTATCTCTAGATGATTCCCTACCATTCAGAGAAGTTTGTGGTCATAAATTTTTGCTAGTCATCGTAATTTTCAGTAACCCATTCATTCTGCTTCAAACTAATCAATTAAATGAAAAGAATATAAGAATGCTTTCCACATAATCCAAATGAAATTTATTCTCTTTGTTAGATAATAAGCATATATATAGTAAAAACATATAGTTTATGGTTTCCTTACTGTATGCCAGTTACCATGCCTAAGACTTTAAGTATTTGTTTCTTTCAACCCCAAAAAATAATTCTGAGAGGTAGATATCATTTTTCTACTTGTGGAGGAGAAAACATAGACCAACAGAGGCTAAATAGATTGTCCCAAGCAACCCAATTGGTTAACAGTGTATCCTGTATTCAAAATTAAGTTTTTAATACTGAATGCCCCTCCAATAAAAGGTAAAAATGATTAAAATGACAGTCTATATAAGAAAGAACTGGTGTATGAGTGTATTTTGACCTAGGCATAGCCTCTCTAGACTCATAGGTCATAGTCTTCCAAACTGTAGGCTGAGTTCCAAAGTATGCAAGACTATTTATGCTTGGGTTATCTATGACATTTTTCTTGTATTTGGGTACTTGTTTATTTTAATAGCACGTCAAATTCATGATTTCACAGTTAGTACCGCTTAGGGATAGGCTAAGTAAAACAAAAAAAAATATGTATATAGAGACGATGTCAGTGGTATTAACTGTGAAGTCATGAATTTGACTTCACAGCAGAATAGGAAGCTCCTGACTTTTCCTCCACCCAGGGAAACACCGAGTAAACATCTGTTCATGAATTGATTTCCTCTGAGACATGGTCAGAGACCAACTGAGAGACTCCTATTCACCAGGCAACTAAGAAAACATCCACATCGAACAGCTCGGAACAGGTAAGGAATACTCAGGCATGAACCTCGCCCAGGCACTGTTCCATACAATTGGGAAAGGAATCTTTAATACCCATCTTCTCCCTGTGGAGAGAATGATTTTAATCTTACATATCGCACCCTAACTCTAAGGTTCCTCGTGGTTTGGCTCTTAATTCATGAACTGTGGCAGTGAAGGGGATTAAACACATGAAAGTCTCTTTAGACCACAGGAAAGCAGCAGCAGTTTAAGTGGGCTCTCAAGGGCTTCCAGGGCTTCATCCCCTAGAAGCAGTGCAGAAAAGAGCCTTAAAAATCATAACCCCCTTTTTCTCCCCAAGAAAGGTTTATAACACACTCTTCCAGTAGCTACTTGGTGGCCTGGCTTCTCACTAACTTTCATTGGGGAGTTAAAGGGAAGACAAATATTATCCCACCTAGCAGCCTGAGAAGCAGACCTGCACTTCTGAACCTGTTCCCGCAGCTTACCCCAGCGGTAACTTCAAGCCTGTTAATTCCTCTTGGAAGGAGTTTGTCTACACATCAAGTATTCTGACTTTTATCACTTCCACTTGAGGGACTGCATGCAAAACATTCCAGCTTTAGGAGCAGAGGGAACAAAGTATATGCAAGTTTATCTGGACTATAGAAAAAAGAAGTTTTGTATGGGTGTCTAAGCACTCCCAGGGACTTCATCCCCCAGTAACAATGCAGTGAAGGGGCTTTAAAAATGCAGCTTCCTGTTTATCTCCAGAAGGGGTTTATGCCATGCATCAAGTACCCCAACTTTAACAGCTACCACCTGAAGAACTTCATTCTAAACCTCTCAACTCTGGGAGCAGAAGAGATTAGGCAAATGTGAGTCTCCCTACATCATAGAACAAATACATTGTCTCAAACAGGTATGAGAACACTTTCAAGGGCTACATTCCCTTGGAGCAATGCAGAAAGAAGGTGGGAATATGCAGCCTCCATTTGCTGTCTAGAAGGGGATTACAGCACATACTTCCAGTGGTTACTCAGTGACCTAGCTTCTAATGAACTCGCATCAGGAGCTAACAGGGAAAACATGCAATAGCCCTCCAGCAGCCAGAGCCAGAGCTTGGCACTTTGTGAGCCTTCTCTCTGGCTCACCCCAGTGGTAAACTTAGGCCTACTCCTTCTTCCTGGAAGGAGTTTGCCCATGTACCAAGTGTCACAACTTCTGTAATTCCCACACAAGGGGCTATCTTCTTAACAAACTAGCTCTGGAAGTTGGTGGCATTTTGTATTCCTGACTGATATTAGACCACAGAATAAAGGAGGTGAATATATGATATAATGGGCTTACCTCCAGCAGCTATCTCCCCAGGATCAGAGGGTGCAACTTGAACACTAGTATAGGTATTTGCCACAGATCCTCTACCCAGCTTACGGTAGACAGAGTGGGAGATAAACACCCACCCTCAGCTTTACTGTGAAAATGGAAGAAATTAAAACATACAGCCAACACCCCAACCTTTCCCACTACAACTAGAGAATCTGGCTTTCAGGTCTCAAGATACTGAAAGGATGTGGCACAACCTAAGCTTCATGGGACAATCAAAACAGAGACAGCAGTCTGGACAATGCAAAGATTTGAGAGATATTCTAAAACCTTGGTGAGATTTTTCTCCTAAACGATGACAGCCTGATAAGACTGAGAGTTAATTTTCTTATCTAATGTTGAAAGACTAACACCAAGTGTCAAGAAAAATAAAGAAACAGGAATATATTCCAAATAAAGGAACAAAATAAATCTCTGGAAACCAATCCTAGTGAAGCGGAAATATGTGATTTATCCAAGGTGGAATTCAAAACAACAGTCATTGAGATGATCATCAAGGTCAAGAGAGCAATGCAAGAACAAACTGAGAACTTCAACAAACGAGATAGGAAGTATGAAAAAGAACCAAACAGATGTCATAGATGTGAAGAATACTATAACTGAACTGAAAGATTCCATAGAGGGGCTTAACAGCAGACTAAATCAAGCAGAAAAAAGGATCAGTGAACTTTAAGACAGGTCACTGGAAATCATTCAATCTGAGGAGAAAATGTGAAAAGAATAAAAAGAGTAAAGATAGCTTAAGAAAGTTATGACACCATCAAGCAGAACAACTTAACAAATTATCAATGTGTCAGGAGACCAGAGAAAAAGAAAATATATTCAAACAAATAATGGTAAAAATTGCCCCAACCTTGGTGAAGGATGTAGAAAGCCAGATCCAGGAAGCCCAATGCACACCAAACAAGATGAGTCCAAAGAGACCCACATCAATACACATCATAATTGAATTATCAAAGTTAAAGATAAAGAGAGTGTTGAAAACAAATTGGTTACTAACTCAAAATAGCCTATTATAAGATATTTTATGTAAGTCCCAGTGTAACTACAATGTAAAAAAGCCTATAATAGATACACAAAAGATATAAAGAAAAGATTCAAAGCATACCAGTATACAAACCCATCAAACCACAAGGTAAAGGCTAGAGGAGGAAAGGAACAAAGGATTTGTAAAACAAACAGAACAGAATGAAGAAAATTGTACTAGTTAGTCTTTACTTTTTGATAATTAATTTAAATGTAAATGGACTAAATTCTTCAATCAAAAGGCATAAAGTGGTTGACTAGATAAAAAATAAAAAATCCCTAACTATATGCTGCCTATAAGAACTCATTTCACTTAAAGACATTCATACCAAAAGTAAAGGAAGGAAAAAAGACATACCATGCAAATGGAAACAAAAAAAGAGCAAGGGCTTTTAGCTAGACTAAGAAAAAAAAGAGAGAAGAATCAAAATGAGAAAATGAAAGAGTAGATATTATACTGATAATAGAAAAGGTCATAAAAGACTACTATGAATGCTTATATACCAACAAATTGGACAACATAGAAGAAATGAATAAATGCTTAGAAACATACAACCTACAAAAATAAAACCAAGAAGAAATTGGATATATGAACAGAATGATAATGAGTAAAGAGATTTAATAAGTAATTAAAGTCTTCATCAAAGAAAAGCCCAGGACCAGATGGTTTTACAACCGAAATCTAGCAAACATTTAAAGACTAACTAATACCAATCTTTCTAAAATTCTTCTGAAAAATTTAGGAGGAAATACATCCAAATCCATTTTACAAGGCCAGCATTACCCTGATACAAAAGCCAGATCCAATAAATAAATAACAAAATCAAAGCAAAACAAAAAAAACTACAGGCCAATATTTCTTATGAACATGGATACAAAAATCTTCAACAAAACATAGTTTACCCTTGAACAATATGAGGGTTAAGGATACTGATGCCCATGTAGTCAAAAAGCCATATATAACTTTTGACTCCCCTAAAACTTAACTACTAATAGCCTATTGTAACCCAGAAGTCTTAACTGACAGTATAAACAGTTGAATAACACACATTTTATATGTTATATATATTGTATACAACAAAGTAAGCTAACTATAATTATTAATTAATTTTTAATATTATTAAAAATCATAAGGAAGAGAAATATATTTGCTATTCATTGAGTGGAAGTGGATTACCATCAAGATTTTCAATCTCATCATATTTATGTTGACTAGGCTAAGGAAGAGGGAAAGGAGGGGGTTGGTCTTGCCATTTCAAGTTGGTAGAGGTAGAAGAAAATCTACATAAAAATGGTCTCTCACAGTTCAAACCCATGTTATTCAAGGGTCCATTGTACTAGCAAATCATATTAAACTGTACATTAAAAGATCATTCACCATGACCAAGTGGGAATGCAAGGTTAGTTTAACATATATGAATCCATAAATGGATGACATAATGAAGGACAAAAGTTATATGATCATTTCAATAGAGACAGAAAAACAATTGACAAAAATTCAATACCCTTTCATTAAAAAAAAAATCTCTACCAGTTAGGTATGGAAGGAATGTTCCTTAACACAATAAAGGCCATATATAACAAGCACATAGCTAACATTACACTCAACAATGAAAAGTTGAAGCTTTTCCTCAAAGATCAGAAATAAGACAAGGATGTCCACTTTCAAAACTTCTGTTCAGCATAATGCTGGAAGATCTAGCTAGAGGAATTAGACAAGAGAAAGAAAAACAAATCCAAGTAAGACAGAATGAACTAAAATTGTCCCTGTTTACTGACAACAGGATCTTATATAGAAAATGCTAAAGATTCCACCAAAACACTGCCAGAACTGATAAATGAATTCAGTAAAGTTCCAGTATACAAAATCAACTTACAAAAATCAGTAATATTTCTATACACTAATAATGAACTGTCCAAAGAAGAAATTAAGAAAATAATCACATTTATAATAACACCAAAACTAAAATATTTAGGAATAAATTTAACCAAGGAATTGAAAGATTTTCAGATAAAAACTACGAAACATTGGTGAAAGAAATAGAAAATGACACAAATAAGTGGAAAGATATTTCATTTTCATGGAATGGTAGAATTAATATTGTTAAGATGTTCATACTACCAAAAGTGATGTATAGATTCATTACAATCTCTATAAAAATTCTAATGCAATTTTTCACGGGCTTAAAAAAAAGAATTCTGAAATTTATATGGAACCACAAAAGATTTTGAATAGTCAAAGTGATCTTGAGATCCTGACCAAAAAGAATAAAGCTGGAGGCATCACACTCCCAGATTTCAAAATATATTACAAAACTAGAGAAGAATTCAAAACAGCATAGTACTGACATAAAAACAAGCACATGAACCAATTGAATAGCATAGAGATAATCGAAATAAACCCCACACATCTACGGTCAATTTATTTTGGGCTATGGTGCCAAGAACATACAATGGGAAAACAATAGTCTCAAATAAACGGTGTTGGGAAAGTTAGATATCCACTTGCATAAAAATAAAAATGAATCTTTATCTCACCTGTTATATAAGAAGCAACTAAAAATGTATTAAAGACTGAAACATAAGATCTTCAACTATAAAACTACTGGAAAAAATCATAGGGGAAAAGCTCCATGACATTGATCTGGGTAGAGATTTCCTAGATATGACACCCAGAAGCACAGGCAAAAAAAGCAGAAATAGATGAGTAGGAATTTTATCAAACTAAAAAGCTTCTGCACATCAAAGTAAACAATTAATAACATGAAGAGATAATCCACAGATTTGGAGAAATATTAGTGAATCATACATTGGATAAGGGGCTAATACCAAAATATAGAAGGAACTCAAACTACTCAATAACCAGGAAACAAATAATCCTATTAAATATAGGTAAAGGAATTGAATAGACATTTCTCAAAAGAAGACATAGAAATGGCCAACACATATATGAAAAAATGTTCTACATCACTAATCCTCAGAAAAATGCAAATTAAAATCACAATGAGATATCACTTCACACCTGTTAGATTGGCTATTATCAAAAAAGATGAAAGATAACAAATGTTGAGGATGAGGAGAAAATGGAACACTTATACAATGTTGGTAGTATTGTAAATGAGTACAGCCATCTTGGAAAATAGTATGGAGGTTCCCCAAAAAAACTAAAAAAAGAATTACCATATGATCTAGCAATCCCATTACTGGGTATATACTGAAAGGAATTGAAATTAATATATTGAAAAGATACCTAGATCCCCATGTTTATTGCAGTGCTATTCACAATATCCAAGATATGGAATAAATCTAAACATTCATCAACAGATGAATGGATAAAGAATATGTGAGATACACACACACACATGCACACACACACACAATGGTACACTATTCAACCATAAAAAATAATGAAATCTTGTCATTCTTGGCAACATGTATGAAACTAGAGGACATTGTGTTGAGTAAAATAAGCCAGGCACAGAAAAACAAATACTATATGATCTCACTTATATGTGGAATCTAAAAAAGTCAAACTCATAGAAGTAAAGAGTAGAATGGTGGTTACTACTCTTTAGTAACAGTAGTAGGATGGTACAGGGTGTTGGGGGAGGTGTATGGGGAAAGGGAGACATTGGTCAATGGGTTCAATGTTATAGATAGATAGGAGAAATAAATTCTGGTGTTTTATTTCACAGCAAAGTGATTATAATTACTAATAATGTATTATATTTTTCAAAATAGCCAAAAGAGAGGATATTAAATGTTCATACTATAAAAAATGGTAAATACTGGAGGTGGTATACATGATAATTACCCTGACTTGATCATTTCACAATGCATACATATATCAGAACATCACATTGTACCCCAAAGATATATGCAATTATTACTTATCAATTAAAAATAAGATAAAACTTTAAAAGCATGTATAACTTTAACAAATTAAATAAACTACAGTATAGGCAATCAACAAATATTACAGATGTTTCTGTTATTTAAGAATTATTCCCCAAATCCACTGTTCTGTGTAATACTATAGTAGAAAGAACAGAAAGATTAATTGTAAATTTTATTTTAAGTTTTAGTTCCTCTTTTCTAATTGTGTAGTATAGCCATACTATTCACGGTCACAATAGTAACAGTATTCCTCCCTTTTTTTCCCACAAAACTTAAGTCTTCTTTTTTTTTATCTGCCTCATAAATGATGTCATTTCTTTCCTTAACATACCTTAATCACAACTCAGCCATGGGATTCCTTATATATGGTTCCAAGAAAAGGTCATCTCATTTATCCAGCTTTTTACCCATCTAAACAAACTTACTATTTCATCATTCCTCTTCTAACAGTCCTCGGGAAACAGCCCCATTTCATCATTTACTGCCTTGTGGTTGAGTTATATGTTCTCATGTAACTCCTGAAATCAACTGCACATCATCAAAAGCCTATCAAAGCAGAAATTATCTTTCTATTATTTTAATCTTTGAGCCTTAAGTATATTGCCTGACATATTTCAAGATTTTTATCAGAAGAAAAGCATAGAGTGGGGAATCCAGCTTAGTTCTTGTGTTCCTGATCCTTAGGCCTTTCTCCTATATGGGGTGGAAATAGTCTTTGGTGTATATAATTCATTAACAAGGTGAGGAAGATAAAAGAGACAAATTCCAGGGTGAGTCAACATCAGTCCAGGCAGCTTTCATTGGTAGATGGAGAAGCATAAAGAAAAAGAAGAAAAATGGGGAACACAGACCCAGAAAAGGTCTAGAGGGGAAGTCAGCAAATGGGACCTGAATGGGGAATATGTCCAAAAATGTTTTCTGCTGGGAATTTCCCTCTTTTCATTGTATCAGGAAGGGTGCTAGTAAGTGCTCTAACAATCTGACATGAGAGAGATTTCTTGAAGTGAATTTGCCTGGCATACTCAATTTCACTAATGTATGCACGATAAAGGAGGCAATCTTGCTTGATGTTTTATGGGCTGGACATCAAGGATGTAAGGGCCAGTGTGCACTTTTGATTATAAGCTAAAGATAATATCATTTACCCCACTGATAAGATGTGAGAAAGATGCAACAAAAGATACATATCATTCTAATCATTCCCAGCCAGACCTCCTATTGAGTCTACATATGATTGGAGAGAATGAATAAGAAATTAGTCAAGTGGAGTGACACAGTAGGCTGTCTAAACCAAGAATTGAGAGCTACAGTCCTGGTGGTTAGCACAACGTGGTCAATCTCTGGTTGATTTGGTCTCTGCATTATGTGAAAAAGTGAGCATAGGATTATTCCAATATCAGAAAGCTACTATTTTGACTTCTTGGACTTCTGTGGCCCTTTGCAGCCAAGATAACAGTCACAGCAAAACAAGTTTGTACAGCACAAGAGAAACCTCACAATTTGTCTTTTAATGCCAGTAAAAAAATGACATTCCAGAAGTGATGTCTGGGAATGTGGGATATAGTGGGAAATGCTTTGTTTCACAGAGCAAACTCTGTGAACTGAGCTCATAAGAGCAGCCTTTTTCTTTTCACCACGATCTTAATGTTAGTACAAATGTATGTTGTCTTTTGCTAAGTGTGACTTACAGGAAATGTCAGTGAAACTACCTAGAAAGGCAACAGAGAAATCCACTTATTCTTAGGTTCAAAACTAAGGATAAAACTGGACATGAATCTTTAAGCACAATCTGAAGCTTATTGATAGTGGAAACTAGTTAGGTCACCATATAAAAAGTGTGTTTGATTTCATTCTTTATTTTTAAAATTTACTTTCATCATTTAAAACCATACAATTTAGGAAGAACTTGATTAAAATGATGTGTTCTTTTGAAAAAATCTTTGGCCCCTTTTAGGGCTTTTATACTTCGACTTTTATTTTTTGGCTCTATTAACCTTTAAACATTGGTTACTCAGACTTATTTTGCACACATGATAGACTTTTTCAAAGCATCTTAATCTCTTTCATTTGTATGCATAGCATCTTCTAGTTTTCAAAATGCTTTCAAATGCATTGCTTCATGTTGTCCTTATAATAATCTGTGTTATAAGCAGATAATTTATGGTAATCTCCATTTTATTGATGAGGAACTGATGTTCTATGAGATCAAAACTGCGTAAAGAACCAAAACAATTTCACTTCTTGTCCATTGCTTATTATACCTTTTGTCTTCCATGCAAAATTAACTTGGCATTTTGGAAAGCTCTAGAGACAAGCACTAGAAAAATTCAAATTAGTTGGGAATTCTCCATGGGCCATGAGTTGTGGAAGCTTCCCCTGTATATGACAGAGTGCTATGAATTTCTTTGACCTGGAGAAGATTTTATGTTATAACTTAATGTTAGTGTTTTATGCTACAAGGTAAGGTAAATTCAGGTAACATTCCAGAATTGGCTCTACAATTTCTCATTGGTATATCTCTTTGAAATGATACCAGTGTGAATGTCTAAGTTTAATGCCAAATTCTTCACATAATGAATGTTATAGGTTGAACATTGTCCCTCAAGAATTAATGTCAACTCAGAAACTCAGAATGAGACCTATTTGGAAATAAAGTTTTTACATATGCAATTAGTTAGGAATCTTGAGATGAAATCTTATTGGATTTTGGATGGATCCTTAATTCAATGACTGGTGTCCTTATAGGAAGAGGAGAGGACATAGAGATGCATAGTCAGAAAAAGAGACCATGTAAACAGCTGTGCATAAATAGAAGTAATGCACAGGTAGAAGCCAAGTGAATGCCAAGAATTGCTGGGAGGCAACAGAAGCCAGGAAGAGGAAAGAAAGGATTCTTCTGTAGAGCCTTCAAAGGGAGCATGACCCTGCTAACACTTTGATTTTGGACTTCTAGCCCCCAGGACAGTGAGAGAACAAATTTCTTTTGTTATAAGCCACTAACATTATGATAATTTGTTATGGAAGACCTAATGAATGATTACAGTGGACAACAATGTTCTACACAAGATAACTCTGGTTCCTGATTTTATGTAGGGAGCTGAGGTCCAGCTTACTGCACTACATATGATTCTACTCCTCACTTTGGCTAAGCACTGAAAGCACATATAGACATATCTGGTCATGCATCTCCTATGGGTTGTTTTGGCTTCAACTCAATCTCACTACTTCAGGTTTGAGTTTTCCCCTTGTTTGTGGCATCTGCCAGTTTCATCCTTGTTTTGAGACTAGCTATATACAAGGTCTATCCAGAAAGTATCCAGCCATGTAATATGACAAATGGAGACATTTATTGAAGAAGATACAAGAAACATTGTATATAGGAAAATGACAACTCAGTCTCCTTCAAAGTAGGCACCTTGGGACCTTGTTGAATGCAGATCATACACGTTTGACATTCTCAGGTGTTCTGCTTGTCACAGGCCTTCCAGAATGTGGATCACTTTCCACAGATTCTCGGCCATCTTTGAAGCATTCGTGTCACACTTCTATTTGTGCTGCACCCATTGGATGATACCCGAAATCCTTCTGAATCATCGGAATAGTTTCTGTGGAGGACTGTTTAAGCTTAACCCAAAATTTGATGCAGATTTGTAGCTCTACTAACTCAGTCATTTTAGATGTGAGTACAGTGCACATGCTTACTCAATGGCATCTAGGACTCTACTAACTAGTACAGTGACGTAGTCATTGTTCCTGCATGCACATTCCAGTCCACTCTTCTTGGCTACCAGTTTACATCAATGTTGATATCGTGCAAACTGTTCTTGTTATATTAACAATGGCTGGATACTTTCCGAACAGACCCCGTATTTCTATTTTTCTTTGCCATATTCTATCCAGGATTTCTGTGTATTGGTATGCTTTTCTGTGAGTTACAGGCAAACTTTCAGTCAACTCCTCCCTTGTCAATTAATCATATATTCTGACTGGACATCTCTAAATTAAAAAAAAATATCTGATCTTAGGCAAGTGCAGTTAATATATGAATATGGCTTCATATTTTCTTAGTTGGGAATAAAAGGATACTACTTCCTTGAAATTTTTTTTCTTGGTGATAAAAATCTTTCCTTTGCAATGAAATGTCTTAATTTTCTCAGTGTCTTAGAATAAACCTGAAACATATACAGCAAAGGTACAGCTCATATTTTCTTTAAAAGTGCTTTTAGTTGAGAACCTTAGAACTCTTAAAATGACTGTCGCATGTGTTTGGATGGCACTGTAAGAATCATGATTTTAGCATTTACATTTATGCTATTTGTGTCTTATTATCTACTTACTATATGCTTTTAGAGTGCAAGTATCACTACTTCTACTTTGGGTTTTTGACTAAAAGGAGGGATAATTTTCTATTTTAATATTTACTTCCTTTTCTTTCCCAAGTTTCTTGTCTGTCAGAGGCAAGTACAGAATTATTTGAACTAAATACTATAGAGCAGCTGTGTTAATGAAAGCATTTGTTTTCATTTTATGTGCACATACCTAAAGAGTTATGCAAAGTCTATGCATTTATAAATCTGATGAATGGATATCATAAATAAACACAGAAATAGAATTCAGTTGGAAACCAGAATATGCAGTGAAAGGGATTATATAAACTATACAAATAGATAGGAAATTCCAGCTCTGTGAGATTTCTTGGGGCAATGGTATATCATCACTTTCCTTTAGTTTGACATTATCATCTACTTATTACCTAGTACTTGAATATTTTTGCAATTTGAAATAATACAATGTTGTGTATATTGATGCTTGTAGAGTTGGAATATGGTCTATTGAGCTATATGAATTAGAGATTAAAAATGCCAGTTTAAAGATGATATAATATAGTCACATATATTTAACTTGTACAAAGGAGTTAATAGAGTATAAACAATCTTTCATAAAATTTACTTGGAAATAGTGAAGATATACAGATTGTAGAACCAATGCTAATAATTTTGAATGGAACCTATCCCCAAAATTCATAAAATAACTTTGAATTTGATATTTTAAAATATTTAAGATGTTAAGTGAGGATTTCCAGTTCAGCTCTAACATGTAAAGAGCCCTGATGTTATCTCTACTATCGTAAGAAGCCAAAACTGACAAACCGAAAAGTGATATAAATGAGAAAAGACAATGAAATAGCTTTTCTTGAACTCTTCAGAAAACTGAGGTTGCAGGGAAAATTCCCTCTCCAAAATTTAAGAAAACATGTGTATCTAAATAGTTTCAACCGACCCCTGCATACCTGGAACCATAAAATGATAAACACTTAAATGGTAATTTTGATGAATTGGTGGAGGCTGGATGTGGACTAGCCTAGCATGAGAGTGAGAACTCATGGAAGCTGCAGTCTAATGGAGAGCCCCACAGTTTTGTGGAGGTTTTTTTACTGTAGCTGCTCTAGGTTCTTACAGTGAAGATCCAAGAAAGATATCCTCATAGCTCTAGCTTTGAGTAAAGACTAATTGTTGTGAATTATAACCAAAAGAAAGGCTTCCTCTCCCCTCAAAAAAACCCTACCAGAGCTTTATCCTAGCTCACAGAATGGCACTTTTCCCACTTCAGCCTCATTTGCCTTTCTGTCTCACTAAAGGACAGAGGAAATTCTAGAGAAGAAACATTTGTGAATGTCAATGTCCAGAAACACAGGCCCAACAAAAGACTGAGATTTAATATTAAGATTCTAGATGTTTCCCTCTCCCCATATCTTACC
>VBSM01001124.1:25526776-25547684 GCA_008086735.1 Cheirogaleus medius
CAGGATTCTACTTCTGGCCTTGTCTAGGCACTAAAAGTCCAGACAGAGACACATCTGGTTATGCGCCTCCCATAAGTTGCTTTGGAATTGAATCCACTAGGTTTGAACTTCCTTCTAATTTTGGCACCAGTCAGTTTTATACCAGACCATAAATATACTTATCCACTTTTTTTCATAGTCTAGCAAAGCCTAGCTCAAGAGGGGGGACAAAAACAAAGACACTAGAGAAATTTAAAGCCTTTGACATCTACAGCTGCAATAGACGTTAAACACAGCACAACTTTACTCATATTAATATGAGTTATAACACTAACAGCTGATTGACCTCAGTTCCTAATATGTAGAACAAGAAGTCCCGATTTCAACAAAAAGTTTCAAGGCATGCCAAAAAAAATAAAGAAAAAGAAAAAACAATATGCAAAGAGCAAAGTAAGCAGCAGAACCAGAGTCAGACATAACACACGTTGGAATTTTTAAAAAGGGAATATAAAATAACTGGGATAATATGTCACGAGATGTATTGGAAAAAGTAGACTATAAGCAAAAACAGATAAAAATAAAAGTAGAGAGATAAAAATACTAACAAAGGATTAAATGTTAATGCTAGAAATCAAAACCTCTTCAACAGAAATGAAGAATGCTTCTTGAGAAATCATAGACTGGACACAGCAGAAGAAAGAATAAATGAGATTAAAGACAGGTTAGTTGAAACTTCCCAAAATGAAATGCAAAGAGCAAAGAATAATGCATTAAAGAAAAAAAGAAAAGAAACAGAACAGGACATCCAAAAACCGTGAGGGTAATTCCAGAAGATTTGACATATGTATAATTGGAATACCAGATGCGAAGAAAGAGAGAATACAGCAGAAGACATATATGAAGTAATAATGCTTAAGATTTGCAAAATTGATGGTCAACACAAAACCACAGATTCAGGAAACTGAGAGGACACTAATTAAAATAAATAGCAGAATTAAGTGCAGTTGCATACATATTCAACCTGTAGAAAACCAAAGACAAAGAGAAACTCTAGAAAGAATCTATGGGGTGGGGGAGCTGGGGAATCTTACTTATAGAGGAACAAAAGTAAGAATCGCAGTAGATTTCTCATCACTAAACATGCAACGAGAATAGACTGAGATATTTAAAATATTGAAAGAAGAAAAACAACCTAGATCTCTATATTTAGTGAAATTATCCTTTAAAAGTAAAGGAGAAATAAAGTATTTTCCACACAAAGATAGGGACTTCTTTGGTAGTAGATCTGCCTTGCAAGACATGTCAAAGAAGTTCTTTAGGGAAAAAGAAAATAAAGTAAGTAAAACCCCAGATCTACATAAAGAAAGGGTATTGGAAAAGAAAGAAATGAAGCTAAAATATTTTTTCTTAATTGACCTTAAAGTATCAATTTTATGTATTAATAGATACACAAAATGAATAACAGCAGTGTCATCAGGGATGAAAAGGAGTAACTGGAGCTACACATGGTTCCTACACTACATGTGAAGAGGTACAATGTTATTTTAAGATGGACTTGCAGCAGTTAAAAATGTATATTGAAACTCCAAGGCAAATACTAAAAAAATTTTTTGCTATGCTAAAAGAGGAGATGAAAAGGAATCATAAATGCTCAATTGGAAATAGCGAAGCAGAAAAAGTGGGAAAATAGAAAACAAAACATAAAAATAATGAAGGGGAAATAATTATAAACATGGTAGATATTAATCCAACTGTATCAGTAATCACTTTAAATGTGAATGATCTAAGTATGCCAATTAAAAGAATGAGATTAAGAGAAAGAAATAAAAAGATTAGTGAGATAAATAAAAAAATAACAACAACAATATGTTGTCTTAAGAAATACACTTTAAGTATAAAGACTAGAGAGGGGCAGCTACTTACAGAGCTACCGGGCCAGGGCTCACCCCTGAGCTGGACCGCAGAGGGGCTGGACCTGGCTTTGCAGGCTGAGAGGAAAGACAAAGTAATTGCAGTAATGAATACTGTGGAAGAAAACTAGGGTTCCAGGGAGTCTCAGAAGGTGCAGGAGGCCACTGACCCTGTATCCTCCCCCACTGTGGCCACCACACCTGAACCTGTTGGGGTCAATGCCAGGGACAAAAATGCCACCAAAGCAGAGGATGATGAACTGGAGTATGAGGACTGCCAAGGCTTTGGCACTGGGGAGCTCATGTAGGGGGAAACTGCAGGGCTTCTCCTGGTGGCCATGTGGCATTGTGTCTTGGCAGATGACCGGCTGGAGCAGAGCAGCTATGGCACCTGCTGAGTCATGTGGTTTGCAGACGGCAAGTTCCCAGTGGTGTGTGTGAAGAAGTTGATGCTGCTGAGCTCGTTTTGCAGTGTTCCACCAGGACACCTACAACACGCAGCCCATGCACCGCAAAGACATCTGTGAAGTCCTGCAGGTGGCCAACAGTTACTACGGGAGTAAGATTGACACTGCCAAGGCCCTGGAGCTACAGAACAAGCTAATACTTGAATGGGCCCTCAGGGAGTTCCAGTCCTCTGGTCTCAAGGGCCGGGAGTCATGAGTAGAGAAGAATCCCTACAAAGAAGTTTACACCGACATGTGGGCTGAACCTGAGACAGCTGCCTATGCACCATCTCCACCAGCCAGAAAGCTCAGAAAGAGCACAACAGAGAAGCCCAAAGTCAGAGATTACTGATTAACTCACAAGAGAGTGGCTGGTGTACAAGGTGCAGCGAAACTACCAGAATATGGAAGACATTTCTTTCTCTTGTGGGAGCCTCACTGTCATCCTGGAGCATCTCTTCATCAAAGGAATGTACCAAAATGGCAAGAACTGCTTCCTAAAGTGTGCATATCAATACTATGACAATGGCTATTAGTTCTGCACCATCTGCTGGGGCGGGGGAGCATGAAATGCTCACGTGCAGGAAAAATTGCTGCAGGTGTTTTGTGTGGAGTGTGTGGACCTCTTGGTGGGCTGGGGGATGCCCAGGTGGCCATTAAGGAAGACCCCTGGAACTACTACAAGTGCGGGCACAAGGGCATCCACTGGCTGCCATGGCAGTGGAATGACTGGCCCTCTAGGCTCCAGATGTTCTTCGCCAATAACTACAAGCAGGAATTTGACCGTCTGAGGGTTTGCCTGCCTGCCGCAGCTGAGAGGCAGCCGCCCATCCTGGTGCTGTCTGTCTTTGATGGAATTGCTACAGGGCTCCTGATGCTGAAGGATTCGAGCATTCAGGTGGACCACACTACCTTGGCTCGGAGATGAGTTTGTGAAATATATATATAGTATTGTTAACTAATGTAAAAAACTGTTGCCTGGACAACATAGCAAGACTCAGTTTCTAAAATAATGATGATAATAATAATAACAAGAATAGAAAAAAACTTACCTAAGCATGATGGTGTGTGCCTGTAGTCCCAGCTACTGGGGAGACTGAAGCAGAAGGATCTCTTGAGCCCAGGAGTTTGAGGCTGCAGTGAGCTATGATTGCATCACTGCACTCCAGCTTGAAGACAGAGTGAGACCCCATCTCTGAAAGACAAATAAATAAATAGTAAGTTAAATGAAAATGGACAGGTAAAGATTATGATAACAATAATAAAAGGAAAGGTAGAGTAGCTATATTAATTTCAGACAAGGTAAACTTCAGAACAAAGAATGTTATCAGGGATAAAGAGGGGCTTTACCTAATGATAAAGTGATCAATTCCCTAAGAAGACACACCAATCTTAATTGTGTATGAACCAAACAACAGAGTGTCAAAATATGTGATACAAAAATGGATAGAACTTAAAGGAGAAAGAGACAAATCCACTATTTTAATTGGAGATTTCAATATCCTACTTTAGTAATTAAAAGAATTTAAGTAAAGACATAGTTGACCTGAACAGTGCCATTAACTTGGTCTAAATGACCTTTACAGGATACTCCATATGACAATAACGATATACATTTTTCTAAAGCTGATATGGTACAATTAACAAGATAGATTACATATTGAATATAAAACACACTTGAACAAATTTGAAAGAATACAAATCATATAAAGTGTGTTCTCAGGCCAGAAGGCAATTAAACTACAAATCAATAAATAAAAGATAGCGGGAAAATCCCCAAATATTGGGAAATCAAAGAACACACTTCTAAATAACTCATAGATCAAATAAGTCTTAAGAGAAATTAAAAATAATTTTGAATTAAACACAAAGGAAAATACAACTTATTAAAACGTGTGGAATACAGCAAAAGCAGTGTTTAGAGGGGAATTTATAGCATTGCATGCATGTATTATAAAAGATAAAATGATCTAAAATCAAAACCTAAACTTCCACATTAAGAAACTAGACCAATGTAAACTTAAAGCAGGTAGTAAAAAATTAATAAAAAATACAGCAAAAATTAATGAAATTTAAAGCACAAAAACAATAGGACAACAAAGCCAAAGGACAACAAAGCCAAAATCTGGTTCTTTGAAAAGATCAATAAAATTGGTAACTCTCTAGCAAGGCTAACCAAGAAGAAAAGAGAAGACTGAAATTACTATTATCAGATATGCAGGAGGAGCCATCACTATTGATCCTACGAACATTAAACAGATATTAAAATATTAAGAGATTGAGTATATTGAGTAGAATGCAGTTTTAGTCATAGAGCTCCAGTGTCAACATCTGGGCTTCATTCAAGCAAATTCAGGCATTGAAAAGGAATTCGTGCGGGAACTTGCCTCTCAGGAGGAGTCAATTCAGAATGGCTGATAAAGAGCCTCCCAGGAAGAAAATCATGCTAAAGGAAGATAGACTAATGGTTAAATAAATCATGGAGTTATAGTAGTAAGAAAAAAAAAATAGCTCCTGTTAAATATGGTTATCCCCGTGTCTTTAACCTTGGGAAGAGAAAAAGGAAGAGGAAAGGAAAAATATGGGTGAAAACCCTATAGATCTATTTTGTTGAATTCCAGTCATTGGTACATAAGCAGCATGCTCCAAGAATGAGCAGATGATAAGATAAAGGAAAGGGAATAATTATCTCTAAGACAACAATGTGGCTTTGATGCCAGAAAGCAAAGACTGTCTGTAGGAAAAAAGGAAATGGTAATTCACTTTCATAATATTCATGATGATACAGGTTAATGTATCACTTAAGCTGAAATGCTCACTTTTTTACCTCCCACTCTCTTCTCAGCCACTGAAACCATTCATGCCATTGTTGCCAACAACAACCTCCATCTTGCCAAATCCAATATTTTAGTCTCACTATTCATTTTAGTCCACTTGCAGCAGCAATTGACAAGGTTGAATACCTTCTTTCTCAAAACCTTTCTTTGTTAACTTTCATGACATTATATTTACATGGGTTTTATCCTACCTCTTTCTATGCCTTCCCACCTCCATTTGGTAATTCCAATATCTTTGCTACTTCCCCCTTGAGTCTTGGCCTAATATATCCCATGAGGTGTCCAAAGTAATTACACTGGGACGTTTAATAGGAATTTCAAACTTAACATGACCAAAACATCATTATTTCCTCCTCCACCACATCCCCTGGCTTTCTCAATGGCATCACTGTTGGCTCAATTACTAACTAAGACTAAAAGCCCTATAACTTCCATTGAATTTTTCCTTCACAGGCCATATCATCTGCAAATTTTATCAGGTTCACTTTCAAAATAAATCTAAAATGCAACCAGCTCTTACTATCTCCGTACTTGTCCAAGCAACATTATGACTCCTCTGGTAAAACAACAGTCTTACTGGATTCCCCACCTTCTTTCTTGGTGGTCAACTGTATATTCTCCATAGAGCAGTAAGATGATCTTATAGAACATAAAAAGCTAACCTGTCTAATCCTTCTTCAAAACTATCCAATGGCATCTCCTCATGCTAAAAAATAACACCTAAGCTACTGACCACTGTTCCTGAGGCTCCTCAAGGTCAGTCCCTTACAAGCTGTTCAATTTTGGCTCCTATCACTTTTCTCTTCACTCACTCTGTTTCACCTATATTGAATATTTTGCTGTTTTTCAAACTCAATGAGCATTTTTATGTCTTAAAGTTTTCTCTTAGATCTGAACAAGTAGGGTGGCTACTCTAGGTTGTGTGCTTGAAAGAGCCCCTGTTTTGACCATCCTATGGCCACATCTTACTTCAAGGGGCCAAAAGACCCTGGTGCACTCACCTATTCTAGACTATGTTCTTTATATCTAGACTTGGAGTTTCTTGCCCTGCTTAGGCCTATTCTACAGATCTTTCCTCCAGAGGCCAGACTATAGCACACACATTATCCACTCCACCATAGCTATGTGCATACATGGGACTGAGTGATGGCGAAGGTATGCCTATTTCTGGAGAAGGATATGTGCACAGTGCCTAGACTTGCACAGTGTCTTGTTCATAAGCAAGAGAATGAGGTCCCTCACCGTGATGGTCTGACCAACGAACAGGAACAAAAATAAGGCAGACTTTAGGCTGAAAATCTGGGGGCAAGAGCTTGCTCTCCCTACACAGGCATATTTCTGCTTGATACTGCAAGGAGTCCAGGATTTCTAAATTTAATGTGGCACTCCAGGTTTTCATGGAGGTGTATTTGTCAAAGTAGTAGAAGGAATATCTTCATTTAACAGTTTTTTGCTTAATTTAGTGTTGTTTTGAAAATAAATTATCGATATGAGTGCTTTGAAAATGTACAGCGTATATTATTTAATAAAATTAATACCTAATCTTTTTTTTGTTTTCAATTTTTTTTATTGTGGTCAAATACATATAAAATTTACCACTTTAATCATTTTTAAGTCTACATTTCAATGGTGCTAATTCATTAAGAATGTTGTGCAATCATCACCATCATCTATCTCCATAACTCTTTCCATCTTGTAAAACTGAAACTCTATACCAGATGAATAGTAACTTCCCATTCCCCCTCCACCAAAAGTTCCTTATATAAATGGAATCATGTAATATTTGTCTTTTTGTGACTAGCTTATTTCATGTAGCATAATGTTTTCAAGCATGTATGTTGTAGCATATGTCAGAATTTCCTTCCTTTTTGAGGCTGAATAATATTCCATTGTATGTATATACTACATTTGGCTTATCCGTTTATCTGTAGATAAACACTTGACTTGCTTCTACATTTTAACTATCATGAATAATGCTACTATGACCATGGGTGTACAAATACCCCTTCAACATACTGATTTCATTTTCTTTGGATATATACCCAGAAGTAGAATTGCTGAATTATATATGAAAATTCTCTTTTTAATTTTTTGAGGAACCACCACAGTGGCTATTCAATGTTACATCCCTCCACTACAGTACAAGGGTTCCAATTTCTCCATATGCTTGCTGATACTTACTTTGTTATTGCTTTTTTAAATTTAATGAGCAGCCTATGGGGTGTGAGGTGCTATCATATTATAGTTTTGGTTTGCATTTCCCTAATGATTAGTGATATCGAGCATATTTTCTTGTATTTCTTGGCCGTTTGTGTATCTTCTTTGGAAATATGTCTATACAAGTCCTTTGCTGATTTCTGAATTAGGTTATTTCTTATTGTTATTGGTGACTTTAGGAATTCTCTATATATTTTAGATATTCATTCCTTATCAGATGTATTATTTGATAATATTTTCTTTTATTTCATGAATTGTCTTTTTACTCTCTTGATATTGTCTTTGGTTACACATCTTTTAAAAATTTACACGGAGTTGAATTTGTCTATTTTTTCATTTCTTGCCTATGCTTTTGGTGTCATATCCAAGAAATTATTGCCATATTTAATGTCATGAAGATTTTGTCCTATGTGTTCTTCTAAGAGTTTTCTATTTTAGGTCTCACATTTAGGTCTTTGATCCAATTTGAGTTAATTTTTGCATATGGTATTAGGTAAGGATCTGACTTTATTTTTTTGCATATGGATATCCAGTTTTCCCACCTCCTTTTGTTGAAAAAAAAAATCCTTTCTCCATTGAAAAGACTTGGCACTCTTGTGAAAAATCATTTGACCATGTATGTGAAGGTTTATTTCTTAGCTCTGTAATATATTCCATTATTCTATATGTCCATCCTTTTGTCAGTCCTACAATGTTTTTATTACTGTGTCTTTATAGTATGTTTTGAAATTGGAAAGTCTGTGTCCCAGCTTAGTTCTTCTTTTCATGATTATCTGGCTATTTGAGGTCCCTTGAGATGCTATATGAATTTTAGGATGGGTTTTCTTACTTCTGCAAAAAACTTTAGGATTCTGATAAAGATTGCATTGAATCTGGAGACTGATTTTGGTAATATTGCCATGTTAACAATATTAAGTCTTCTAATCTATGAACATGGTGTGTGTTCCCATTTATTTCTGCCATTTTAAATATTTTCAGCAATAATTTGTAGGTTTCATTGTGTAACTCTTTCTTCACCTTGGTTAGGTTAATTCTTAAGTATTTTGTTCTTTTTGATGCTATTGTAAATGGGATTATTTTTATAATTTCCTTTTCAAATTGTTCATTGTGTATATAAATTTTTGCATTTGATTTTTGAATGTTGATTTTGTACCTATTTTGCTAAATTAATTTATTATTTCTAATCATTTTTGTTGAAACTTTAAGATTTCTATATATAAGATTATATTATTTACAAACAAAAATACTTTTATTTTTATTTACTCCCCCCACCCCAATTTGGATACATTTTACTTTCTTTCTTATTTTGGTCTAATTGTTCTGGCTACACCTTCCAGTAAGTACCATGTTAAATAGAAGTAGCCCAAGGAGGAATCTTTACCTTGTTTTTAATCTCACAGGAAAAGCTTTCAATCTTTCACCATGGAGCATTATATTCTCTGTGGACTTTTCATGCATGGCGTTTGTTGTGTTGAGGTAGCGTACTTTTATTCCTAGTTTGTTGTGTATTTTTTTTAAATCATGAAACAATGCTAATTTTGTCAAGTGTTCTTTTTGCATCGATTGAGACAATTATGTTTTTTGTTTTTTCTTCATTCTGTTAATGTGTATACATTGGTTAACTTTCATATTTTGAACCATTATTGCATTCCTGGAATAAATCCCACCTACTCATTGTATATAATCTCTTAATATGCTCATAAATTCAGTTTGCTAGTATTTTGTTAAGGATTTTTACATCAATGTTCAAAAAGAGATATTGATTTGTTGCTTTCTTTTCTTGTAGTATCATTCTCTGTTTGTTATCAGGGTAATTACATCTTTATAGAATGAGTTAGGGACTATTCCCTCCTCTTAAATTTTTTGGAAAAGTTTGAAAAGGATTGGTTTTTGTTCTTAAGTGTTTGGTAGAATTAATCAGTGAAACCATGTGGTCCAGGGATTTTCTTTGTCAGGAGATTATTGGTTATTGATTCAATCCCTTTACTGGTTATATGTCTATTCAACAACCTAACTTTATTACTTAAAGCCCTAGTTCCTTAAGTAATAAAGTTAGGTTGTTGATTTGAGATACTTGTTTTTTAATATAAGCATTTATAACTAAAATGTTCTCCCCCTTAGCACTGCTTTTGCTACATCCAGTAAATTTGGATTTGTTGTGCTTTAATTTCCATTAACCTCTAAATACTTTCTAATTATCCTTGTGGTATCTTCTTTGATTCACTGACACACACAGAGTTGAAAATCTGCATATAGCTTTTGACTTCCTGCAAATCTAACCACTAATGGCCTTCTGTTGACCAGAAGCCTTACCAATAACACAAATTGTTGATTAATACATATTTTAGATGTTATATATATTATAAACTTTATTCGTATAATAAAATAAGCTAGAAATAATAAAAACATTACTAAGAAAATCACAAGAAAGAGAAAATATATTTATTATTCATTAAATGGAAATGGGTCATCATAAAGGACTTTATCATTATCATTTTACATTTTACATTGAGTAGGCTGAGGAAGAGGAAGATGAAGAGGGCTTGGTTTTGTCTTAAGGGTAGCAGAAGCAGGAGAAATTTTGAGTATAAAAGGACCTATGCAGTTCAAACTCATATTTTTTCAAGGGTCCACTGTATTTGTGTCTTAGGATCTAAAGTGAGTCTCTTATAGACATCATACAGTTAGATAATTTTTTAAAAATTTTATTTTATCTATTCTTCCAATGTCTGTCTTTTAATTGTAGAGTTTAATCTCTTAACACTTAAAGTAATTACTGATAAAGAGAGACTTAGTTCTGTCATTTTGCTATTTGTTTTCTATATGCGCTGCAGCTTTTAGTCTCTTATTTTATGCATTACAAATATCTTTTGTGTTTAATTTTTTTTTAAATTGAATTCCTTTCTCAAATCCTTTTGTATATATTTTATAGCTATTTTCTTTGTGGTAACCCTACTGAGTACATTTAACACTCTAAAGTTATAGTACTAATTTAGATTCATACCAGCTTAACTTCGACAGCATGCAAATACTGACTGCTCCTTTAAAAGATCAGTCCCCACGCACTTAAATTGTTGCTTTCAAAAAATTACTTTTTTTACATTATGCACCCCAAAACATAAACTGACAATTCTTTTAAATGCATTTGTTTCTTAAATTGTGCAGAGAATAAAATGTGGGGTTACAAACTCAAGGTTCAATAATACTGGCTTTTAGATTAATAATTTTAAAATGTATTGTCTCTCAAATTATATAGAAAATAGAAAGTAGAGTTACAAACAGTTTTTATAATAATACTAGCTTTTTAAATTACTCTTTTATTTAATTTTTATTGAAATCTTTATTTCTTCACCTGGCTTTGAGATACTGCCTAGTGTCTCATCATTTCATCCTGAAGGACTCCCTTGAGCATAGAGGCCAAGTCTAATGGTAAGAAAGTCCCTCAGCTTTTGTTTATCTGAGATTGTCTATATTTTACCCCACTTCTGAAAAAAAAAATGTTGCTGGATATAGGATTCTTGGTTGTCAGTTTGTTTATCTTTTAACACTTTGAATATATTGGCCCATGTCTTCTGACTTCTAAAATTTCTGTGTAGATATCTTTTTATAATTTTATTAAGGTGAGTTGCTTTTCTGTTATTTTTTTCAATAGTTTGTTTTTTGAAAATTTGAATATAATGTATCTTTCTGCGAGTCACTTGAGCTCCTCTTGGAGTTCATTGAGCTTCTGATGTTTATGTTCATGTCTTTCATCCTATTTAAGATGTTTTTAGCTATTATTATTTCAAATATTCTTTCCTTTCTTATATCTCTCTCTGCCTTCTGAGACTACTCTAGAATACTTGTTGAATCACTTGACAGTGTCCCACAAGTCCCTTAGGCTGTGTTTGTTTGCTCTTCTGCGATTTTTTTCTTTCTGTTCCTCAAGCTTAATAATTTACATTGTTCTATCTTCAATTTTACTGATTCCTTCTTTTGCTTATTCAAATCTGCCCTTGAATCTCTATAGTTATTTTATAATTTCAGTTATTGTACATTACAGCTCCAGAACTTGTGAGACTTTTCTGTAGTTTTTCTATATCTTTATTGACTGTGTTCATACTTTCTTTTTTAACTTTTTCTACATCTTTCTTTAGTTCTGGCATTTTTATGACAGTTCTTTTAAAGTCTTTGTCTAGTAGATTTGTCATCAAATATTTTTCAGGGATAGTTTCTGTTGACTGATTGATTTTTCAAATGAACCGTACTTTCCTGTATTTTTTTTATGCCTTGAGAATTTTTGTTGAGAACTGAACATTTGAATCTAATACTATGATAACTGTGAAAATCAGATTTTCTCCCTTTCCTGGGGGTTTGCTGTTCTTTGTTATTGTTCATTGTTTTTGGTTTGTGACTATTGTAGGCTGTCTCTATGCCAAAGATCAACCTGACATGTAAATTTAAGGTCTTTTCAGGGCTTTTCTGAGCCTATACCTTTCTCTTTGAATGTAGGATTACTTTCTGATTTTCCTCATATATGCAGTTACTTTTGAGTGTCCTAGTCTTTACTGTCTGGCTCCCAAAGAGAGAAAAAAAGAGAAAAATTAAGCAGGGTTGGGGAGTGGAAGGGAAAAGGGGTACTAGCCTTTTAAATTCACTAGAAGTCACTTCAGCCTGGGAAGAGTATCTTACTACAGGGGGAGGTACAATCACAATGGCTCCCCATCTCTGTTCCTGCATCTTCATGATAAAAGCAACAATTGGCGATCAGAACACAGGTCTCCAATATGCAGAAAACAGTTTCCTTATTGTCCATTCTGACTGCCACAGCTGCATGAAAGATGTTCCAGGAATACCTGCCCAACTGGCTGCCACATCTGCTATGTGCTAAAAGCTGAAATTGACCAAAATCAACCACAATTTACCACCCTAGCTTTCTCCTAGAAGTTGCAAGCTTTCTATAAACTCCAGAGTTCCAAAATAGTTATATCAGATATGTTTTGCAAATGAAATTTTTGTCTAGATGGGGAGACAGATTGCTGATTTTTTCTACTCTAACATTTTCCCAGAATTCTCTCTTTCTAATCTGTCTTTTAAACAGTATTTTTCCCCCTTACCTTGTCAAAAGAATTATTCATTACTACTAATCCCCTGAAAATTTTTAAAAATAATTTTATTTAATTTATTTTACTAGATATATGTATAAATTCTAAGAAGTATTACTGCATATAATTCCTTTACTTTTCTATTTGGCAAAAGTGGTATAAATTTATAAGAAACTAATTTTTAAAAATTAGAAACTAGTAAACTAACAAAAGTTTTAATTTAAAAATCCAAAGAGTTTGGAGTGGTTATTTATTTTTTCTATTGTGTATAGGTAAAAAGTGAATGAAAATGGATAAAATTCATAAAAATAAACAACTAAATATTTATAAATAAATAGTATATTATTATAGACCACTCTTCTAAACATGTAGAAAATATTTTTATGTGCTCATTATATAACTTTTATATTAATAAATTGACATAGCTTTCAGATAAATAGCATTATGCCATTTAAAAGTAAATATCAGAAATTATATAGGTACCATTCTCCTTTTAATATTTTTGACACTGGGTAGAATTATAATCCATGAGTTTTTTACCTATTTCTAAAGCTAGAACTTTGAACTTTTTTAAGAAAAATTAACTCTAACAATTGATAAAGTGCTCATAGCTGAAATGTATTTGATAGATCTAAAAACTGTTAAGTTACCATTTTTTATGGCTATTTAGATTGCATACACAAAACCAGTGTTTTAGTATTGGCACCAAGGTTTTCATGTGTAAGAGATTATTCACAGTATGTTTCCTGTTACTTTGCATAGCATTATTCTTTGTGAAAATAAAATTTTGGCCTCAGGAGGAATCTTGCTATTGAATGCACAGCAATATATTATTGGTGGGCAGCCATGGTACCATGATTTAATTTTTTAAAAATTACCTTGGCAATCAAGTCAACAGAGCTAAGGTGAGAGAGAGAAACACACACACACACACACACACACACACACAGAGAAAGAAGGGAATAAATTATGAAGAACATAAACATTTCAATTTTATTTTTAAAATTTGAGAGTCAAGTTGTTAACAGACACAAGAAAACTACGTGGTTTGATTTTTTTAAAAAATTTATTCCTTGCTTGTCTAAGGTGTATGTGTTTTTTACATAAAGGATCTATAGTTTATATTCATCAAAAGTATAGAGAAAGATTTAAAATTTGTAGTGAGAATAAAATGATTGCCATTTTGTGATATAATTTCATCTTTGTGATATATATTATTGTGAGTCTAATAAGAAGTGTAGAACTCCTATTAGTTATAATTTGCTTTTCTAGAAAAAACTGTCATCAATACGGAAATTATAAACTGTATTTTATTTTTCCCAATTTTCAAACTAATGTGTATATTGTTTGTCATATATAAGTATTCACATTATATGTGTATGTACATGTTTCAATACTTCAAAATTCTATTCATAATTACCTTTCTGCCCTACTAGTTGTCAGGTTTATATGTGAGTTTTCCTAGTCCCTGGTAAATTGCCTTGTGTTCAGTAAAAAGGAAATAATTGGAAATATATTTGTTGACTTGATTATGTAATAGAGCAAAGTGTTGAAATTATTTTAATTAAACTGGCTTAAATTTCAAAATATGTTAATATGCTTATGCATATACAAGGAGATATGTCAAAATAATTTTTATATATTTTAAATAATTTTTAATAACATTTAAAATATCTTAAATTTAAAATATCTTAAATCTACTGTATTTCTCTAAGTAAGTAAGTAAGGAGTATGATTCTGATTTTGATCTTTTTCAAATAACACAGGTGTATTAGCTCTTTGTAAAGATAAATAGTGTATGAATGCATTTTTGTGAAATTTGTAACAAAAATTTCAACTTGTTTATGAAAGAATATATTTCCAGAATGGACTTCCTATACATTTGCAAATGTACACTGAGTGTATGATCTGACATCTCTCTCAATATATCTGCAGTATCTGCATTTTCTTTGGTTTCAGTTCTTAACCAAATCCTATTGCTTCCATGTGAAATGTTTCCTTTGAAGTCAATGGAAGCTCTGCATTTGGGAGAGATTCATGGTGTGTGGAGAGAGATGAGAATTGCAAATGTGGTTTTGAAACATCATAAAAAAACATACTTGTTCAAAAATTTAAACAACTGAGCTGAAAATTGATATATAATATCAATGCATTTCGATTCCAAAACCTCAAACTTGAATTGATTCTTTGTTTTGTTCAGTGTTATTTCTAATATATCTAAAATATGAAATTGCAAATACCTGAAACAACTTCAAGGAGTTCTCATGTCATCCTTATTTACAAGACTGCACAAGCAGTAACATTTCAGTTCCATCATATTTACCTAAAACTTGTTATACCCCCAAATATCTTCTCATGCTCATTGTAAAATTTTCTTTCTACTTCTCTATTCAGTTATTATTATTATTATTATTTTGAGACAAAGTCTTGCTCTGTCACCCTTGCTAGAGTGCAGTGTGTCATCATAGCTCAGAGCAAGCTCAAACTCCTGGGCTCAAGCAGTCCTCCCGCCTCAAGCACACCACCACACCGGCTAACTTTTCTGGCTAATTTTTTGTAAAGATTCGGTCTTGCTCTTGCTAAAGCTGTTCTCAAACTCCTAGCTTCAAGCAATCCCCCCACCTCAGCCTCCCAAGTAGCTGAGACTACAGGTGCTCACCACCACGCCTGGCTAATTTAAAACATTCAAATCCAAATATACCTGTAATTATTTGTTGTTTTATCTATAATACGATGTACAGATAAAGTGTTTTTCCCACATAGAATCTTCTGAGTGTTGCCTTTTCCACAAATCAGATATCTCTATGTGTTTTGGGTCTGTTTTTTCATTCTCTTCTGCTCCAATAACCTTTCTACCTTTTAACCAATAAAATTCTCTTCTAATAGCTGTATCATTAAAATATATTATGTTATTAGGTAGAAAATCTGTCCTTTTAATTTTGTATTCTTCTTAAGGAATGTTTTGACTATTCTTGGCCATATTTATTTCCACATACAAAGCTCAAAGTGTTTTTCCTTTAAGCTTCAGGTGCCTGAGGACATCCATATACCATGGTAAGTAAGTAGGCAGTGGGATGTTAATCTCCTCATGCTGAGAGTAGGAGACGTCAGTATATAGAGATCAGTTGAAACCATGAGACCAGAAGAATGAGGTATGTGGAGAGAGAAAAGAAGCAAGGGGATCTATTATATTAATAAAAACCTGTTGATTACTAACATTTAAGGAGCAAGAAGATTTAAAATCTTCAGTGTGTATCCAGAGAGGTAGAAGGAAAAGCGAAGGCGAGAATTGTCAATGAAAACAGAGACAGAGAGCATTTCAGGGAAAGAATTGCCACAATTCCATATGATGGATGTCATATTAGATAAATACTGAAAGTGCAATTAGTGTCCTTAAAGGCAATGCCTATAGTTGCTGATTCGAATGTGTTTAGCAGTAAGTGGGAGAGGATGGCATGGAGTCAGCAAATGTGGACAAATATAACCAAATGCGGAGTGTTAGATTAGACACTCAGTGCTAAATAGATAGTGATATTTGCAATTTATCTTTTCGGGATGTCTGAAAGGCCTATATTTTAAAACATTTTTTTCTTTATAGCTTTTTAAAAGTCTCTTAAATTTTAGAGACTATTAGCCCCATCCAGATGACTCTTGAAGTACAGTAAAAACCCTATTACCTGATGTTATTTGAGCAGTAGCTAGTCAATTAAAAACAAGTTATTTGAGGTAACAAATCATAAAAATGATACATGCATACATTAAAGTTTGTTTTAATTTAAAACATGAAAATATATTTTACTCATCCTATATTGCAACCTATGAGAGGGATCAATATTTTACCGTAGAAGCTGAGTCAGACTTGCTTGCATTAGAAATAACCCAGGTTGTAATCTAGGTTATTTGAGTTATCAATTTGCTTTATATTTCAATTTTTATAAAATCTACATTTAGCCAGATCCTTGGAAGAAGAAGTTGTGAATCCATGGGATTTAGTCTTTGATGGTCATAATAGTCCAAGCAAGAAAACTCTAAGGGGAAGCTGGAGTTTCCAAGAGAACAGAGCAAAAGCTGACAGGGCAACTGAATTTCCCCACATATGGACCTGTCTTTTCTATGTTAAATATGTGAAAGTGTATGTATTTTTATATATAAGGGTGTTAATTCCTTCATAGCTCAATTGGGAATGCCCAATAAAAATAACTCTATTACTGAAACTTGACTCTCTGGACATTAAACAGTAGGACTTGAGCTTTAGAAATTTCCATTATACTAGATTGTATCTGTGAAAAGTCACTATATGATTGGAGGGCAGTATTATGTCATTTCTATGTTATGCAAATCAATATATACAAGTATTCTTTGTATCATCTCTATGGATGAAACAGAAATTAAATTATAAAGTGACTTACCTTTTGAGGTCATTGTCTGATTCAATGATACTACTGATTTACACAAGAGGAAAATACAGAAAATGAGGAAACGTCACTTGGGAACTCAGGTGTAAAGATTACTACCTGTACAAAACTCAAAGCTTAGCAGTCTAACCTCTCTATTTAAGAGTTTCTCACAGAGGATTCAAGTGGCATACATGATAATCACTTATATGTACTTAAAAATGCAGGTTCATTGGTTCTATTTCATTCTGTTGAAAAAGAATCTTCAGAGAGTAGATCTATAAGTATTATTAACAAGGTACTCAGATGATTTTTATGCAAAATTCAAAAACTTTCACCCAATTATCCATGTAAAGGCTTGACATACGTCTATCACTAAAAAGACATTTTGGAAAAACATACAAAAAATGTTTTTTTTATATTACTAAAACTAAGAATAAAGAATATTTCTACCAATTATTTTGAATCTTTTCTAATTCTGTTAAAAAAAAAAAACAGAAAAATTCTTCTTCCAGCAAAAGAGAAAGATGACTTACCAGAGACTTGCATGGGAAAAGTAAGATCTTAAGCATTTAATAAATAATGAAATTTGATGGAAGTATTTTAACTAAATATGCTAACATATAAAAAATTAAAATGATTTTAACAAATAAAACAATAGAGATATGTTTTTAACTATACTGTTTAAAGAACACAAACAAAGATGGAAAAGTAAGAAAAAGCTAATGTTAGTGCTTAAATGTTTCTCTATTTTCATGTCAGTTTTTGTCTTATATGTTGGTTCTAATATGTATTTTATGGAATATCACCATTTAGATTATTAAATTAAAAATAAAGAAGAAATTGTCATGAAAATAGGAGAGAAGCCTAATAGTGGGCTATGAGAGTTTTTTGGAGATTTCAAGTTATGTGGCTGAACTAAAAATAGCCAAGGAAAAGAATGTATCAACTAAAATGTGGGAATTAATTTATATACACATGAGGCTTTACATGGAAAATAGACATATAATCCATAAACAAATGAGAAACTTTTATCCATTACATTGTGTTAGTTTCTAACTATACCATTCAGTAATAAGTTACTAAATTGTTGCCTTGATCTTTTCTAATACTAAAGAATAAAAACAGATTTTAACATCTTTGTATCAAACTTCCAAAGTATTTGTTCAAGAAATATTTTTTAAAAGCATCGAAGTGTTGCAAATGAATTCCATATGGCATGCTTACATATGCTAAAAGCAAACTTTATTTTTCTAATCTAGGAGAACATCTGTACTTTATAACACATTTTTTGGGTATGTGTGATAGTCTGTTTTTCGTACCTAATGGTTGGGCCAGCATTACACTCTTTTTCTTAAATAGCAGGAGTGCATTTCCAACTTTGTTTTAATTAGCCCAAAATTGATAACTAAGCTTTTTTTGTTTGTTTTTTTCATAGTTATGCCTAATTTTAAAAGTAATACTCGAAGATCATCATGCATTGATAGCTGCAGGGCTGGATGGAGGTTAGAGGAAATTACCTGTCACTGACAGCCAAGCATTCTATGTTCTCATAAGCCAAAAGGGCTAAATGTTATTTTGTGTTGATCCTTCATGCAGATCATCTCATTTCTATAAAAAATTAGACTCATATATGTATATATATGTTATTTTTACATGTTGACAAAGAAATTCAAGTTAACATGCTTTTTAACCCTACACAAAACTTCCATTTTGTGCAATTTAAATGAGTGAAATATGACAAAATGTGAGAGAGTCAAAACACTTTCTTGACTAAGTATTTGTAGCTAATTTTATTTCAGATAATTATCCTTCCATTTTAGCAAAGTTTTTCTAATCAGAAATATTTTATAATTTTTTGTGCTAATGAAAGGATATTTGTTGTAAAGAACATTTTAGTTAACTGTTGGTTTTGATACCAACATCATGGTTATTGGAAGGAGAGTGTATCACAACACTGCAACTGAGAAAATCTCTATAATTTTTTTTTTCATTTCAACCTCAAAACAAAACTGTCTTTAAAATTTTAGTGAATACAGTGAGGCTCACAAATTTGAAATTAGTATGTTACAAAAATATGATTTGTGCTCTACGAAACAGGGTAGACTGGACTGATACAAAATGACTTCAGAATTATCCCATCTTCTGTACATGCAGTTGCTTTGATTTTGGTTATCACTCCCCTAGTGTTTTCTCTGGAAGGCAGCTGATTACTTAGTCAGTGGTTAGTTATTTGTAAACTATATTGCTTACATTTTAATATGGCTCTGTATGTATCTGTTTCAAAAGTTTTGATTGTGCTTCTGAGCATTAAAGCTTTCATCCACTGATCCATAAAGGTAAAGTACAAAAAACAACCAGAGTCTGGAGATTGTATGTGTGTGTATGACATAAAGTTCATTGCACAAGTATATTTTTGCTGTCTTTCTCTTTCTTTCTTTCTTTCTGGTCTCTGTCTCGTCACTGTCTCTCTCTCTCTCTCTCTCTCTCTCTCTCTCTCTGTCTCTGTCTCACACACGTGCAAACACACACATGTACACACACACTTAAATCTCACAGATCCTTCTAGGGAATGGGAGCCAATACAGCAAGGATCATAAGTGATTAAGTCTTTCCACTTTATGTAGCAGGCTTCAATCAGGTTATTACACTCTACCTTGAGGTTATGGCACTTACTTTAGGTGTGATGAAAATATGCATTTACATTTAACTAATTTTTGCAGGAGGAGAGGAAGGCAACATTTTACATTAAAAGAGAGAGAGAGAGAGAGAAGCTATTTCCATGATACATTTATTCTTAGGCTATGAGTCACTGCACTGCATTTAATTGTTTTATTGACATTGACGATAGAATACTGCAACATTTTCTTTTCCTGCTTATCACTTTAGTAGATTGCTAGATTACTTTCTACTGATTAAAATGGCTATTTCTTACCCAACTTGCTTCTTATAGTGTCAGTTGATATTTAAAAGCAATAGGTAATCCATCTCCCTTTCATAGTTTACATAATATTTGAAATTTTGTGTGATTTCTAGGCAAGAATCCTCTTTATTCACCATGACTTCTTGTTTCTAGGCTTCAATATAATATTCATCAGCTTCAAAATTATAACATGAATTCTTCAATAGCACTTCCTTTACCAGACCACCGAAAAAACTAATGCCTGGCATCCCGACTCTTTACTTTTATTTTTAAAGTTTTAAGATGGCTTAGTTGGACATATTACCATGAACAAGAAAGAATTATAATACTATACAGGACTATCAGTTGCCAAATTTAGAATTAAATACATCAATTATCAGTATCCCTGACATATATAGTAAGAAAAAAAAATGTCTTTTATTAAAATCTTGACACTAAAAGAGGAATTTGATTTATAAAGTTTTCTAAAGTTATTTCTAAAGTTATATAGTAAAAGTAGACTTAGAAGTAAAATAGACAACTGCTTCTTGAAGCCTATTACCCTTTTACATGATATCATGATAGTGTTGTGCTTCATGCCACACATATGTCGTTGGTCATAGCAAATGATGTGACCAAGCTCAGTATCACCAGACAGAGAAGTAGACTATACTCATCGTGAGTCATTGCAAAGGTGTGGATGCAGGGTGGGGGTGAGGGTGAGGGTGTGAAAGTTGAGGCCAATTATGTAACCTACCACTCCATTTCTTCTTATTATTTAGAATGTCAGTAATATTTTATATAAGATGACTTAGAGCCAAATGGATATGATAATTAAGTATGTTTCTTGTAGGTTTAGTGACTTAACATAGATATTTAAATATTTAGAGATAAATTCTTTTATATTTTAATTTATGAAACTTCTTATATCAAACAGAACATTTTCTCACTCTACTCAATGGTTCTTTATTTTATTTCCTTTCCTCTCTCCATTCCAGGAAAAATTTTGAACGTTTATTTTATGGTTAGTTATTGAGAGTACAGGCTGTAAGTTCAGATTACCCAAATAAAAATCATGCCACCTATTCATTGTTTGATTTAAGACACATCATTTGTTTTCTGTAGTCCACATTTTTCTT
>VBSM01001124.1:25547784-25590725 GCA_008086735.1 Cheirogaleus medius
CTCTTTTCTATTCAAAGATCAATTTGCTATCACTTGAAATAATCCTCAATGTAAATGAGGTTAAATATGACTTACATAGTCTTAAAATACTCTGATTATTTATGATATACTTGTACATATTTGTGGTTAAATATATAACAGTACTTTTTAATCAAACCAAAACATCTTAAAGATTATGTTCTACATCCCACTGTTTAAAGGCTATGTAAAATCACAGAGATGCCATTGTCTATGTATAGTATTTTATAAGGTGATAGGCTAAAAGCATGCGGAACATTGGCTAGAAAGCTAAGTTCACAAATGTTCTTACTTTGTATTAAAAAAATCCATAACTAACTTTATTTTTCAGCTTCTTACTTAGAAAAGATACAAACCAGTCCTGCAGCAATTATTAAAAGGAAAGATCTGATAATATCATAGAAGATTACCCCAAAGAGAAAAGAGAAAGACCTATGTCCTCTAAAATTCAATAGAATAATAAAAAGAGGTTAGAAACATCAATGGGAGAAGTATGATAAATACAGAGCTGGTGCATTTTAATAGATCAAATGACATGAGGTGAAAACTAAGGTTTTCTCAAAGCTAAATGAAAATAGCTACTCTGTAATAACAAGCTTAGGAAAGGATAAATCCCTCATTGAGAGAAATTTTATTTTATTCAGTAACTATTGGAGAATTTTTATTTTTTCAAAAGAATATTTAAAGAAAGACTAAATTTGTTATATGTAAAAGTTTACACAAATGGTAAGCAATTAGATTTTATATGGTACCTATCATGGAATCATTCTCAAAATATATGCATAAAAATGAGGTGCTGATGGTGACCATTCAATACTTGGTCTCAAGTAAAAGCAAGTGGACAAGCTGAGCTGTAATATCTGGGCAATATCCTAATGCAACTCTCTACCACCCTTACCAATCTCTCCCCAGCCATGAAGACCTTTTCTGTTTCTCACTCTGCTGCTCCTCTTCCTTTTCTTCCTCCCTCTTTCTCTTGTCATGAATATTGGGATATATAGACATAGACCCACAAATGGAGAAAGATAAATTATACAATTATTATCAAAGTTCAACGCTACTGGAGACTTGAGTTAAATGATAGCAATTCAGAAATAACCCAAATTCAGTTTTCAACTTATCCAACAGGGGAGAATGACACTTTCAATACAAACAGAAATGTCAAATCAGAGCAGAGACGAGGAATCTTGAGGGTCAGGAAGAAAACACAAGAGAGGTAGCATGTTATACTGCTCTTGAAGAATGAATAAGCACTTTACAAGTAGAGAAATTGGGAGAAGGACATCCCAAAAAGGAAGAACATTGTATGTAAACACACATTGGTTTTGAAGACAAGAGATTCCTGAGTTGCATAATATTCAAGCCAGAAAGTAGAAAAAAACAAACCTGACCCAGGAGCCTACTCTGACCTGATCACTTTTTGGACGTTGGCTCAATCCTAACTTCAGATTTGCCCAGTGTAAGGAGTCACTAAATTATAATTAATTTCTACTTTTTTAATGATAATACCTTATTCTGTCTCCTTTTATGATTTGCTACTGAAATCCCACAGAATTTGAAATACAATTTGTCCGAATACCAGAGTCAAATGATCTTACTCAAAATCCCTGTCCTCACTCCTGTATCACAGGTACTGGTTTTAGTATACAGAATACATACTAAATATATAAACTCATACATGTAGTACATAAAATGAGAATTTGTTTAAAATGAGTGGTTCTACCTGTGTGTATGTTGAGATCAAGGCAATATGAAGATGCAATTATAAGACAATTTACTCTTATTGTGAGAAAAAAAGAAGGAGGTTCTAGAAGAAGTGAAAGGAAAACTCTAATATCTGCATAACACAAACTCTTAAAATGTTACCATGAACCTGTCATGTTGTTTTTATATTTTTCTTAGAGTTTATTTGTTTTAAATATATCATAACCACTGGTCTGTTTAGGTATATTGACCCCATTCTAACTTTTTCCCCCTTGATAAATATCATTAGTCTATAAAATATGTACAACAAATTACTATGAAATAATTAGCAAATACCTGCTTTCACTTTTCTTGTTTGCCAAATTTATTTGATATTTATAACATTAGCCATACACATATTCATTTCAGAATGGATAAAATGAAGGAAATAAATGCTCTTACAAAATTCTAGTCTCAATCCTTAGAATTGTTCATAAATTCTAAATAAATAAATAAAACTTAAAGGTGAAGAAGAAATTTATTATAAATGTTTATGAAACCCAGAATTCTAGGATTTCTGGGTTCTTCAACTCTGTATCCATAATTCACCAGGAAGGACTGAAGATGCAGCTTTCCAGGGGTAGCAGAGTGTGATTAACAGGGTAGCCTGAGTACAACCTGGGAGCAAAGAAGACAGAGGTTGATATGGGCTAAAAAAAGGAAAGAACACACACAACTTTAACAGACTATGTTCGATATAAGGCTTGAATAATGGACACAGTGACAAATGCCTAGGGCTAAGGAAGGATGTCTGGAAGTCAGGAACAATATGACTGAGGGGTCCAAGGCAGTTATGCATGATGTTCCAACAGGAAAGTTCTATTTGACCCCAATTTTTGCAAGTATGAGCATTAAAATGCTGGTTTGAAAAAAATAAGTGCTCTAATGGAAACTTCTTTCCCCACTTTCTTTACTTCCCAGTCATACCTTCATACTTTAGACGATGGGATATTGGTGGCCTTTTATTTATTTATTTTTTCACTTGGTAGATCCTACCTTTATAAATAATTTGGTCTCTGCTAAGAACAGAAATGAACAACATGGCTATAAATAATTCCCATTTATCTCTAAAAAATTGTGTGACATAAGCAAATTCAGTCACACATTGTAGTGAGTTATAACCAAAGGATAGTGTTATTCTCATTTTAACCTTTGGCATTACATTGGAACTTACTAACCTGCACATTGCCAGATGAATTTCTTGAGCTTTATTCTTCTAGTCAATCAACTTTGGCCCAAAGTGTTAAATTAAAAAGAACTTCACCATGTTATTTCCAACATTTTATCCCAGAAGCAAATTTCAATAGAACAAACTAGTAGCTACATTAAGGATGCAGGAAGCAAGAACAAAAAAAAAAAAAAAAAAAGAAATAAAGAATCAGGATCGAGCTTCCCATATCATCAAAATGAGGCAGATCTTCACTCCAAAAATTTTTCCAAAGTTGTGGGAGGAGATTGTATCATTGTGATATAATTTTATAACTATATGCTTCAGCACCATTTAGTATATAAATAACTCATTTTATCCAAATTCACTCAGTGTTTGGGATGCCTAGATTTTTGTACCTTTGAAATGATAAATTATAGATATTTAAATATTGCAATTTTATTTTAAAAAATAAACAAAACAGCTTTGCCTCTACAGTCTAATTCTGCCTGCCACATTATTCACTATCAAAAAGAGAATGGTTTGTTATTGCAACACATTGGACTGCATAGCACGGGATAGTTTTTATGTTCTATACACTCACCCTTTGTGGAACTATACTTTCCAATTTACAACAGGAAATCCAATTCTATAAAAACCTAATTATTTCATATGGTGGACTCAGCATGACTCTCCCCTCCACTCCTTCCCCCTTTATTTGGCTGGGTGATGAGTGTACTTCCTCTGGAGGTTTATATTTTTTCAACTCAGCTACATTTTAAGAACACACACACAAAAAGGGATTTGGCACACATCTTTTCCCATCTCCTCTCAGTAATTATAGTTAATGAAACTACGTGTGTTTTTTCACTTGTGTGGTCCTCTGGAAAAAAAAAAAAACAGTTTATATTTTATTCCAAAAAATGTCATTTCAGTATTCTGGTTAGTTCAATATTATTATCTTTTTCAAGGGTAACAAGCAGATTCATTCCAAAAATATGTTAATAATTATGGTATTAACCAAGAAAGAAACTGCTGTACTTCAGAATTAAAATTCATCGTCTGCTGCTCTGTTCTGTAATAACTAGGTCATCAGTTTGGGTGCTCCTGCTTAACATGCATTTACTATCCATATGTATTCCCTCACCTAGAGGCCTGATATTTTTAATGAGATTATATCAAAGGATGTGAAGGCTGGAGAGTAGTAACATCATTTTACTGGGTAATTCCCAGAACTCTGATCCATTTCAGTGAGGCAATTAAGACTGCTGACTACAATAAATGATACTAAGAGATTATTGAGGTTTTTCTGCATGAGTGCATAGTTTAAAAAATAATTTAGGTTTACTTAACATAAAAAACACTTCCAGAGGGGAAAAATGTAGGGTTTTTTTTTTTTTTCTTTTCATTTTTCAATTTAGCTGGATGCATAGAAGCGATTTTCTCTTACTGTGCCTGTGTGGCACTTATGTGCACTCTGATGATAAATGATTTCTTTGAGGTGTACTAAAAGAAGTAGATTTTAATTATATGCTTTTCATACATGTCACTAATGTCTATACTGTTCGTTAGCATTATATTCACTATGTTGTTTGGCTGGGGAAGACTAATAAGCCTAAATATCGTTTTTTATCAAAAGCTGTGTGCATTTTAGCCTCTTTTCTCCACATCAGCTGATTCCCGCCACTGCCTCTAAAGACAATAGGAGAGTTCCTAAAAACAAACACAGGGAAATCAAAGTTTGTTGTCTTGAAGAGTTAATTCCGACAGAGAGGTGACCTTTATCCCTACATTCTCGCTCTGTTTTTATTTTATTTTATTATTTTTTTATCAAGCCTCTCCAAAGGGACTCATCATATGCAGGGTTCTATGAAGAGAAAAAGAAGAGCATTGTCCTTATCACCTCCTTCCAGAAAGTGGCAGAGTAATAGGACTTTGTAAGGCGAAATGAAGCCCAGTCTGATGGCTGCTGATTAAAAATTGACTCTGCCACATCAAAGAGGAGTTGAAGGTGAAAATGATGATCACTTCCCTCTCCCAGGGACCCTGCACCATTTCTTTTATTTAACCTTGAAAGGTTCTTTCTGAATAAGATAATATCCCTCGAGTCCATTCTGCCTTGGCAGCATGGAAAAATGTAGATCAGTGTGCCTATTCTTTATGAAAAAAAATGGGATTTTGTTAATGACATAGCACTTTAAAGTGATGGCTTGTATGTGGTAAATGCTGAGAAATTAATTATAAAATGCTTCTTAGACTGCAGATCAAATTAATTGCTCATATGCAGCTACTAAAAAGACGACTGTAAACCTGAACTGCCTTTACTGCTTTTTCCTGATCATTTTCACCCTTAGATACAATATAGTTGCCTATGCCCGTTTTTATTTTTACTGCATTTTTGAAATGCTGAATTCTCAGAAAGGTTGTCATTTGTTGTATTTTATCCTTATACATAAAAAGAAAATTGTCTTTTTTTAAAATTTCAACATGTATTGCAGTTCTGTATTTCCTGAATATCTTATGCTATCCATTTGGAGATGCAGTCCCCTGAGTATCTGAATATATAAGTATACACATACATAAAACTACAGATACACATACAGTCTAACCAGACAAACACATGCATATAGATAGTTAAAATATCTGTAAAAATATTACAAAACATTTTAGTATTTCTCAATAAACACAGGATGTGAATCTACACAAAACTATCAAATAAAGAGATAAAGAAAACAACATTTTATCCAGCTTAAAAACAAGTAACAATGTATGTATAGAATGTATAAAGATTTGATGATGCTTAGGAAAGATTCCTATACATTTATTTTAGATTGTCCTATTGGTCCTCACTCCTCATTAGAGCAGACATCACATTTCCAAAAAGGCCATTTCCGCTTTCCTCAGTTCTGTCTGTAATTGTATAATTAAGAAATTTCTCAAGGCTTGCCACAGAAATCCAAAACACACTTCAAATACTGGAGAGTAATTAGAGTTTTTCATATATATTAAGAATGACTTGGAATGACTTTCATATATATTCCAATGACTTGGAATTCTTAATATATAAATTTAAAAGAATAAAATGAAAATGGCATATCGGAGTAAATAAAATATTTTGAAATATTAATTTCCTGAATAATTTTCCTAGTGAAGAAATGGATCATCACTTACCTAACAGACTATGTAGCATACAGTTCCCATACTTTTCATCTATGCATTGCACAAAATTTATATAGAGGTGACAATTGTGAATCTAAGAATAAAATCAGATCTATAAGATGATGTACATTTAAATTCATCATATGTAATCAAAAATGTATTATCAAGTTTTTGATTTGTTCTTGAAATATTAAAATAAAATTTTATAGTCTTGCTAATGACTGGGGAAAAACATCTCTTTTTAACATGGAAGAAATTGTGATATACAATTATATGAGAAAAGAACAAGTAAACTACTAAAGGGCTTAAAATTTTAAGAATAACAATATACATGCACACACTAATGGAAAGAGAGACATATATAAAATAAGAACATTGATGGTTTTTCTGATATTGATATTTTTTAATTTTAACATTTTTCTTAAAAAAATATTATTTTTATCCTTTTAATGCCAAGTCTAATACAATTATAATTGGAAGTAAATGATTTGAGTCAATTTCTACCTTGAATATTTGTTTGTCTGCTTTCAAATAGCCAATTTCTAAAACTATCCATATTTCCTTTTAATGTATATGTCTGAAGATAACCCCTTCTAATTATAATATACACTATGAGAAAATGACCCTCAGATAAAAACATTTAATATCATTTTATTACTGGTTTTCATTACCCAGTAATATATTTCCTATTAAAATTTGACAATGCATTCAAGATATTTAAAATTTAATCTATTTGTATTCTAAACTTTGTAATATTAATTATATTATATTCCATGGAAGGTAAAGAATTATTAATATAAATACATGGCCTTTTAAATGTGTTCCTGCTTTCCTACAATATTGTTCTACATTTTTTCCAATCAAATTAAAATAAATTTTTGTTTGCTGTTTATAGCTACAATCTGGCTCTGCTTAAGGCATGTATTCTTTGTTCAACAAAACAAGAAATTAAAGAAGAAAATTCGTTAATCCTGTTTTTTGCTATTTATTTTTTCAAATAATTTTTATTTTTTAATTCCGCTGATCTCTAAGCTTCTTGAAAGCAAAGACCATTCTTTGTTTTTCTTTTGTTTACCTGATGTTTAGCTTAATGCCTAGAACATAAATGGCTTTCAAAAACATTTTTGAATAAATATCTCTAATGAATACAAACTTTTAAAAATATATTGGATTCACAAAGAATTAAGTGAAAACTTATATCCGCATGTTCAAACCAGTTTGTGTGTGTCATTAGTGGTTCTCCAGTGCTATCATAAACCAAGCTGAATTAAATTAATTTATCAAGGCTGTTGTCAGTGTCTGCAAGAAAGAGATACAATGATTTATATTGGTTATTAAGGTTCACAATACAACATATCAACAACTTTCTTCTGATTAGAATGTCTATTTCGAGATGGCAAGTGAATTATTCCCCCAAACCCACCTAATGCATATGGCTCATCTGATCCCATATGGCTGGTGCATCTCTCACATGGATCTGGGTAAACAGTCTCAATCTCTTGCTTTAATCCAGAGTTTCTCTACCTTGGCATTATTGACATTCGAGTCAGATCATTCTTTGTTATGGGGAGTGTCCTTCACATCATAGAATATTTAGCAACATCTGGGACCTCTTCCTATTTGATGTCAGTAGCACTACTCCCCCTACTCTGAGCCATGTATGAAACATGAATGTCCAAGACATTACCAAATATCCCTTAGGGCAGGAGTCCCCAACCTATGGTGAATTGTATAATTATATCATTATATATTACAATGTAATAATAATAGAAATAAAATGCGCAATAAATGTAATACGCTTGAATCATCCCGGAACCATCCCGTCCACTCCCCGGTCCATGGAAAATTTGTCTTCTATGAAAAGAATCTCTGGTGCTGAAAAGGTTGGGGACCACTGCTCTAGGAAACACAATTTCTACCAACTCACACCCCAAAGCCACTAACAACCACTGCCCTAATTTTACAGAACAGCTTAAGAGCGTAGTGTTGCTATTAAAAATGCCCAAAGAAAATCCTAAAACCATTCTGTGGCTAGCATTTGGTAGGTTTTTAGACTTCTTAATTAAGCATTGTGTATTACAACCCATGGAAAATCTTGCCATATGTTTTATTCACATGCCTTATTATTCTGTCTATTTCTTTTCTGTAGTGTTTCCTATGTTTTATGTAAATTTTTTATATAACACTGGTCTTGTCAAATTGCAAGCACTCTAACATGGTAGACAGTTTCACTTTTTTCACCAGTCTCCCCTTTCAGCTCTATTGGGTCTGGGTGTGATTACAAGGATTTCAAAAATGTTAAGTGATGCAATCTCATTTCATTAATTGAAATCAATTCTAGTTTATTTTAAAATTTTGGCCTGAAAATTCAAAATTATTCTAGCTTGAACAATCATTGCTTAAATTAGAAAGGGTGGTGGCATATTCTCGTTCTAAGACACCTTCCCCCCATTTTTTCTAGGTGTATTATCTCCAGGGGTTAGAAATATGAGAAAAGAATAAAACAGACAAAAGTCTGCTTATCTGACTGCCCACTTGTTGGGGGACAGATTGTTGGTCTTGTTCTGGTTCTATTTTCTTTTCCCTGATGCTGTGGGTCTCTGCTAATTTGGTACTTCCAGGTAAATTTCGTCTGTGTGTTTTTGCTAGCCTATATTCAACACTCTTCATCCCTCTCTGCACATAAAGAACACTTCGAAAGAGACACCATACTTTTCCCTGACCCTGTCAGGAATAGATGGCCTTGATCCTTTGTTGGATTCTTTGCCCCTCACTTGACTCAGAAGCCATTGGCAGAGCACAGTAAATCCTTCCTCTTATCTAGCCTATGTGTTCATTCTTGTGCAGCCGCTAAAACCACTAGGGTTCTCCTCTGTCACCTTGTGGGCCTGTAAAGTTATGGAATGGAATAGGAATTACTCAGATCATGTTCCCAGGTATTAATACCTTACAACGTAGTCCCTTCAGGTCCTACTGGGGTAAGCTACTCTGCAGATCCTTTTATCTTCAGCCACCCAAAGAACAGCGGCAGGCTGCAGTCTATGTTCAGAAATGCCCTCAAATTTCAGGGAAAAAAATGTTAAATATGCCTCCCTTCTTCCTCTTATTTAAGAAATGGGACTGAAAATAGACACATGTTAATTTGTTAGGCTCCCAGAACAACCTTCAGAGAATTCTTTTATCACGTACTCTGCGGTGCTGGAGGTACAAGAGGGTGTTAGATAAGCTCAGTGTGTGTCTCCATTTTATAAACATCTCTAATCTTTAGGATTAACTCTTGTAACTCTACTTACTTGGGTTTGGGGAAAGAACATTTATCACCCCAAATAAATCACTCCACAAAAGACTTATAACTCTTATCGCTTTCTTATGTCAGTCTTGTTCTAAGATCCCTTTTTGTACTCATAGCTCTCTGCCAGCCCTTTGGAGAAGTGGTTTGCCCCATCTGACGATGGCTTCCTTTGATGCTTGCTTTCCCTATCTTCAGATTTTGACCACATTTTTAGGACAAAAGGGGAAAAAATTTACATGATATCCTGTTTTCTACACATGACTTAAGTTCTTGCTCTTCTCCCATAGGATTTACCTTAAGCAGGAGTGAATTGTTCCTTAATTTGATGGTGGCAAGAAAGAAAACTTAACCCAATACTTTGCCTTTATTTATATAATTGTGATGGGTAATTTTATATGTCAACTTGGGGAGTGTTTTTGGATGAGATTAACATTAACATTGTGAACTTTGGGTAAAGCAGATTGCCTTCCATGTGTGAGTGGGCCTCATCCAATCAGCTGAAGGCCTGAATAGAACAAAAAAGCAACCTCCCCAAGCAAGAGAAAATCACCCAGCAGACAGCCTAAGGACATTATCTGTGCCATCAGCTCTATTAGATATTTAGCCTCCTAGCACAACCTGCAGATTTTGTATTTCTCAGGTTCAATAATCATGTGTGCCAATTCCTTATATTTTATCTCTCTCTCTTTCTCTCTTTCTCTAATGGTTCTATTTCCCTGGAGAACCCAGACTAATACAATAATTAAGAAAAAAAGGTGTTCACCTATATTGCATCTTATATTCATTAAAATATACAAAGGACCTAAATTAATTTTTCAGTTTAAAATTACTTTTCATTTCCAACGTATTCTATAATAGAGTGCTGGATTTCTAATTAGTGCTTCTCTTTAATTGACAAGGGTATCAGGGCATAAGTTTGATTTGTATGTATGCCTTTGACATATGGCCTTAGACACTGAATATGCCAAATATTGTGAAAGGGATGTATTCTCATTCTTTCTTCACATATATATATAATATATGTGTATATATATATATATATATATTCTATCTAGTCCTAAGTGTCTCAGAGTTCACTTCATATGAAGTCCATTTTGAGGGGAAAAAAACAGTCTCATACAAATTGGCTTGCTTTTGATGCTATCTTTAGAAGAGTCTGTTTTCCTGTTGCAAAAATGAATTTATTAAATTGTTATCAGTGAACGTTTCATTTATAATTGTGCAAATAACTAAATAGAAAAGTCTCATCAATACAGAATTGTAGTTTCTATGCATATACTTTGAATGTTCTTGTTGTTATAACTATTTTTGAATTTTCTTTTCTTTCCAGATTCCTCCAGAAGACAGTGCGAACTTCTTCTATGAAACTGGTATAGAATGAACTTAAATATGGCAATGGTCTAATCTCAGACTTCTACTCTGAGCTGAATTAGAATTACTAATAACAGTTAAGCATTTATGATTTGTGATAATAGTACAAGAGAATGTTTAGAAACAAATATAACAAGGTGACTTATTATTTCCCTGGATTTTATGTTTGATGTTAGAGCAAGAATGAAAGGCTATCCCGTGATGTTATATGGTAATATAATGCAACACTGCAAAAATGTAATTGGACTGCAAGATTTTGAGATACTAACAATCTAAGAATTTCTTTTTAGAAACTCAGAAAAAAAGAGAATATGAAACAATTATCATTTAATATATTAAAGAGACAACAGTAGATATTAGGTACACTGTTATATATAGAATTTCTTTTCCATGTTACTTTACTAGGCATTCTTAGAAAAATAAAACTTTAAAAAAATCTTTCTGAAATTTTATCCAATAACTTTTAAATTTCAATTACAATTTTACTTTTATTGTTTGGAGAAAGTCTTCATTAAGAATCTAGAATTTCTGTATGAATTTTGCAGTAGTAATATTTAAAGAAGTTTGGAGTGAACAATTATGACAAACATAAAATAGTGTGTTGAAAAACTCAGGAAATTTAAAACAAAATGTTATTTATTCCTTATCTGGAATCTATCTCTAACTCAGTCATTTATAATATTGAAAGGAAACAAAACATTACCATCTATACACATTGGTTTTCTTAGCTCAAAGTGGGTTTCATTTTTAAATAAATTTTATTACACATCCCTTCACAGCCTCCCTGCCAACAATATCATGCACGAAAGAGATCCAGTTTTTTGCTATGGATGAAGCAACATTGATACATCATTGTTGTCCAAAGTCCACAGTTTACGTTAGAGTTCACTCTCAGTATTATACATTGTATGTGTCTGACAAATTTATAATGACCAATATTCATCATTATAGTATAATATTATACGGAATAGTTTTATGGCCCTGAAAATCTCCTGTGTTCTGTCTAGTCACCCACCTTCCCTCTTAACCTCTAAGAATCACTGATCTTTTTTCACTTTTTCCATAGTTTTGAATTTTTCAGAATGTCGTATAGTTGAATCATGAAGTATTTAGCATTTTCACATTAGCATTTTTAATTTAGTAATAATATACATATACAGTTCTTTCATGTATTTCTGTGGCATGATACATGGTTTTTAGCGATGAGTAATATTTCATTGCATGAATATACCCCAGTTTATATCTATTCACCTACTGAAAGGACATCTTGTTTTCTTCCAAGTTTGACAGTTATGAATAAAGCTGCTATAAAAATTCATGTGTAAGTTTTTTTGTGTGTATAAGTTTTCAATTCAACTGGGTAAATACCAAGGAGTGCAACTGATGTATCATGCAATAAGATGTTTAATTTTGTAAGAAGCTGTCAAACTGTCTTCAAAAGTGGCTATACCATTTGGCATTTCTGCTGGCAGTGAATGAGAGTCCCTGCTGTTTCACATCCTTGTCAGCATTTGGTATTACCAGTGTAATGGATTTTTGTCATTCTTAATCTTATAGTGTTATCTTATTGTTTTAATTTGCATTTTCCTGATGACATATGATGTCGATTACATTTTCATATGCATATTTGCCAACTGTATATCATCTTTCATGAGGTGTCTATTTAGATCTTTTTTTTCCATTTTTGGTCACATGGTTCAATTTCTTATTGTTGAATTTTAAGAATTCTTTGTATATTTTAGATAATAGTCATGATACTAGTCCTTTATTACATATGTTTTTTGCAAATATTTTCTTCCAGTATCTGGCTTGGTTTTTTATTCTCTATACAGTGTCTTCCACAGAACAGAAGATTTTAACTTTAATGAGGTCCAATTTTTCACATCATTTTTCCATGGATCTTGGCTTTGGTTTTGTATCCAAATCACTAAACAGATAAACAAGAAAATGGCAAAAAAATATTAGCTTTGAACAGGGATATGTATCTGAACATGCTATAATAAATTATCTAATTTTCAAATTTAACATATTCTTATGGCTCCAATAAGTGGAACAAATATCTATAAAGTGTAGCTATTTGAGAATAGATTATGGTTTAACCCCAGAACATCTGAAGAGTTGGAATTGTAAAATCTGGAATGCTCCTTGTTAGTGGAACTTAGTGAGATTACTAAGTAAGAATTTTTAGTAAGCTGATTAGAGCCTGCCTGACATTTGCAGTCCCTTTCATTCTTAAAATTTTATGATTCTGAAACACGGGATAATAACATATTAACTTAAATATGTGAACATTTTCTTTATTATCTTATTTCTACCTTGAATTTTAATCATTTATTTAGTAAATATTTATTGACTGCCTTTATACACTGCTTTTTGGAGGATATATGGGAGAGAAAAATAAATAGTCATAGAGTATGGTCACAGGGAATTTATAGTTAAGATGAAAAATAGACTTTATATAAGTAATTAACAGACATCTTAATAAGTTTAATACTAAAGAAATATTTACCTTATCTTTGGATCCCATAGTGAAAAGAACTCTTTTTATTTGTAGAAAGAATCATCAAAAAAGGAATTAATTACATAACTTCTGAGGGAGTATAAATATATGTTTTTGTGCTAATTAAAAGGAAAGAACATACCAGAATAAGGCAACAAAATTAATTTATGAATAAGATAAGCAAGAATATGATATGGTCAGAAAAGTTTATTACAAAATTTGGGGAGATAATGGGAAGAGAGATTGGGAGAAAAGATTGGTATTCCCCTGATCAGTGTTCTAAAATGTATCTCTATGAATGATGACAATGAGAATCAGTGGAAAATATGCTACAACCCATTCTTTCTTAAGCCTTCCAGCTCAGATTTAACCCTGAGCATTTATGGAAGTTTCAATGAGAGCAGGTATGGCCAAAAAGATGAGGTTCCCTTTCTCACCAACTCTCAGTCAAGGGCTGTGTTATCTCACAGGGAGGGGCAGGCCATAAGCATTTCTCATTTCCTCTTTTGCAACTACTTTCTGCAGGTGAGTGCTGCTGGGTTGCTGGGCACTCTCTTTCTCCACCAAATACCCACTTCCAGAGCTGAGGTTCTACCTTCAGCATGGTAGGTTGAGAGTATTGTGGCACTGATTGCCCTTATCCCAAATTGCCTGTAGGGTAGAGGTTTCACACTAAAAGATGTAATCCAATGCTGCCACCCCACCCAGAACCCTACTCATTAAGCATGGATGTCACATTAAAAGTAGTATACTGGTTACTATCTCTACTCCCAATTCTGGATCAGTATTCCAGATATTTTCCAAGGGATAAAAGCAGAGAGCTCTGAAGCTTTACTTAAAGAAACTGACTATTTGAAATACAGCTTGTATAGATATACTCTTTGTAACATATTAGTAGAAAAAGAAGCAAGAGAAAGTAGAGCTATACAGGAGTAACAATTCTATATCTCACTGGACTTACTAATAGCATAGATTTCAAGTAGATTTTGATAAGCTAAGATGCATATGTTAAGTCCTAGAACAACTAAGAAAATAATTTTGAAAACATATAGAGAAAAATTATTAAAGGAATTAAAATACTACACTAGAAAACATCCACTATGCAAAAAAAAAAGTAGTAAAGAAACAGAGAATGAAAAAACGGCATAAAACAGAGAAAACAAAAGTAAAATGACAACTATATCAATAATAATGTTAAATATGAGTGGATTAAACAATTAAATGAAAAGCTGAGATTGTCAAACAGGATAAAAAAGAAGATTCAATTATATCCTGTTTACAGGAGATACACTTTGGAATCAAAGAAACAAGGTGAATGCAAAAGGATAGAAACTGTATATTGTGCAAACAGGAACCATAAGAAAGCTGCAGTGGATATATTAATTTCAGATACAATAGACTAGAATTTAAATCAAATATTTTAACTAGAGAGAAAGGAGTAAGTGCATTCTATAATGGTAAAAGGGCCAATCCATTAGAAAGACATAAATATATATATATATATATATACACCAAACAACAGACATTAAAATAACATATTCCTAAGTAAGCAATTAGCCTAAGAAAAAACACAAGGAAAATTATAAAATACTTGGGATGAATGACAATGAAGATAACATATATCAAAACATAAGACAAGTTAAATCAGAGCTCAGAGGGAAATTGATAGTGTTAAAGAGCTTATTTTAAAAATACAAAAGATCTCCAAAAATAATTTAATCTTGCAGCTTAATACACTGGAAATATAAGAAAATCTGAATCATTAAAAATAGAATGGATGAAAATAATAAATATTTGAATGAAAATTAATAAAATGGAGAATAAAAAGCAATAAATTCAACAGAATTAAAAATCTGGTATATGAAAATAGAAATAAACACGGCGAATTTAAACTAAACTAACCCCCCCAAAAAATAAGAGAAAACTCAAATTTATAAAATCAGAAATGGGAAATGGTGTATTACTATCAATCTTATATGATGTATTACTATCAATCTTATATGATGTGTTCAAAGAAAATTATAAGGAGATACTCTAAGCAAAATGATGCCAACAAATTAGAAAACTTAGATTAAATGGAAAAATTCATAAAAAGACACAAAATACAGAGTTTAACTTAATAAGTAATGTAAAATATAAATGGACCTATAACAAAGAAGCAGTTGAATTTGTAATTTAAAAATTTTTTACTGGAAAGCTCTCAATTTACAATTGGCTTTATTGTAAATTCTACCAAACATTTCATTAATAATCAATATCAGTTCTTTACAAACCCTTTTGAAAAATTTTAAAAAACAGAAAACAACTCTTTCTATATGGCCAATGTTACCCAGAGAAGATAAGAGAATAATAGAACAATGTATCATAAATATAAATGCAAAAATCTTCAACACTATTACACAGAATCCAGCAGCATATGAAAAGGATTATACACTATGACCAAGTGGCACTTATCCTAGCAATGCAAGATTGGCTTTATATTCAAAAATTAATTAATGGAATGAACCATATGAATAAATAGACAACAAAAACTTCATGATCATCTCAATAGACAGAATAAGCATTTGAAAAAATTTGACACACTTCATGACAAAAAAATCACTAAACAAATTAGGAATAGAAAAGAACATCCACAACCTAATATAGTGTATCTAGAAAACCCACTATGCATAATGGTGAAAGACTGAATACTTTCTCCCTAAGAAGAGGAAAAAGACAGGTGTGTTGAATTCTTACATTTCTAGTCAACATTATACTTGCAGTTGTAGTCACTGTAGTCAAAAAGAAAAGAAAAGAAAAGGAAAAAAAAAAGAAAAGAAAAGATTAAAATTGGAAAGAAAAAAAATAAACTATCCCTAATCACAGATGACCTCGTCTTGTACATAGAAAATCCTACGGATTTCATGAAAATCTATTAGACCTAATAAATGAGTTCAACCAGTTTCAAGGACACAAGATAAATATTCAAAAATTGATTGTATTTTTTGTGTAAAATACAATATAAAAAATTATAAAATTATACAAAAACACAATTTCTGTAATTGTAATGAATAATCTGAAAGTGCAATTAAGAAAATAATATCATTTATGATAACACAAAACAATAATATATTTAACAAAAGATGTGTATGTCTTGTTATTTGAAAACTGCAATACATTGTTGTAAGAAATTTAAGAATATCTAAATAAATGAAAAAATATCAATTTTAAGAAGAAGAGGACATAATATTGTTAAGATGGCATTATTCTTTAAGTTTATCTAGAGGCTCAGTGGTGGTTTTATCAAAATGTCAGTTTGCTTCTTTATAGAAATTGACAAGCAGATTTTGAAACTCACTTGGAAAACTCATTGTCCAGAGTATTCAAAATAATATTGAAAATGAAGAACAAATTTAGAAGACATATTTTCCAATTACAAAATATGCTATAAAAGCTACAATGATCAAGAAAGTATGTTAGTGACATAAAGCTACACGAGATCAATGGTATAGAATTGAAACACTAGAAATAAGCTCGCACACACACACACAAAAAGAAAAGCACAAGCCAAGTATCTGCTGTCTCCAGGAAATGCATCTAACCCAGGAGGATGCATTCAGACTTAAGGTAAAGGGATGGAAAATGTATGCAAATGGAAGCCAATAGAAAGCTGGCATAGCCATTCTCAGATAACATAGACTTCAAATTGGCAAAAATAAAGAAAGACAAAGATGGTCATTATATAATGGTGAAGGGAACAATTCAACAAGAAGACATAATAATTCTAAGTATTTATGCCCCTAACACAGGTGCACCCAGATTCACAAGGCACACCCTACTTGATCTAAACAAAATGATAAACAGTAGCATCGTAATAGCTGGGGACTTCAACACCCCACCAACAGAACAGGACAGATCCTCTAAGCAGAAGATAAGCAAAGAAACAATGGACTTAACTGGAACTCTAGAACAAATGGTCCTAACAGATATTTACAGAGTTTTCTATCCCAAAACTACCGAATATATGTTCTTTTCATCATCTCGTGGAATATTATCTAAGACTGATCACATCCTAGACCACAAAACACATTTCAACAAATTTTTACAAAATAGAAATTATACCATGTGTCTTCTCAGACCACAGTTGAATAGAATTAGAAATCAATTTCAACAGAGACACTCAACTCTACACAAAGTCATGGAAATTAAGCAACCTACTGCTAAATAGTTATTAAGTCAAAGAGGAAATTAAGATAGAAATCAAAAGACTCTTCACACTAAATGACAAAGGGACACAAGTTATCAAAATCTGTGGGATTTAGCAGACATAAGAAGAAAATAGTCATAAATGCCTACATACAAAAGTGTCAATTGAGTTTTGAAAGAGTGCCAAAACCATTCGATGGGGAAGAATAGTCACTTCGAATGATGCTGGAACAACTGGATATTCACATACAAAAGAATTTAATTGGACCCCCACCTCATACCACATGCAAAGATTAAATTAAAACATAAAAAATGTAATAGCTAAAACTTATAAAAGGAAATATAGATATAAAGCTTTGTTACATGGGCTTAGGCAATGGTCTCTTAAATGCTATGCCAAATTATAAGAAATAGAAAAAAATAGATATATTAGCCTTGATAGTAAAAACATTTCTGCTTCAAAGGATATCATCAAAAAGGTGAAAAGATAAACCACAAAATTGAGAGAATATATATATCACATACATATAGATATATATACTTACAAATCAATAATAAAAAGTCAAATTACCTAATTTAGAAATGATCTGAATACACATTTCTTCAAAGAAGAAATAGAAATATCTACCAAGCACATGAAAAGATGTTAAAAATCATTAGACATCTGGGAAATGCAAAGCAGTGAGATCCCACTTCTCATCCACTAGGATGGCTATAATTTAAAAGGCAAAAATTAACAATTGTTGGTGAAGAGAGGGGAATATTAGAGACCTTAGCATTGTTGATAGAATAGAAAATGGTACAGCCACTTTGGAAAATGATTTGACAGTTTGTCAAACATCTAAACAGAGTTACTGTATGACTCAGTAAGTCTATTCCTAGGTATAACTCAAGAGAAATGAGACATAAGTCATGAGGGAAAAGGAAGAGATTCCCCACTAAGAAAACTTGATACATAAAGGTTAATTTAAAAAAATGGCTTACGATAAACATAAAAAATACCAAGAAAAACCACAGGCCCTTACGGCACCTATAAACACATCTTTGTGAATTGATTGAGACTGCTTGTGACCACTTTTACTATCCTATAGTACCCTTTAGTTTACTTTACTATTAAAATCCCTACCTACAGGAAAATTATTAATATATCCTTTAACATAAAGGGTTGCATAAAGATACATGGTGAATATATTGCCCATGCTTAATATATTTAGTCTGTGTGCATGCGATGATGTTAGAAAAGACTCCACATCATTCGCTAAAAAATAATTTAAGGCACCACAATGTACAGACAGAATGGGTTTTATTCCCCAAAGTCCTGTGCTACCTATGAGTGAATGTCCTGTTTGAGTAACCTCTAATAAACTCATTTAACTCTCCAAGTTGGACTTGTCCCAGTCATTCTTTGGTCTCAGGGAACTATCTCAGTTTGGGGCGGGGTGGGGGTTCTATACTGTCCTGGGATTTTCCCAAAACAGTACACACAACGAATTGTACGGGAATTGTTATAGGAGAAGTATTTATAATAGCCCCAAAGTGGAAACAACCTAAATGTCCGTCCACTGATAAATGGATAAATAAATGTGATATATTCATTCAATGGATTATTATTCAGAAATAAAATAGAATGAAGTATTAACACATGTTACAACATAGATAAACCTTGAAAACATGGTGCCAAACGAAAGATGCCAGTAACAAAAGACCACCTTTTATTTCCAAGAAATGTTCAGGATTGGCACAGCTATAAATATATGGAGCAGATTAATGGTTGCTTAGGGGTAGGGTGGAAGGCTCTATGTTGGGGAGAAATGGAGGGTGATTAGTGTTAGGTACAGAATTTCTTTTTGGTGTGAAGAAAATATTCTGGAATCTACTGTGGTGATGGTTTTGTAACTCTGTTAATATAATAAAAATTTTTGGATTGTATATTTTTAGTGTCTGAATTATATGCCATGTGAATTATATATGAATAAAAGCTGCTATAAAAAGGAATAAGAATGAGAGGAGATGGTTTGCATAAATATTTTGAGTGTGGAACCTAAAGGAACATATTTTCAACTAAATTGAAGGGTGTGGTTATAGCAAAAGTCTAGGATAGCTCTCATTAGATAGACATTCTCATAAATTAGTATGGAAAATTTAGAAGAATAAGTTGAGAGGGGGATTATTACAAGATAATAATAGACTATCAAAAAATGTTTGGGAGGTTGAATCGGAGACCCAGTTTATAAATTAGATATAATTAATGAAAAATAGGAAGAAATCTGGCCTAACTCATAGGCTTCAGCCTTTTCACTAAATGAATAGTGGACCAAATAAACTTGATAAGAACATTAAAGAGGAACAAGTTTGAAGTTTAAAGCTAAAGTCTTCATTCATTTTCCTATTCCTTGAGTTTCAAATGCCTGTCAGAAAGGTAAACGGGGATTGCCTAGGTGCCTTGGACCAGAGTGTGATACTACTGTGGGCTTGTGAGAGACACAAATTCCCAGCTGCCATACCAGAACTACTGAGTTAGAATCAGAATTGTTAGAAAGAGCTCCAGGTGATTTGTATGTACATGAAAGTTTGAGTGGTACTGTTCTAGTAAATTCTTAGATGTACAGGTCCAGAGCTCAGTAGGAAAGTTTGAGTTGGAGTTAAGGGCATGGAAGTTAATATCACACTATCACAAATAACACCATAAGTAATGACAAAATTGTGTGTATCTTGAAAGAGTGAAAAGTTGGCCATCTATTTCATTATAGTGACAGATTACATTTGTGTCTGAACATTTTTATTTTCACTATTTGTAAATCTTAATGGCCTCCTAAAAATTGTAAAGTTGTATAATCAAAAAGTCAATTTCAACAGAAATGGGTATAATTTTGTTTTTGATTAGTGTGTTTCTGTCCTGTATAATATATGATACATTATATTTAAGCATGCTTCACTACAGTAACTGCAAAGTGAAACTCTATAGTATTATTTATTAGGAATAAAAAACCATGCAGAAATACAGATACATTTTCTAGATTTCTAAAATCTTTATCATCAATTTGAACAAACCAGTGCACTTAAAAACTCTTTTCTTATAAATCTGATTTCAAAAAAATTATACCTTACAGATAATTCATGTAGAAAGTCAATGTTCAAAAAATTTGTAAACTGTGTAAGCTTGACTTCTCTACAGGCATAAATTATTCTTTTCCATAAATAATTTATTCCAATGTGGTTTCACCCTTATATAGCCAATTTGTCAACCAAGACCCCATGCTAGGCAGATACCGTCAAAAAGCTGTGTCTAAACTTGTCTGCATTGTGCTTTTCAATTTGGTTCCAACATTTCAACCCAGGATGCTTACTCTGCCCTGAACAGTGTGAGTGCATTTAATTACAATCTGACATGTGTATTTGTGAGAAACAAAAGGCTGTGAACTGAGGGCGATGATTAACCATTCTACTGGATAATTGCTTAAACTACTACTTATATTATGTTGCATTATCTCTTTTGAACAAAGTGATTATTGGCTTTTTGTGTGGTGATTATGCAATGTAAGTGCAATCTTGCTGTTTTAACTCTTGTCAGAGTTTATGTTTAATGCACTTCCATTACAATGAGGGGTGTAACATTAGGTATTCTTTCTTTGGTTGAGACCCCTCCTAGAAACAATCTCTTATGGCTTGATTTGTCTGCGTGGAATAGGCAACATCTTCTGGTCTTCTGGAGGAAGAAAACCAAAGACATGATGATACAATATTCAGGAGTAAGATAAGATATTACTCACACCTTTTGTATTCATAGCCACAGACAGTAAATACCTCCAATATTATGATTTTGGCAAAAAGCCTGTAAAAAGCACTGAGGAGAAAACCAATGTTCAAAGAACTAAGTAGTTTTTAAAATAATTACATTATTTTATGGACAGGACTTATATGCCACATACTATATTCCCTTGTATAAATATAATATGAATATTCACTAAATATTTATACTGTAAATAAATAATCAATTATCATGATGAACCTATACTTATTAGAAAAAAAATTCAAAATTCCATCCTTTCAAAGCTTTAATTTAGGTAATTAAGCCTCTCCGAACTTTACTACTATCTGAAAACTGTTCATCTTTCAAACTCATGTTTTTCAAAAGAAAACTTCCATGGTCCCAAACTTGCATTTGGTTTATTTTGGCCTAACTAAGGATTTGTCATAATTGCTATGAGAAGAATTTCCTCTAATGAGATCAGAGCACATATTATTTTAATGTTTTTCATGAGCTATAATAAATATGCAATAAACTGTACATAGATAAAACATACAATTCAATACATTTTGAAATATGTACACGTCTGTACCATCACCACTACCAAGACAGTGAGTATACCCTTATTCCCCAAAGTTTTCATGTGTCTCTTTGTAACCCCTCCCTCTTGCCTTTTCTAGAAGATCTGCACCCTGTTCCCAGATAACTGATGCTCTGCTTTCTGTTGGTATAGATTAGTTTGCATTTTTATGCAGTTAAATAGAAACTAAATGGTAAAATATGCACTCCATCTGTCATCTTTTACTCAACATATATTTTTATGGAGATTAATACATGTTATATATGAATCTCCAGGGAAAGTTTCATTCCTTGTATTGCCCAATGGTGTTGCATCATTTGGATTTATCACAATTTGTTTCTGCATTACCTGTTGGTGGAACATTTGTGTTGTTTCTAGTTTTTATCTATTACAAATATACAAATATCTATGAACATTGTTTAAAAGTCTGTTTGGACACATGACTTTTTCACTCTTGGATAAATACTTAAGATTAAGATGGTTAGATCATATGGTAGATATACATTTAAGTTTTTAGAAAACTGGCGAACTCATTTCCAAAATGATTATACCATTTTACAATCTCAGCAGTAGTATATGTGATTTTCAGGTCATTCGCATCCTTGCCAACAATTAGCATAGATAGTCTTTTTAATATTACTCATTTTAATTGTTGTGTAGTGGTTTTTCATTGTGGTTTTAATTTGTATTTCTCTAATGACTAATGATGTTGATTATCTTTCCATGTGCTATTTGCCATTTGGTAATCTTTTTTTAAGTCTCTATTAAAATATTTAATATCTACTCTAGGTTCTTCATACCTGCCAATTAGTAGGTTGGGGAAGTAACATTTGCTCATAGTATTTATGACAAATGAAGACGGATTTTGACAAATTTTTTTATATCTATTGAGAAAGATAATCATAATTTTAAAAAATATATTATGATGATGAATTACATTAATTGGTTTTGAATGTTAAACCAACCTTGCATTCCTGGGATGAAGTCCATTTGGTCATAATGCATTAATATTATCATTTTTGTATATAGCTGGATTTAATTTAGCAAGTATTGTTAAAAGTTTTGTATCTATTTTATGAAGGATATTGCTCTAAGTTTTTTTCTCTTTTTTGCAACATCTTTGTCTGGTTTTGGTATTATTATAATGCTGGCCTTCCAGAATGAGTTAGGAACTATTTCTTGTCTTCATTTTCTGAAAGAGTTTGAGTAAAATTGATATGATTTGTAGAAGTCTCTAATAAAGTCAGGAGACGTTTTGTGATATTAGCATAGTCAGTCCAACTGTATTTTGGTCATGGTTTACATGATATATCTTTTCTCAACTTTTACTTTCAACCTACTTGTATATTTGAATCTAAAGTATGACTCTTGTAGCTATAATGTAATTTGACCATGCTTTTATTACCCTTTCTCTCAATCTCTGCTTTTTGACTGGAGTGTTTAATTGACTTATGTTTAAGGTATTATGGACAAGGCAGGATTTACATCTACCATATTGCTATTTTTCTATATATCTTGTATTGCTTTTTTTCCTTCTCCTATACTTTAATTATTGCCTTACTTTGTGTTGATATTTTTATAGCCAACCATTTTAAATCCCTTTTTGTTTACTTTTGTTTTTATTTTTAAAGCTATTTTTATAATAATTGCCCAGAAAAATACAATTAACATCTTAGATATAATAGTCTATTTGGATTAATATAAAGTTAATTTCAACAGTATACAAAAACTTTGCTGTAATATATTAAAATATAGGTGTGTTCTCTCCTCCCACTCTTTTTTGTTATTTTTGGCATATGAGGTCTGTCCAGAAAGTATCCAGCCATTGCTAATATAACAAGAAAGGCCATTGATATAACCTGTCCACCAAGGAGAGTGGAGTGTAATGCACAGGTGTGAACGATGATGACTTCAACATACTAGTCAGTGGGCACTAGATGCTGTTGAGTGAGCATGTGTACTGTGTGGCCGTAGCATTCAAAATGACTGAGTGAGTAGAGCAACAAATCTGTATCAAATTTTGTGTTAAGCTTGAACATTCCTCCATGGAAACTATTCAGATGATTCAGGAGGCTTTCAGGGATGATGCAATGAGTGCAGCACAAATAAAAGTGTGGATTCAAAGATGGTCAAGAATCTGATGAAAGTGATCCACGTTCTGGAAGGCCTGCAACAAACAGAACACCTAAGAATGTTGAACATGTACAGGTTAGGTTAAGAGATGCTGGAAGAGGGCCCAAGATGCTGTATGAGGGCCCAGGGTGCCTACATCAAGGGGGACTGAGGTGTCATTGTTCTATGTACAATCTTTCTTATATCTTGTATCTTCTTCAATAAATGTCTTTATTTTTCTTATTACATGGCTGGATACTTTCTCGACATACCTTGCAAATATTAAATCTTTATATATTATAACCCTATCGATACCTTTTATAATTATTTAAATTAGGTAAGGAAAAAAATTAGAACAATAAAAATATTTTATACTGTCTTTATATTTACCTATTTAGTTAACTTTTCTGAGCCTCTTTATTTCTTTTTGTGAATTTGAGTTATTGTGTAGTGTTTTTTATTTTTAGTATGAAAGATTCATTTGGGTACTTTTTGAAAGATTTCTCTATTAGGATTATTTCTCTCAGTTTTTAAAATTTTTAATAATTTGGGAATGTCTTTATTTTTCCTTTGTTTATTGAAAGATAATTTTTCTGCATGTAGAATTTCTGATTGAGAATTTTTTTCTTTAAATACTTTGAACATGTTATCCTATATCCTCTGGTGTTCAATACTAATGAATGTCATCATAATTATATTGAAGATTCTTTCTATGTGATGAGTCATTTTTTTTCCTGCTTCTTTCTAAATATTTTCTTTGCCTCCAGTTTTTGACATTTTGATTATGATGTGCGTATGTGTGAAGCTCTGTGTTTATTCTACTTGTAATCTGATGAGCTATTTAGATATATATATTAATGTTTTATATCAAATTTTGGGAATTACAAAAAAACTCTGTCAAGAAAATTGAACACTTGGGCTTCCTTAGGGATTTTTTTTTGTAATTGACTGCTCTTTTTAATGTATATGGACCAAATCTTTATATTTATTTGACTGTCTTATGATTGTTTCTTTTTAAATTTTGCATTTAGATAACATAATGTTCCAATTCTGGAAATAAAATCTGTCTTCCCCTGCCCTAAGGGTTTTTTTCTTGGTTATTCTTTTTGTTATGGTGATTTGTTGCTGCTGTTTATTTTTATTTTGTTTGTTTTGTCTTAACTTTTCTAAACTAATTAGACTTTCTTGAACTAATTCTGTTAAGTCTTTATTCTTTGTTGTGTGTGGCCACTGAAGACAATTATCTTATTGGTCACTGAAAGTATGGAAAAAAATATACTTAGGTTCCTTAGCCAATAATTCTTTTCACCTTTTGTCAAGGGATTCTTTGCACATGTGAATACATTTACAATTCTGCCGTAAGTCTAATTTTCTGCTGTGCTAGGCTTCATGATCATCCAGAGGTGAGCAATTAAGGCCTTCTTGGGTCTTTCTTTGGGCTCGCCCACTGTCTTTCACGTGTGTGCAATATTCTACATGTCTAGAAATACATCTTTTCAAACTCTCCTATGGACATATTGTGCCTGAGATTTTTCTGTATAAGTTTTCTGGGCATCCTCTTTTGTGCCTCCAATGGTGTCAGTCCATCAAGCACCTGTGACATTATACCATTGCTGCTGATAGTTTTTGATAAATACCATAGTTCTTTTCTCATTTAGCAAGATCTGAGTCAGATATAAGGCAAACCCTATAACTGGGGCATTTCAAGGGAACTGTCAACAGATAAAATAGTGACATTTCTCTGAGGATGTGTCTTTTTGGGGACCTCCCAATCTTTTGGTTTTCACAGCAGTGAGGCTGTGAGACTGCAGGTTTTCAAGTCTACATTAAAGCTATAGAAGAGAAGTGTGTGAACAGGGCAAGTTAAAACATCACAGAACTCACTGGTATTTCAAAGATTTAGCCACCTTTCTTGAATAAATCCTCCTCAGATTGTTCAAGACTTTGGTAATTAACTAAACTTCAGACTTGTAGACTTTGAAACAAGTTGATTTTGGTCTTTTTATTTTACCTATGTTCTCTGCCTTTATCAAGTTTTATGAAGAAAGGGATTTTCAGAAGTTTTGCTCCATCACGTTGAAAGTACTTCCTTGCATTCATTTTTTAAAAATATTTTCATTAGGTTCTACAATTCTAAGAAGATAGTTTTTCTTTTTTCTTTTGGTGCGTGAAAGATGTTGCTCTTAGTGCTTGGATTGTTCTGATGAAACTTTTTTTGTCATCCTAATATCTATTCTTCTGAAACTATCATGTCTATTTTTCCAGAGTGCTTTTAAGATTTTCTCCCCTTTTTTCATGTTTCTTGTCTTTGTGGTTTATTTACTTCTTGGGATTGCTTACAGATTTAACCAAATTTGGGCATTTTTCTCCTATAATTTACTCAAATAATGTTTAACCTCTTCCTTACCCTCTACTTTCAGGACTCCAATTATAAATATATTAAACCATTTAAAGTTGTCTCATAGCTCATACATGCCCTTTTTAAGTTATGTATTTTATTCTAGTTTGTATGTTTCATTTTGGTTAATTAATTTTGCTGTGTCTTCAGGTTTTCTGATTTTTTTTCTGTGTCTAATTTGATGTTAATTTGCTCCAGTACATATTTTATCTCATTGTAGCTTTCATATTTTAGAAGTCTGATTATATCTTCAATTCTCTATTAAAAATTTTTCAGCTTTTGGGATTCAATTATAATGATTGGGTTTTTTTTATTTTTATTTTTTTCTTCTTGTTTTGTTTTTTGGAGTTTTTTGGGGTTTTTTTGAGACAGGGTCTCACTCTGTTGCCCTGAGTAGAGTGCCATGGTGTCAGTCCAGCTCACAGCAATCTCAAACTCCTGGGCTCCAGTGATCCTCCTGCCTCAGCCTTCCAAGTAGCTGGGACTACAGGCGTGAGCCACGATGCCCAGCTAATTTTTGGATCCAGCCAATAAAGATTCTTTTCAGGAATTAAACAATCTATTTTAAAATTAAAGCAATATTTTTTCTAAATTAATTGAAGAACTTTAAAATTATAGTGCTTCTTGTGAAGTGAAGAAAATTGGGCAGGATTAGAGAAAAGGGTTTTTGTTGATTAATCTCACATTCTTCCCAACTAGGGTACTTTTACCTAAGACATTGAGAATAGTTTGATTTTAGGTATGCTTAATTATATTTCAGCTGAATTTCAAAATTGAAATGAAGACGAATAATGGGCCAGGATCTAAAAGACATAGGTTTTAGTCTCAAAATCTCACTATGTGGATATAAGACACATGTTTATCATTTAACCCCTCTAAGCTTCAATAATTTAATCTTTAAAATTATGTTAGCAGAGATTATATTAAAAGTCCTTTCAGCTTCAGCTTCAATATTTCTAGATGACAAAAAGGAGTTTAAGCAAAGATGTTAGCAAAAATGAGCCTTTTATTACACAATTGCCTTGCCTTTCCTATATTTAGAGACCAATTTCTAGTATACTTTATTGCTTCACTATGTCATCCAAATACTCACTCAAGATTTGCCCACAATATATTTTGCACTGAGGGCATGTTATTATTAATTACCTTCTATACTGCAGAGAATTTATTTCCAAATCAAGAACTAGCTCAAACTTACTACTTTTTATGACTTGTATTCTATTATTGTGAGCTCCATTTTCATAATGCTTTCTTAATCTGTAAAAAATTGGTTTTAATTCAAACAGAGAAAATTTGAAAATACAATCTGACTTGCCTATTTCATATCCTGGACTCTGATCTGGGCCTATAACTGCAGTTTCAAAAAGTGTTAGTCAAATTTAACTTCTTTAATGTATTGTGTTTCTTTCATATTTTCTTAGGCAAATTAAAATTGATCCCATAAAGTCTTTGTGCTTATGCCATTCTAAACATATCAATTTAAACTCAAAATATTGCTACTTTGAATTATTCTGAGGAAGTTGAATGAAGAAATGACAAGCTATTTTTTATATTTCCCAATATACTTGTGACATATGAGCAGATGATACTAATTTTCATTAAGCAAGTAGGGAAAAATCTAAGAATGGAGTAGAACATTTACCTGTCACTGAATGCTATTTCGTGTATCCCCGTAGAAATTAACACTCCCACACATTCTGTCCATGAAGTCAGTTAGAATAAGCACTCTAGTTCATGAGTCAGAAAGCTAATTTTCCAGTTATTAAAAATACTTCTTTGGAACAATGTATATCTAGGCTTGAATTCTGGTTATAAACTCTTTGACTTAGTAAAATTTTAAAGTTGTTAAACCTCAATTTTCTTATCTATTAAATAGGAACAATAACAAAACTTACCTAATAAGAATGTGAACATTAAATGCAATATCATATACAGATGACTTAGCATTCTAATTGGCCCACTAATTGCTCAATAAATGTCAGCCGTTTTATTCAGCAATTTGGATGATCATTGGACACTAAAAACATCCTAAACTTATTCTGGTTAATCCAGTGAAAGGAACGTGGAAATTTGGCAGTACACACTGATTTTTAGCTCTAATTCCAAAGTCATTAGTTCCTTTATAAATTTCACAAATTAGAAGTATTTACATAATCTGCTAGAACGCTGCTGTGTAGCCAGCATTCATTGCCCATTCCAACTTAACTGACCATTAAACTACAGCTTTTTGCATTACAATGAGTGAGATGTGCAACGTTTGGGGCATGGTCATGCCTGAGGCTCTGCCTCCAGGGGAGGGGGGCATGTGCAATGTACATAACCATAATATTTGTACCCCCATAATATGCTGAAATTAAAAAAAAAAAAAGAAAAAAGAAATAAATAAATCACCCAAAAAAAAAAAGTTAGAAAATTCCTGCTTTGGCAGAAATGAGAGCTGATGGAAGTTTTTCCATCAAATATGAACTTAAAGAGGATTTTTTTTCCTGCAGATTCTCTCCCATGATGTGCTCTCACATGTATAAGGGAGTGCATGGTGGGCAACATGTAAGCATGGGAGCAAGTTTTAATTGGCAATTACAGAAATGGCCAAAGGAAGGACACTTTCTTCTGTGTATGTTACAATTATCTAATCTGTATTTTCAGTAAAATTTCTGTGGTGGATATAATGCTCTTGATTCGACCTATTTGAAAGGCCCCGACTTGACTGCTGTACTCAGGGCACTGGCAGGGCTTTTTGTCTATCATTTATGCTTCACTAGTATTACTTTTTATTATTAAGCTTTTATTGATATGTAATATCTGTCCATATTTGGGGTATACATGTGATATTTTGTTATATGCATAGACTGTGTAATGATCAAATCAGTGCATTTGGGGTATCCATCACCTCAACTATTTATCATTTCTTGACATTGGGAACATCTTAGGTCCTCTCTTCTAGCTATTTTGAAATATATAGTACTTTGTTTTTAACTATAGTCACCCTACTCTGCTATCAAATATCAGTATTATTTTTTAATCTTTTGATTTCTATTGATTCCATTTTAGAGATGTATAAAACTAGTGGGAATGTAGAATAATCGTGGAGCTACAGCTTAACATTGTGTCACTTAGAACACAATTCATAGGTCAGGGACTTTGTAGATAGACATATCTATTTTTGTGTTCTGCTTTCAAGACTGACCATTGAGTTATCGATGGGTAGGGTCATTTATATTTCTCACCTTTGTTTATTCATCTGTATAATGTGAGTAATAAAATTTAATTCACATTGTTGTTGGAGGAAATAAATTAGTGAATGTGAAGTGCTTGAGACACGATGCTTAGTGTGTGGTAAGAACAGAAAAAATATGGCATTAATAGCAGACCTACTATGTCAGAAAAGAGTAACAAAAGAGGGATATAAGAGAGAACAGATGGGGTAGAAGAGAAAGCAGAAAACGTCAGCAACCAGGCAAAAGATGGCTCAAACAATGTTCTATAAGATTGTCCAGCCTCAGCAAGGTGGACAGAATAAGGGTCACAGTGCATTTGTGAGGCATAAAAAACCAGATGACTTGGCATAACTACAATTCAAGATGACATAGGCAGAATTCTTATATGCTCCCTAAGTACTCCCCTGTGCTAAATTTCCCATTATCACTGACACTCCTCTCATCTCTTCCACTTACCAAAGCATTGATCTTTCAGCCATATGTGATTTATAGAAATCCTTTGCAACTCATTTGCAATCAATCAGCCAAACTTGCTTTTTTATTTTTAAGCACTCTATAGCTCTACATGATCTCTGTCCAGCTCTTAGAAGCACCACTAGGCAGGGAGTTATGAGACCTGGCCTCTAGCCTCAACTACATAGCAGTGACTTGGACCAGAGTGTGTCTGCCACTTACCTATGAAATGGGAGTAGTAATCAAGACAGCTCAATCTCATGGAGCAGCGTGGGGCATTAGATATGATTGCAGATTGGAAGGTTTTATAAATGTCAGGCATTACTATTATCATCATCATTATAGTGAATTTTCTCTCTGTGGTATCTATCCCTTAATTTCTATGGGCCTTGAGGTCTTCATTAAAAAAAAAAAAAAGAATATAGTTATAAGACCTGCCCTTTGCATTGTTGTAAGTCTCAAAACAATAAAGCATGAAGAAATGTTTTCTAAAATCTGAAGCAGCGTTTTGTGTAAATGAACATTGCTAGTTACCTCAAGATCTTTACATATGCCATGGATACTGAGCAAACAAAGATTTTGAGTGACATAATTTCTAATAGAGAAGGTTCAAATGGTAACATCTGTTATGTACATATATATTTGGATGATTGTGTGTGCATGCACATGCAAATATTTGCCTATCAAAATATCCAGGTAGGGCTAAAGTTTTTTTTTTTTTTCTTTTTCTTTTTTGACACTCCAAGTAGATCTGTAGAATCTTTTTAACCTATAAAAGTAAATGAATACGTTCTTGGAATCACTTTGGAAAGCACTGTGTTGTACAGGCTTCATTCTGACAGCCTATATTTAGGCATTCAGTGTATTTTAATGGTCCTACATTTTAGACCAAACTGTACATTGTTCAGAAAAAAGCATTTGCAATTTTCACATAGTAGAGGTTTGCTCTGACGTAGTACCTCATTAGAGAGTCTATAGACAGAAAGTTTGAGTTTAGATTTGAACCCTACTTCAATGAACATAATCTAACAGACTGAAAATTAGGTTTCAGAAATCTGCACATGGCAAGATATAAATGTAAATTAGAATTAATTCAAATTAAATTAAAAATTCAGCTTCTCAGTCATACAAGACAAATTTCACATGCCCAGTGGCCATACGAGGTTAGTAGTTGCCACACTAGAGGGTGAAGATAGAGAAATTTCCATCATTGCCAAAAGTTTTACTAAAGAACACTGCTATAGACAGATATTTGAAATGATATTTCGCCAATATCCGGAAAGTTTTATCTAATTTGCCTATCCCCACCAAACCTTCGAGTTTAGAAAAGAAGGAAGGTATTCTGTATATAATTTTCGGCTCTCCTGGGAATTTGTGAAGTTTGATTTTTTGTAAGAAAGATATCAATTTCATTCTTTATTGTTGAGTAGAAAATTGCATATAAAAGTTATAAAATATATTATAAAATATATTTTAAGTAGCCAAAATGTCATATTTGTATATATCTTGTTTTTAGCATTTAATTCTGTCTTACAAAGGTAATTTTAAAACACTCCATATATTTCAATATTTAGTTGCTGGTTGATTTTACTCTATTACTTTAATGTTAGATCAGAAGAACATTACTTATTAGTCATTTCTACAGATGAGACAACTTAAAAAAATTAAAGGTAGTAACATAATAAGTACCGCAGTTTTATGATCAATATTTCTTGAAAAAAAAATCAAATGTCAATGAAATGCTCCACTGAACATTTTAACCTATTTTATATCCTTAGAAACATTTAATTCATTGAGTTGTTCACCTGACATTTTTACAGATTGCTTTGATTGTAAAAACGTCATTGTAAAATGACATTTTTACACTGTCTGGGTCTTAAAAACATCAAATGGGGGATAATTCTTCATTTGAAGTTATTAAACATGGCTATAATCATAAAAATGTCATTTTAAGATAATTCTTCATTTGACCTTTTTTACACTTAGCTGCTCTTTTCTTTTCTTCCTTAAAAATTTGATATTAAAAATGAAAGTTAATAGAATTTTAAGGCTGTGCTTAAAAAATTCAAATCAGGATTTCACTGCTAATGTTGCCATGGTCCTCAGAGAATGGTTTTACTACCTGTCCCACACTCATTACAGTTCTGGGCGTTAGTGGTGAAGAGAGAGAGTATGTGTGTGTGTGTGTGTGTGTGTCTATGTGGGTGTGGGTGTGAACCAACGGTGATATTCAACCATGCTTACGTGTGTCTTCTCAGAAACAATCCATGGCTTTTTACAGCTTTTAGTCTGTCATTACACTTTTGAGATTATTACTCTCATAGGCAAATGACACAATGGCCATTTGCTTTCAGTGAAGGTGAGTGTGAATACGGCTATGAAGTCTTCTATAATTATGACAACTACTTGGATATAGGATATACTTTTCTCCTAACTCTGTGATGCTGCACTTTAAATAATTTTTATTTTGTTTTATACATGTTTTGTACAAAAAGCAAAGAAAGAATGGAATTCAATATTTGTTCAATGACCTTTTAGTATGTAATAAATATGCTCATAGTCTGGGCAAATAGAATAATACTGGTCATAACAATAGCATTTTGGACCACTTATTTTGCGTCAGGCACTGATGTGAGCATTTTACTTGCGTGATTAAATCTCACAACAATCCTGTGGAGGGTGGTATTATTGGATTATACTAAGAACGAAGAAACAAAGAAATATTCAGGTCGTTTGATTTGACATGACATCACACAGAAATGCTGCATTCCTATAGAAATTTTCTTTCAATAATTCACATTGCTGATTCTGTTCTTCATAAAAATTTAACAATTGTCCCAGAGATAAAATTTTGGCTAACATCTGTCCTGTGATAGCCAACACACTTTATTAATAAAATGATATGGCAAATCCACACTGAGTATCTGATAGTTCAACTTTAACATGTTACAAAACTGATAATGCCATGTTGCATTTGCATGAATATTGTTAACAATACTTATAACTTGTTGCAAAGTGCCACTTAAAATAATAGCTTTAGCACAGAGATTTTGTTGATGCAAGATATGATGAAATGAGAGCATCTGGATCTTTTAGTACTTTTTTAATCTGTGCGATAAACCTTTCATGTTTTCCTGTCTTGGAAGGTGTACCATCTATACATATGCTCACTAATTTTACCAAATTCAGTCCAACTGCATGACATTTATCTCGAAAGTTGTTGAAGATATCTATTCCCTGTGTTCTGTTCACAAGAGTGCCCAAAGCGAGTAACTATTAGTAGCAAAGAAAATCTTCTGTTATGACCTGCATGAAATATAAAAGCTGTACTGAGTCAGTAGTATCAGTTGATTCTTCCAAAGCCATTGAATAATATATATTTTCCTTTTGAAGTGTTGTATAAAGCTGTTCTGTTAAATTGAAGACTAATTCATGCTGCTGATCAGTTGTGGTTCTCCTTGAAAAAGGCAATGGTTTGCACTTTGAAACCTTTTTGGGGTCTAAGCATCCTATAACTTTAACAATGCATTCTTTCACAATTTCTACATTACTGAATGGCTTCCCGAGTACATAAGCTACTTTATAAGTTGCTTCAGTGGCATTATTTCCAGGTCTTATTGCTGCTTGAAAGAATTGTCTTTGCTTTTGCTTTTCTTCTTTTAATTTCTGCAATACAGTCTTCTGTGCCTCTCCCTCTAGTTTAAAATATCTGTGGTCCTTATGAGTGTTATAATGCTGGTGAGCATTGAATTTATTTAATGTTAATTTTGCAGTATCAGAAAGCAAACAAATCATCTTGTCTTAGGCAGAAACATGATAATATTCCAATTCCAATCCTCATTTAAAAATCTGTTTTCTTCCATCAGAATTCTCTTGGCCTTTTTTGAAATGATGGGCTGTTATGCAAACAAAATTAAAAAATACAGTCGGTCTGTGCAACTATTCACAAATTCCACTTCACATAGAAACACAGTGCCCCATTATCAGAAGCTGATGATAGACTGGCGTACTCAACCCCCATGAACATAGTGGCTCCAGTCAGGTGGGGGAAGTTAGAACTACATCATGAAAGAGTAGCAGCCATCAATTTAGCCCTTATGGCTAATTAATGTTCTTATTGTGCCAATCAATTTGGGAGGATCATTTCATTGAAACCTATTTTATTCTTTGGCATTTTAAATATGTTCATTTTAAAAATAAAATAAAATGTAGAAGATGAACAAAAGATATTAATAAAAATATAATAATTTGTTCTGTAAAGTTTTAATTAAGTCAAAAGGCTATACTTAAGGACCTAGAAGGCCATATGTGGCCTAAGGCCACAGATTCCCCACCCCAGTATAGAGTTTCAGTTATGTAAGATGCAAGAGCTTGGGATAGGCAATAGATCAACCTTAATTTTTAATACTGTTGCTAAAACTAACTCTCTGCCGCCAAATATTAGCAAACACAATTTGTATATGTATTAAAATAATACTATTAGTGATAATAATGTATTACTATATTAATAGTAATAATATATAAGACCATTTGGTATTTATTCCAGACACAGTGGAATAAATTCTGCTATAATAACATTGATATACTAAATAATATTGAATCAAGTTAAATAATATTGAAATATTGAAATACTATAAAATATTAAATAATATTAAAATAATGTTTAAATATGAAATAATATTTAAGTGACTGCAATATTTATTACTTCAATATTAATATCAGATATTAATAATTAACATTAATAATAAAATTAAAATATTAAATTCTATCAAAACAATGGTGTTTCAACATTATAAAATCTATGATTATAATTCAATATTTCAAAATCTAAAATAGAAAATAATTATGTCCAAAAAGGAAAAGTAAACTGACATTTTTAACACAAGATCAAAGAATTAGAAAAATATTAATATAATAAAGATTATTTATAAATAATATGTTCCAATGATCAGAAGAATTACAATTAAGAGCAAGATTTAATAGATTAATAGGTTTAGAATAAATTAAAAAACAAATGACAAATATATTTATTATCTAGAATATATACAAAGCTCCTAGAATTAGACAAGAAAAAGCTGGAATACTCAATGCCAAGAGGGCAAAACAGGAATAAGCAATTCGTGACTCACAAATTTAACAAGTACATGAAGATCTGTTCAAACTCACTACATAGTTTGAAACTATAAAAACTAAAATATTAATAACAAGGAGATATCACTTTATAATCATTAGTTCAGCAAAGAAAAAATTACAATAACATTCTGTTGAGAGAAATTTAGGAAACAAAGTACTCTAAGACATTGCAGGTAGAAATGCAAATTATTACACTGTACTATTAAAATAATACATATACATATATCATTTCCTCAATAATTCCTCTCCAATGGCAATCTGTTCTGTAAAAATAAAAAAAGTAAATCATTCATTACATAAGTGAATATACTACAGAATTGAGCATGGTCAAAAAATAGAATGGAATGGAATGTCCATTAACAGAAGAGTGGTTGAATAATTTATAGTATATCCATATCATGAATAATTGTACAGCTATTAAAAGGAATTACTCTTTCAGAGTTCTTGGAGTAACTTATATGTGACATTTTGGGTGAAAATGTTAAGATGCAAAATGTTATAATATGTTCTCATTTTTTTTAAAAAAAGCAACAAAATTCCTGTGTGTGTATAATTTTATTTTAATATGAATTATATTATAATCATGGTGAAATGTATAGAAGGATACACATTAGGTTGTCAACCAAGTTTGGCATGTTGGTTTTTGTGAGGAAGAGAATGTGGCAAAAAGCAAGGGGGTGGGGGAGGGCAAGAAAATAAGTAAGCAATAAATAATTATAAACAGACCAAGAGAAGATGAAGTAACTAAAGGCTGTAAGATGTCAAAATATTTTTACAGTAGTCCAAGCACGAAAAAATGCCAGTGCAGACAAGGATATGACTGACGAGAATGAAACGACATTGACTTAGAATTTCTGTGGCAGCTAGGTGTTTTCATGTCATATTATTCACTGAGTCTTTGAGGGAATTAAATAAATAATAACTCTTTTCCCATTTGGGTTCTCACCAATTGAGGAGGAAGAAAGCAGGAAGTTAAGGACTGAAACTTTATTTGATGTTTATTAGGAGCAAAGTGTCAGTAGGAGCGTATGACAGTGTCAGAAGCCAAGGAAAGATAGTTGAGAAAAGAAGAGTATGTGTGTGAGGAAAGGGGGTGTACTGGGTGTGAGTGTGTGTGTATGTGTGCATGCTGTGCATGTGTGAGATGTGTGTGATATATATATTCTATATAGTATATACGTAATTGATAGAGAGGGTAACCAAATTTCCCAAGCTCTTGAAGCCAGCAAATGAAGAAGTGGGGCCCACATTTCATCTATTGTATCTTTGCAACACCAACGCAAACTCAATAAAGCATATGTATCCTAAATTAGATATCATATTCCTTTATGTACGGTAGTTATAATTGCTTATTTCAGTACCAGTTATATGACCTGACGACATTTATCTAATTGATTGCAATCACTTGAGAATAGTGACTGCTGTCATCAGGAGCTTTTCTTCCTATGGAGGAAAGGCTGCGAGGTTGGCTATTTCAAACACAGAAGAGGACCTCTGAAAGTTGGTGAGGCAAGGACCTTCTGATGTGATGAACTCCCTGAAATCAGCATTAAGTTTGGTGTCCCTAGGTTTAAGGTTCTCCAGTAACCCACTGTGTGCCATAGGTATGGATTAATTTATTGGGCCAACTCCTATATTTGGCAGCTATTTCCCATGCATAAAAGCTATAAGTTATCACAATGGTAAGTGATATAATTTGGAACTTTAAATTCATGCCTTTCCTTACTTCATTTCTATATGTAATGTATCTATTCATATTTGCACAGTAGGATTAATTAGTGCTCTGGCAAATTATAATAGGATTCCTGTGAAATTATATTTTACATTCACATGAATACCAAAACAATTCAGTATGATTCATATTCTAACAATGAATACCAAAGTAAGTAATAGTAATTGTGTCACTTATTATAACATGTTGCCAAACAATTATTATGTGTAGTTGATGAACATTTGAATAAATGCCATTATACTCTAGGCTCAATTAAAACAATGGCACTGATAATTAATATCACCATTATTCATATCAAGTTATGGCTGTGGGTATTGTGTGTTTTAGGAAATGACTGGAGGAATAAATGTTCATTTCAATTCCATTTATATCTTACTCTGAAGTATTAAAATGTAATTTGCATGAAATACATGCATCATTTTCAATGTAGCTGTAATCCAAGAAAGCAGCTTTCTCATCTGCTGGATGATGGAGAAAAGAAATGATTTTTTAAAAAGAAAAACTAAATACGCAGAGATGAAAACAAATGCCTAATTTTTTATAGCTTGTTTTGCCAAGAAAGCATTTAGCATTTGTTTAATGAGAAGGAAATGCAATCTATAGTCATTTAGAATGAGTAGTTAAATAATCCACAGAAAAATAGACTGATAAAATAAAGCTATCCACTGTCTGAAATAAAAATCTTATTAAATTACTTAAATTAAGTTATCCAAGGTCTTAGAAATTGTTATCTGAAAGATGTAAACATTAAATAGCTTTAGTCATATTCATTATCAAAACATATTGTTTAAGGGAGATCCTGACTTTAAGAACCTGAGCCCTGCAACAGGCATGTTTTGATGGTGTGGCAGAAAGAAACAGTATATTTCTGTAAACAAATGTGGTATATACCCTACAATACAAAGATATGTTTACTCTTATCTTGTCTTATCACCCAAAGGGTACTACGGAATTGAAGGCTTCAAAGATGGCCAGAATGCACAATTTTGCTGCACATCGTGTCTATAAGTGTCTATGAGAAATCTAAATATTGCATAGCTTGCATCATTCTACTCCCTTCAAATCCAGAAGGGCAGCAACTAGTCATCCTTTTGGAAGCAACTCAACCACCTTGCAATATCCTACCTATATTATAGTCTTTCTGAATTTTAAAGTATAATGATACATAACATGCCACAATATAAAATGGGCTTAATAGCACAATAAGGATAGAAAATGCTAATATATCCTTTCCTCCATGATTCAAATAAAAAATGGATTCCCTAGAACTTTAGCCTTCTGGGGAACAAGGAAGTGGAATCGTTGTCCTGTGAAATACTCCATTCCTTATCTGGAGAGGTACTACTGTAGGAAGAAGGAAAACAGAGCTGAACTAATAACTGAACTAATATCCTTGTAAACATGCTGACAACTGACCTCCAGGTATATAGACTAATGATATTGACTAGGAGAATTTTGATACACGGAATGCTTTTTGCAGGATGAGCATGGTTTAGGCTTGCCTACAATAACAAATATATGATCTACAGATTTATGAAGCATGGCTCTCCAGAGGATGATCTGTAACTTATTTAAATTTCTAGGGTATAAAATAGGTATTTTCATAACTGAAATTCATTCTAACTGCTATAGGAACTAATGTGCATACCTCTTTAGCAACCCAATCAGAGAATACATGACCCTTGCAGAAAAGAACCACATAGGGTATGCCACACATCATGCTGCCTCATCTGTGCCTCTTGATTGTCTGCATTCTTGGTGAAGTGTGATACTGTGTAAGATAGGGATTTGTGTAGATACTTTCTGTATGTTACCTCACTTACCTCTAAATCTCTCTCTCTACACATCAAGGATCGAGTTAAGGGAAAGGGTGGCATTAACATGTATTTGAAACTGCCCTTATATATCTACCTTATATAACCACTTAGTCTCCTAGACCAAGACTATAAACTCAAATTCTCCTAAATTTTTTATTCTCAATAACTAATGTCAATATCACTGACCATTGGTAGTAATTTATAAATTCCTTAAAGTTTTTTTCTTCCCTCGAAGTTATATATCGCCTTTTCTTTCAGAGAAAGTTTTACACTCGTTACTGATAGGCCCAAGAAAATTAAGTGTCAAGGAATTTAACCTAACAGAGTCTATTTTTTCTTCTTAAAGTTTAACATTTATTTTATCTGTGACTTTTTTGGTGTTCCATCTAAAGAATGAGTTCTGGTTTTTAACCCCTTACTCCACACAAAGCAATCGCCCGCCACTCAAAAGTGCACCCATCAATTTATATTCCATTCAAAATATATATTTTCCCTTTATGGATTCTCTTCAGTAGTATGATTGTATAAAAGTATAATCAATGCTTAGAGTTATACTTTGACACTTCTCTGTCAGTGGTTCTCAACTCAAGCTTACAAGGATTCATACAGGAGGCTCTTAACCAACAATACCAACTTCAAATCATATTCTCTCTAAAGGAGAGTCTATACTTCAAAAAAATTCCACAAATGATTATAATAAACTTACTGCTCTATATACATGCACCTACAAAAATGCTCATTAGGAACAATGGTTCTGAGATGATTTATCTTCGTTTTGTAGTATTTGTATAATAATATGGAAAGCTAAGGCTAGGATTCCATTTCATGACTAAGAAACCCACTGAGAAAAGCTATGATTCGTAATCCCAGTCTCATTATCTCTTCACTTTAATCATTTGAGCTGATTGACTCTTAAAAGGAGAATGGGAGCTATTAGAATATAATAAAATAGGGAAATGTGTAAATCCATTTATAGCCATGTTTTATTTCATAGAGATCCTGAATTCCTTATATTTATTAGTGGGATGAAAAATGTGCCTGGTGCTATATCTACAATGAAACATGACTCTTGATATAAAAAAATGTAATTCAAGCCTTAATTTATTCTTGAACAATATATTTGGTACACCATTATCTTTGGGGGAGTCTTTAGTTATTCAGTATGAAAGCTCATTTTCTTAGCCAAAGGTTAGAGTAATAGTATTTATTTGAAATGTAAATGAAGATTTCCACCAAGGAATGTATGTTTCATTTTGCATTTGTCTCTAATCAGAATACCCTATGAATAATGTAGTTTGGCACCAATGTTCTCATTAAGCAAGTTTCCTATTATTGCATTTTCTGATTATAATCTTCTCGTTAACTTCTTTTACTCTTCCTGCTGATGATCATTCATAGTCTTCGGTCTTCAGTATTAATCTGAACACACACACACATACACAGCCTCCAGTAGATGATAATCAAATTATATTGATGACCAGATGTCCTTTAAATAGAGGGTTGTTATCCATTGTATGTCCAAGAAATACCATGGAGTTGAATTGCCACACTAGGCTAAAAGAGAAAATGAGTTTCAAACTAGCCTCAATTTATATCTATCCATGAGGCAATTTCACAAGTATGCTTGATTGACAGCAATGCACAAGACAGAAATAGAATGACAAAAGAAATGAGACCATCTACTATAGTTTTTGTGTTGTCATTATTGTTGTTTTATTTTTTATTTTGCTTTTAAAGAAACACAGAATTATACAATATTAGAAATTACAAAGAACTTTGAGAGACCCATACTTTAGCTATATGAGACCTCAGAAGAAATGCTTTTCATAACCAGGATACTGATTTCAACTGTATAAATTTAAAAAAAAATACAGATCTTCCAACTTTTTAGAAAGAAAATTTAAATTTTATCTCTTTATAACCTTGACAAGATTAAAGAAGAGAAGGAGATTGCAGTCTTAAGTAGTAATGATAATGACATGTCAAAACCAAGCTGCAAAGAGAATTCTCATTTCTGAGCACATGCATTCCTACTTGAGGTTCCTAGAAACCATATTTGAACTTTATTTGAGGCTCTAGAAAAAAAATTAACTAGGGAACATTTTCCTACATGCTTTCATGTTTACTTTATTTTTCAGTGAAAATAAACATTCTTATCAAACCCTGTATAAAAATGAGTCATATACATTTAACATGGGTATGTTAAAGGCATAGAAATAATATAAAATATATACACAAACTGTGGACAGCAGTTATCTCTGGGGAGAGGATTGAAAAATGAATGGAGACTTTCATTATTTAGAGTAAATATTTCTGTATTATTTAACTGTTTAGTAATGACTTTATATTTATAAATATAAAAACAATGCATGATTTTTTTCAAATTTTCATATGCATTAAGGTTCTTATTAGCAGGCCTTTTAACTAAATTAACACAGATTTCCAAAATTTCCTAAATATACAATTTCCACAAAATCATATTAAATCATTTGTATGATCCTCTTGAAAACTTTCCAAGTTATTTACGTTGTATTTTATTAACACTGGGCAGAATTAGACAGTCCTTTGTAAGCACGACACTAATACTGAATTAATAAGAAGATTTTGTGTCTCTATGTGGAATTTCATTTTTTCAAAGTAAATGATATATATTTAGGGCAGGTTTTCAAATAAATGAATTTGAGGAGATAGTGTTTTATAGAACTATTTTGGTTTAATATACTTTTAAAAATCACCTTTAACATTGAACAAGGTTAGGTTTGGATGATGAAAGTGCTATTCCATGATTAGAGTGTGGAGGGCCCTTTATTTCCAGAGTTTATATTTTTAAGGCAATTGCTACTGAAAAACACCAGGGGCTCACTGATTCTTAAAAATTTGCTATTACTATTTGACTGTTATCTTTATGAAAAACATTAGAAAGTATTAATTATGTCATGTCAAAAACATGCAATAAACACTTACCTTACTTAAAGATCAGGTTAGGAATACAAAAAAATAAAAATAATATTCCTTCATTAATAAAAATATTTACCACTTACCAAACTCATGTGCTAGGAACTATGAGCTAAGCTCTTTTAGTGATTTTATTTAATCTTTATAATGCTGCTCTAAAATAAGGTATTGTGTTTACAGATGAGAGAGGCAGTTTGGAGTTGGTGAGGTTAAATAAGTTGTTTGCTAAAAGTGGGAGAGTTGTGATTTGAAATTTGACCTTTCTGACCAAAACCTACTTTTATCTTGCATCCCACAAAATTATTTACTTCCATGGGTCCCATTAACTTGGATGTAGTAAATTGTATTTTGGGAATATTTGCCCAAGTTCTTTATCAACAGAGCACTGCTTCCATAGCCTAATACATAGACAAAACAGAAATAATACAAAATAGACTATTTTAGTGGTTATATTCATGACACAAGTATTTTCAAGAGCACAAACAGTGAGCATTGCTGGGACAATGAAAGTAGTCTTTATGGTGAGTTAAGACTAAAATGATTCTTTGAAGCAAAATAGTACCTAAAGAAGCAGAAAAGAGAGAAGTTGACAGAGAAAGAAAAATGCTACGAACAGTTACGTGAGGACAGGAAACAGATGAGAATTAGCTAAATAGAAAACATTTATGAGTGTTGCTGGAACTGATTGCTCATGTCTTTTTGATAGCAAGCGGGAAATTTGCTTAGGTTGTAAGAATAAATAAAATATTAATTAAGCCGGAGGAAGTTCGTTTCCCAAGTAAGAGATTCCAAGATGGAGATTTCAATGCAGATTTATGAGGATAGACACCATTGGCAATCACACTACTAAAGCGATGAGGGAAGGAGGATTGGGCAGAGGGAGAATTTGTACTAGGATGCAAGTAGCAATTGATACGTCAGGCAATACCGTGAAATGCACTGACGTTGAGATGGCCCTTTGAAGTTGTCCCAAATTGACACATGGGACCAAAGCCTTCAACCTCAGCATTGCCCAGTCATTTGATGCAAGCTGCCCCTGAGGAAGAGGAATAATGTTCATGAGGCAGCTCTTAGGCTGAGGAACCCACTTGTGAGCTATCAGCCATCAATACTCCATGGATGAAAGAGAGAGTGCCTTGATCCTAAAGGAGGTGCTCAGGGGTGCATCACAGCACTAACAACAGTCTGCCCCATGCACCACTTGTGTCCATGTGCTTTGTGCACTGTGTTTAACCCATGTGAGAAAGCTCCTCCAATATTGTGGTTGGTCTTTTTCTGGAGAAAATTATAAGAGGAAAAAACTAAGCCCCTGATCATTATGCCATCAAGTGACAGCTGCTGCACTTGTCCATTTATCATTGAATTGAGCAGGGGAATGCC
>VBSM01001124.1:25590825-25618260 GCA_008086735.1 Cheirogaleus medius
TCTTGCTATTCAAACATTAGCCCTGCCCTGAACAGAACAGTCATTACTGAGATTCACACTCATGCTTGCAGCTCCATGACAGAGCATGCATTGTCACTCTGTAAAGGCAACCTTATCCAGGCCCCTCTACAGATCACAGCTGCTGGTTGTTTCTCAGCCTAACATTGTTCATTCCTCCTAGTGTGTCATGCCTTTTGATCTCTTTCTACCAACTGCTATAGCAGTTTTAGCATGTCTACTTTATTTGGTGTGAACCACTATTTCTTCAAACTTCAAAGAATCACTCTACAAGCATGCTGACAATGGCACCTTGTGTAGAGATGTTAAGTCCTGCATCATGTGAGAGTGTTTCCATACTGATAAGCTCAACCTTTTTAACCTCAGGTCTACTTGCCATCCCCATAATAAAGTATCCTCAGGATTTTGTCTAATACACCATATATACCTTCCCGGCTCCTGCCAGTACATGTGAAATAGATTCTAACATCCTTCAGAGTATAAAACCTTTGCTCATTTAGCAAGCTCAACACTTCCCCAAACAGCTTATGGTATGTTTGGTCTTAATTATTAATCTGTCCAAGGAATGGGAATGGCTGTATTAACAGATTTGAAGGGGGTGCATTTTGTCTTGCTAGGGAGGGGTCATTGCATCATCCTCAAGCGAGGAGGAATATTAAACTTTAATAGAGAATAATGGGCACTTCTTCAGTCCCAGAAGGTTTAGGGGAATTGGGGGCTTCAAGAGTTTCGATCATACCATCTCAGAGTTATCATCACAAGTCCCAAAGTCTCACTCTTTTCCAATTATGACCTTGAGCTAGTTATAGAGAAATTGACCTAGTTAAAGCAGAATTATTATGTTAAGAAGACACATGTTTTTCAATCTCTACTACTCTTAAAACTTAGTCTGCCTTTGTCCCTTTGCTTTTTTTGCCCTCAGCTTGTAAAGTTGAAAATTTCTTTATATGCTATCCGGGAGGCCCTCGGACGTTTACATTCTACTTTAAATTAATGATTAATCACTCCCAGGCTTTCTTTGACTTTCCTTCATGCCTTGGTAATACTCAGAAATGACATCTGATTCCAATGTCTTTATAATTTTTACATATTTTTAAACTTTCAAAGGCCCAAAATAAATACTGCATTCATGAGTATATTCTCTTCTGCTAGTATCCCATCCAGTTTACCATTGAACTATTAAACATTTTAATAACTACATTGCTATGGTATTCCAAAAGCTATTGAGAACTTGCTCAAAATCTACTTAGGTGCCTATAACTTAGGACCTCTCCTGGCACCAAATGTTATAGTTCGTTTAGGTTTCCTGGAAACAGACTCCGGGAGAGACCTTTAGGTAGGAGGGAAATAGGATTTGGCAAAGTGAGAAGTTGGACTGCAGTGCCAGTTCTACATGGAGCCTTGACACTAGGATGGCCTTTTGAAGATGTTCTCTGTTGGGGTAAGGGGATCAGATCTTTTACCCTTGCACTAATCAAGTATTAAGTGTTTACTGTAGCAGGGAGGGGACATAACTTTGCCTGAGAGAGTTACTTTTGGTCAGCGGAATTTCTAGAGGTGAACTGAGCTGTTGGTTGTTAGCAAGCAACATTCCATGCAGCTGGAGTGCCTTAGTCTTGAAGAGGATCTGGCTGGCACAACCCAGCCCCCGATGCTTAAGATAAATTATCATTAGAGAACCAAGGATAGAGATGGAACACATTTGTTACCTTGATATGAGCAGGAAAGGAAAGACATCTTAAATGCACACTTTCAATTATGATATATATGGACAAAGACACAAAAGTTCTTTCAGATAACTGTCTTTATTAAACCATGTATAAGAGCAAAGTTATTCTATCCCTACCTAACCCTACCATGACAGATCATGATAGAGATGATATGATTGATAGTGCAACTTAAGCAGTAACCACAAGAAAATATATTTGAGAATTCATTAGCGTCTTTTCCAGGTAGTAGTAAACCAAGAAGTTATATTTCTTCCACCAAAAGCTGGAGTGGTCATTACAATGTCTTTTATCATTGCACTGATACAGAGGGAACTATTATGCTGAGCAACAACAGATCAAATTTATCAACATTGTATTGGAAGATAATGGACTTCCTTAAGTTTCCAAGTTGTAAGAATCAATAATGTTTCAATTTAAAGAAATTGTGTATTAGTGCTATAACAACAAAACTCATTCATCATTTAAAAAAACCACTGAAACATCTTTATGTACCAGACAATTTTTAAGGAACTGGAGCAAAAGAGATGAATAAAAAATAACCTTTTCTCCCCTTCCCACCTTTGGTAACTGATAAGTATAAGAGTGTAGGATTTGATTTAATCCTATTTGCAGGCTAATATGTTAGTCTTTTACTGTTTCGTGGAGCTTGGCAGAAGACAGAGGCAAAGAGACTTTATTATTCACAGCATAGAAAGCATTATGGGACTCATGTTTATCTTAGTTCTTCCACCCACAAAACCCACAGGGTTGACATGCAGGTGCCCAGATAGATGAGGTGCACACAGGGAGTTTACAGCATGGCAGAGGAACACAACTTGAGGAAACCACTGTCTTGTAGCAGGCAATGTTCAAACCTGCCCCTTGTCTCAGAGGATAATATTACTTCATCCCTCAAATTTTCTCTCTGCAAATACAATTCTTAAAAATGTTTGAGTAAAGACTACTCAGGGCCTTGCATATGCAGGGCTGGTATACCCATCAAGAAGTGAAGAGATTCATGGAGGAAAGTAGCCCAACAATAATATAATGGGGAAGCCAAAATATAAATAAACAACTGAAATCAGCACAATACATCTTATAACACAGGTATTTAAACAGCAAAATTGATGAAACCTCTACTTAAAGTCTAAATATTCTGATGAATGCATACAGCAACTGAGGAGTCACTGCAAAGAGTGCATCAAACTTAATGCAAGGAAATGCTCAGAGCATTAAGGAATAATATGATTTCCCAGAAAAAAATCACTTTTGTGTCCAGATAGAACAGTGAATAACACAATAAGAAACAAAAATACTTATATTGTCCTTAACAACACTTGGCTTGGCGCTTCACCAATTTCTTCAGGAAATAAAGATTGTAAGTAAACATCCAAACTTTAATATAGTATGGTTATATTATGTAGGTATTTAGTATCCAGAAGTACAAATAAATTATTGCCATATACTAACACTTTATAATACATATTCAGTTTTCCCCAAATGAAGTCTTTTGCTGTCATCACTGAAATACAAAGTTAATATAATTTCTTTAGAGTGACCTAACTGATAATTATACTAGTAAGACTGAGTTGTGCAGTGAGGGCAGAACAGGTAAAAATTTACCTGTAAAGAGTGGTACCTGCATTAAAGTACCTGGTCAGAGGTACACAGTTTTTTTCATGATTTATCTAAGAACAAATAAAAGGACTTTGGTATAAGGCCAAATAAGGACTGTACACCTCCCTGGCCTCTGACCACTAAGCCCTTCTCCTCATTTAAGTGCCTAGTGCTGTCTTCTCTTCTATCTTCTTTTTCAAAACAGGAAAACATCTGTCATTGATTTCACACTAGTTACCTCTCGTAGTAGTATTTGCATTTTAAATTTGTGTCTGAAATAATAGAATGAAAGGCTCTGTGTCCCACTTTAGGAATTTCATGCATCAGCAAAGTATGTATGGTATACTTTAGCAAAGGTAATTGACACAATGTTGCCAAAATCTTATAGAAAATGAGAAATCACACTTACCTTAGTGCTATTTTTTTATTTTTACTTATATTATTTATTTATTGATTGATACATTATGTTTGTACATATTTCTGGGGTACATGTGATATTTTGTTACATGCACAGAATGTGTCATGATGAAGTTAGGATATTTAGGGGGTCCAAGTCAGAGTATTTACCATTTCTGTATGATGGGTACATTCTAAGTTCTCTCATCTGGTTATTTTGAAATATACAACATATTATTGTTAACTATAGTCACCGTAATCTGCTATGAAACACTAGAATTTATTCCTTCTGTGTAACTGAATGTTTGTACCCCTTAACCAACCTCTCTTCACCACTATCCCCCCCGACACACACACATCCTTCCCAGCCTCTGGTATCTGTCATTCTACTTCCTACCTCCATGCAATCAACTTTTTTTTTTTAGTTGCCACATATGTGTCAGAACACACAATATCTGTCTTTTTGTGCTTGGCTTATTTCACGTAACATAATGACCTCCAGTTCCATCCATGTTGCTGCAAATGACAGGATTTCATTCTTCCTTTGTAGTTTTGGGGCACCAAGAAGTGAGAGTAGCTCAGAAGGGAGGGTACTTACTCAGCTGCACCCTCTGTGGGCACAACAGGATCATAAGTTAGTGCTATCTCAGTGCTGCTGCTGCTGCTGCCACTTCTGCTGTGGCTGTCATTCTACTGCCAGGCATTGTGTTCTAAGAGCTTCTGAGGACCTTGGGATGTGCCCCAGAACACATTACTGCCTCCTTTGTACTCTAACCTCAAAGCCTGGAGAGTACCTCCCATGTGGCTTGGTAAGATTTGCCCCTTTGCCATGGGCTCTTGTTGTTTCTTCTGCTTAAGCTTTATTTTATAGCCTAAAACCTACTCTATATCTTAAAGATAGAGTCACAGAGTAAAGTGTCATTGGCTTTGGAATAAGGTGACATGAATTTGCATCCAGATGAACTTCCCAGTGAACTTGAGTGGTAACTTGTTTCTAAAGCTTGATATTCTGCTCTATAAAATAAGAAAAATTAACATCTTGGGGAAAGGATGCAAACATTATGCAAAAGAATGTTCAAAACAATGGCACATAGTAGATTTTCAGTAAATAGCTACTTAGGTCCAACTCGAGTTCTAACTCCTACAATGTAGCAATCCCTCTTCAAATATTCTATTTATCTTTATAAGTTTCCTTTGAAAAAATGGACAACATAACATGATTTTTGAAGTTAATTGTTCTTTATTTGTCTCATGTAGATTGACTATGTCTCACCAATTTAAATGTAAATTTTTCAGGGATAATTTTTATTTTTGAAAAAATAAAAACCCACTGTTGAGGGTTCTGGAAATATATATTGAGGACTCTGTAAGAGGAAATGTGTGCCAAGCTAATATTTTAGGCCAAAGGAGAACTAGAAATGCTTAATGAAGAACTGGATCTCTGACTAAGTTGTTAAGGATGGGAGAATAAGAATTAGAATAATTTGGACATAAAGCCAGAGTTTGATCATCAGGATGAAAGTGTGTTTTTATTTGCTAATATCTGAATACAAGCTCCCGATGAGGTCACCCGGGGCAGCAGTCCCCAGCCTTTTTGGCACCAGGGACTGGTTTCATGGAAGACAATATATCCATGGACCAGGGTGGGGGGGATAGTTTTGGGATGATTCAAGCACATTACATTTATTGTGCAGTCAAACCTCTCTGCTAATGATAATCTGTATTTGTAGCCGCTACCCAGTGCTACCATCACCACCTCAGCTCCACCTCAGATCATCAGGCATTAGATTCTCATAAGAAGCATCAACCTAGATCACACACACACACACAGAAACACACACACACACATATGCAGTTTACAATAGTCTTTGCACTCCGATGAGAATCTAATGCCCATGCTGATCTGACTGGAGGCGGAGCTCAGGTGGTTATGCAAGCAATGGGGAGTGGCTGTAAATACAGATGAGGCTTCTCTGGCTTGCCGGCCACTCACTTCCTGCTGTGTGGCCCAGTTGCTAACAGGCCACGAACCAGTAGCAATCTGCATCCCTGGGGTTGGGGACCGCAGACCTACAGTACCTAGAAGACCAATCTGTGAGACAGCAATCTATTGATATGAGTTCTATTAATATCTTCTGAGTATTAGAATCATGACTGATCCCAGAGTTTAAGGCCAAGTTAAGTATACATGAATAGGTTGCAGTTGCCAGGCATTGAATACAGAGTACCAGGCAGGCTAAAAGGAAGAGGAGGCATAGGGATTAGTTTCAGAACAGCAGATTTTTATGAGTCCTGACTATATTCCAACAGCAGTGCCCAATAACTAGAAAAAAGTCTAACAAAGGATATTGGGAAACAAAATAAGTGATTGGGAATTGATGAGCATTGTGACAGGCTTAACTAAGAGGGTAAAAGTAGTTTAAAGAGGAACATTTTATGTAATTATGAATTTATAAACAGGATGGAATGGGTGAAGATGATTTGAAGAGTGAAGCCCTTCTGGTAGGACTTGTGCTATAACAAAGAGAGTTTCCAAATCTTATGAAAATGATTAAAAAATGATTCCAGAGATAAAAAAGAAAAATATATTATGTTTGAATTAGACTGGCAATATATTAATATTTATCAGCCCATTGAGGAAAATTAAATTTTAATCTATTTAATATGTTAATCCAAATATGGGCAAAGTAAAGACATATTCAGTGTTACAAGGATACAGAAAGACACTATTTGTTATGAAGTATGTGGAGGGTGTTCTCTGACTAAGAGATGACATTCATCAAGAAAGACATTGGATCCAGGAAGCAGTGGAACCAAATTAAAAGCCTGAGAAGTGATATTTCTGGATAAAAGCTATGTATTAGATTCAGAGATCAAATAGTCGAGACAGGAACAAAAGGAAGAAAAGCTCCAGAATGGTGATTATTAGGGCAAGAAAGATTCCATGGAATAGTATAATGAAGGTAATGGGAAGACTTCAGGGTAAAATAAACACATATAATAGGTTAAATTAACAAGGGCAATTTTATATTCTGAGAGAACAATTTTAAAAAACTCTTTACTAAAGTTATGACTCACATATGAAATGTATCTTGGCTAATATTGGAGGATATTTTCACTTCTAAAATCACTCATTTCTAGTTAATCCTCAGTTTTTCCCTCCACTATATAATTTTCACTCATTACTTCAGGAAGAAAATGGATACAGTTGAGAGTAAGATTCACTGCACTAGATTGTGACTCAGACGAGACCTTTATTTTTTAAAATCATTTTGAAAGCCAATCTTTTTCAAGGCAGAAGAGAGCTTTCACAATTCAAAATCTTTGGGGAGAGGCAATTTTGGAAAGGCAGTGTAAAGAGTTCTGAGACTCTCTTCCTAGTAAAATAACCATAACTTTAAAATTATTTAAAAACTAACTTTTTAACATTTCTTGAAATGGTCCTAAAGGCACACAGCAAATATAGAACAATTATTCAAGAAAGTCTACTAAATTTTGATAAGAATAGTGAAAGTCTGGCATTTGAGGCATAATCCATTCCCTTCTCTTCTTCCAGATCAATGAGGTAGACACTGTACTCCCAGAAGGTGCAGCCAAGAAAACAGATTCTCCCTGTCCAAGATCCCAACTTCAGGGCTACAAAATCTTCCTGAGGAGGCACAAGCTGCCACCACATCTCCAACCTCCATCTCTATCTTGTTAAATCTCCATCCAAGCAAGAGAGGCTGAAAGTCCTAGATTTCCTTTCTCAATTCTCCTTCCATTCACAGGACATAAGCTCTACTAAGAATACTCAGCCCCAATACCTCTTGCTTCAGTTCATTCACATTGTGGAAGTTCCACACCAGAAAGACCAGATGACCAGCTTCCAACCTATAAAGCGGAAGTATCATTCAAAGAGAAGTTGGCCATTGTCCACACCCCCGTCTCCGGATGAGAAGACATGAAAAGATGTTTGATGTCATTACCTGTTAGAAAAGAGCAACGCACAATGAAATACTTTCTATTTCCCATTCATTTGGGTATAATAAAAAAGATGGTAATAACAAGCGTTGATGCAATGTGAGAAAAACAGAAGCCTCATAAATTCCTGGTGAGAATATAAAGGTTAGAACAGCTTCTTTAGAGAACATTTTGGCAGTGTATTATATGTTAAACCTGAAATAACCATAAGACCCAGAAATTTTGCTTCTAGATATATACTCAAGAAATAAAAACATGCACATGAACTTGTACATGAAAGTTCATGGTGGCAATATTCATAATGGCCCAAAATTTGATGTGACCAATATGTCCATCAACCTCTGAATGGATAAATAAAATGTGGTATATTCATACACTGGAATATTATTTTGCAATAAAATAAATGGAATATTGATGCATGCTACAACATGGATGAGCCTTGAAAATATTATGCTAAATGAAAGAAGCTACTCAGAAAACAGCATACATTGCATGATTTAATTTATATGATATTTCCAGAATTGGCAAATCTATAGAGAAAGAAAGTAAATTAGTGGTAGCCTAAAGGGCTTGTGAGGTGGGAGGATGAGGAGTGACTGCTAATCATTCAGAGTTTCTTTGTGAGCTAATGAGAATGTTCTAACACTGACTGTGATCACGGTAGTGACAAAGATTCGATAGTGACAAAGATTCTTTGCTTGACCAAACCTTAGTCAGGCTCCTAAACCTTCTTCTAGGCCCATTTATACACTTCATTGTAAAATCCACTTTTAACAAAGAACCCTGGTAAGTTAGTTTAACAAGAAGCCCCAATGCTCAATATTTGATCATCCTTGAGATCTGATCAGGTTCCTCTTCCTCCAGCATCCCCCAGGTGGTTTCTGATCATCCCTGCCTATCTTCAACAAGAATCCTGTTAGGATGGTTTAGCCAGAATCCTCCTTACTCCTAAGGTTTCCTTTTAGTAATATTCCATCCACTGACCCCCACCCTACTCTTTGGCTATAAATTCCCACTTATATCTATCATGAAGATCCTAAATAAAGTCTTTCTTACTGTGCTTTAACAAGTGTCTATTGTGTAATTTTTCTTTAACAGTAGCACAAGTCTACAAATAAAATAAAAACCATTGAACTGAATCCTTTAAATGAATAAATTATATAAAATGTGAATAAATTTCAATAAACCTGTCAAAAATTAAAATTTAAGCAAAGTTTCAAGGCCTACCTACAGATTATAACTTTAAGCATAGATCTGTAAGCATACCTTTTATATATCAAGATACTGAGACTTGAGGAAGAAGTCAAGATACATCTGAATTGTTCACTGCTTCTATTTCATCAGCTACAATCCCTAGCAACCATTAGTATATTGTTTTTCTTTTTTCTTTTTATTTAGTTTGCTTTGATATTGCTTCCCTGTAAATGGATATTACCCAGCATATTAAACCTCTAGAAACAAAACACACAGGTTCTGAGGAAATTTATATAGCTCTAAATAAGTTTTTGTATATTTCTATATATTAACATATTTGCAGAGCAGAAGATCCCTTTGTCATATCATATGTCTTAATTTCTTGATATGAAATATTTGTTTCCCATATCCAAACTGGATTTCAATTTTGACTATACTTATCAAATTTTCATAAGATTTTATTTTAAATTTCTAATTTTCTACCCCACATTTTAGGTTGCTAGAAATATCAAAGCTAAAAAAATTAAAGTACCCATTTGTATGATTTTATTTAATCTAAATCTCAATTTCTCTCAGGCCAGACAATTCAAATCAATAGACAGTTTAAAATATATTTACATGTATTTTCTTCAAATTTTCTCTCCTGCTGAAAAGGCGAAATATATACCATATTATATTATGTAATTTTCAGAGTTTATATTTGTTATCTTACATATATTTATTATTTATTAATATGTCATTAGAGTCTATGAAACTATATTTAGCAGTAGATATACATCTATGTATTATATATACGTATTCTCTACTCAAAGAGGCAAGAATTATATGTTTTCTTATTAGTTTGTGTTTCTGTATTTTTGCTATCCTACCATGATTATAGAAATAAAACCAAATTAAAATGTAGGTGCCAGGTTTTATGGAAGAGAATTGTAAAGTAGCCATAATAGACCTTGAACAAAATTGACTTTTTATTAAGAAATATTTTTGTATATTTTTATATGTTGATTCTTTTAAAATGAATGTTATTATTAAACTACTACCTCCAGCGGCTTATTCAGTAGGCACCCTCCTATTTATTTCTGTCTACTACTGACGCCAATATTTTGTTCCAACCCTACATCTCTTGCCTTTCTTCCTCCTTTGCCTACCCTGCTCTTCCCTCTTATTGCTATTCCTTAAGGCAATTATTTTGTTGTGAAATTTGCTTAAAAGGATTAATTAAATAATTAGTTACACAATCCTCAAAAGAGAACTATTATATTTTTAAATTCCCAGTTAACCTTTTAGACAAGTTACAATACATTCAATGCAGTCTTTGAAAATATATTGACACTGAAGAATGTCTTTTTTCTACCAACCTCTAACAACTATCAAATCCTCTTACTGTGAAACACTAACCAGATGTTTGCAATTTTCCCCTAAGCCAAGACTAGAAGACACATGCTAAAATGCAGCAAAGAGGCCTTGAGTTTAAGCATGGCAAACAATAGAGTGGTTGATCAAGTCTCTTTTAGCAAGTTCTTCTTTTTTAGCATAAGTGATCTAGGAAAGTTTCTGCTAGGTCTGTGCTTTTAAGGGATGAGTGTTTCCTGGTTGTTCAAGTGCTTTCAATTCCCATTCCTAAATGGTGTGCACTATTTGAGGGTGGAAGCAACTCTGAAGGCTGCAGGGGAGAAATAGAACACGGCAGATTCTGCCTAAAGTTACGTACGAAGATGTAAGTTGGATAAACGTCTCTGCTCTGCCTTGGTGTTAAAGGCCAGCATGGAAAAGTTGAAACCTGTGTGTGAAAAGGGTGGCATCACTTTCTACCTTTCATCCCACTTCTCATAGTAGAAGAGCAGATTCAGATATCGTTATTGAAGGCCAAAGCAAGATATTTCACAGAGGCAAAACACTCAATCCTTTGCAAGCCAAAATGCTAACAATCCCATGAATTGACTGAACTGAGTTAGAAAATTAATCAAATTAACTAGAAATGCTTCGTCACAGGTTCGAGTAATTTTCAAGGAACTTAAGGAATCAGCAGGACATTGAAAGAGAGACAAGAATACCTGTGCCCAAGTCCTGGGGACACATCGGTCACACATCCAACAAGCATCATACTCCTTTAATCTTTTCCTGAGCCCTTTTCTCCTCCAAAGTTTCAGAGTTTTACCTGTTTCCTTCCTTCTTTAAAGACATAAGTAGTTACTCAATTATTTTGCCTGATTTCTTCTTCCTACAATAAGCTCTATTATTGGATATAATTAGCCTAGAATTTTTTAAAAATTGTGTTTCACTCCTTAAAATATCTTTCTGGCTTCTATTTTAAAATATTTTTAAATATTTTTAATTGCTAAATATTATGAAAGCAAAGGAAAAAAGACAAAAGTAACAGAGAAGTCAGAAATGAGCCATAGATAGTGGAGACAAAAATTTAAAAAAAATTGATTTTTAAATTTAGGGCTCTTTTTTAAGTTATTGGTTAATGAGCTATTATAAACATGACTTGTAAAAAATAAGATTCTGATGCAATTTATGACACATAATATAAAGAAATGACTGAGGAAGATATTACAAAGCATATTAATGAAAATGTTATCTTCTCATAAAACAGTTCTCAAACATTACTTTAATTTTCATATCATAGGTAGACATTGACTAGCAAAAATTAAATTTATTTCATATATAGGTATAAGAATAGAAAGATAAAAAAGAATTAGGTAGATAATTCTTTTTTAGAGATAAAAAAGTTAGGATGAGGAGGTATGAATTAATCAGGCCCTTGGGCAAGTTTTATAATGGTACAAAGTATATCCCTACTAAGTTCAGTTTTTATGGTGTGGAGAGATTATTATTCTATCTACAGTAAAGAAAATAATAAAAGTTCCAGCCAACAGCAAAATATTTTACCAACATCAATTAGTAGACCTAAAATCTTACCCTGGAAATGACATGATTTTAACTACCATGTTATGGATTTCTATCCCTAAACTGCCACAAGGTAACTTCTTATATCAAAATGGGACATTTGAACCTAATGAGTAGAAACCTATCCAACAACATAAATGGCAAAATCTTAATTTACAATACCAAATGAGAATAAGAATGGCGGAGGACTGACATTACCCAAGTTCAGAAGTTCCTGTAAAGCTACAGTAATCAAGACAGTGTGCTGTTGGCCAAAGAATAGACAAATAGGCAATGGGACAGAATAGAGAGCCCAGAAATAGGCCAACACAAATATCGTCAACTTATCTTTGATAATAGAGCAAATGCCAATACAATGAAGCAAAAATAGTCTTTTCAACAAATGGTGTTGGGACAACTGGATGTCCACATGAAAAACAGTGAATCTAAACACAGACTTTACCCTCACAAAAATTAGCTCAAAGTGGATCATAGGCTAAATAGAAAATGGAAAATGATAAAGATCCCTAGAAGACAACATAGCAAATAATCTAAATGACATTGGGATTAATGCTGACTTTTAGATAAACAACAAAGGCACGATTTAGCAAAGAAATAATTGATAAATTGGACTTCATTAAAATTAAAAACTTCTGTTCTGTGAAAGACACTATCAAGAAAATGAAAAGACAAGCCACAGACTCTAAGGGAATATTTATAAAATATGTATAAATTAAAGACTGTTATCCAAAATATGCAAAGAACTCTTAAAACTAAACAGAAAGAAAATGAACAACCTGATTAAAAAACCTGAATGGATACCTTATCAAAGAATACATACATGTGGCAAATATGCATATAAATGGATGATTTCATTGCATAAAATCATCTAAAACATTATATGGCATTAGGGAATTGCAAATTAAGCAGCAATGTGAAACCACTACACATCTACTAAAATGGTGAGAATCCAAAACACTGACAACACCAAATACTGGCAAAGATACTGAGCAACAAAAACTCATTTTTGCTGGTGAGACTTTAAAATAGCACAGGTACTTTAGAATACAGCTTGAAAGTTTCTTACAAAATTAAACATACTCTTACTCTATGATCCAGTAATCACACCCCTTGGTATGTACCCAAAGGAGTTGAAAATTTATGTCTACACAAAAATCTACACATGATGCTTATAGTATTAATAGCTTTACTCATAATTGCCAAAACATGAAAGCAACAAACATGTCTTTCAGTAGCTAAATGGATAAATAAACTGGGGTGAATTCACACAATGGAATATTACTCAGCATTAAATAGAAATGAACTGTCAAGTCATGAAAAGACATGCAGTAACATTAGGTATATATTACCAAGTAAAAGAGGCCAATTTGAACTTTGGGTAATAACAGTGTGTCAATGTAGGTTTATCACTTGCAACAAAATATCCCCATGGTGCAAATATCCATAGTGGAGGAGTTTCTGTGTTTGTGGGGACAGGGGAGTATATGATAACTCTGCACTTTCTGCTAAATTTTACTGCCAAACTAAAACTGCTCTAAAATAAATTCCATTAAAAAACAGAGGCAGTTAACTAGTATTATATTGGTCAGACTTCTCCAGAGAAACAGAACTTATAGGAAATATATAAATATGAGGAGATTTATTAATATTATGAGGCTTGGCTCATGTGACTTTGAAGGCTGAGAAGTCCCATGATCTGTCATCTTCAAGCTAAAGAACCAGGAAAGCCAATGAATGGTGTAATTCAGTCCAAATTTGAGGCCCAGGATCCAGGAACTCTGATATTCAAGGGAAAAGAAGATAGATGTACCAGCTCAAATTAGAAGCAAATTAGCCTTTTCTCTGTCTTTTTGTTGTATTCAAGTCCTCAATGGATTGGATGATGCCCACGTGCATTAATGAAGACAATCTTCTTTACCTCTACTGATTCTTTACCTCTACCTCTACTTTACCTCTACTGATTCAAATACTATTTTAGAAATACCCTCAATGACACAACCAGAAATAATGTTTACTACCTATCTGGGAATCCCTTAGCCCAGTCAAGATGACACACAAAAAACTACCAGAGGTGTCAAAGCATTCTAAGGTATATATTTTTTTTCAAAGAAGGTACAAAACATGATTAATTTCAGAACTTTGCAAAGCCAAATAAGTATGCTAAAAAGTGCAATATGTTATTTTTAAACTAGTGTTTAAAAAAGAAATGGACAAATATAGTTTAATGCAGTATTAGATCACAGAAATTACCATATTTTTAAAAATCAAAGCATGTTATATATAATACCCACACTGATAAGTACACAAAAATGTTAAGAACAAAAACAGGAAGAAAGCTACACCAGACAAATAAATAAAAACATTGAATTTTATTTTGAATTATACAATTTATTAACATATGACTTTAAGTTAAAAATAATTATTAGGAAAAGAAAAGATATAATATATAATGGTAACCATTTTCAGTTTGTTTGTACCAAATAATGTAGCTTAAAATATGTACAGCAAAACTGACATAATTACAAGCAGACATTTTCAACTCTGATCATAGTGAGATATCTTATAAAACTTATTTCAGTATTTCATAGATACAGTAAATGATAAATTATTAAGGATATAAAGGAATTGTATTGGATATATCAGGATTAATTTGAGAGGGGAGAGCTAGATGTATATGTTGATGGTGCTCATGTTAAAATTGTACGCTAAACAGAGCATGGGCTTCTATGCACAAAAACTTTCTACATTTCACCTCTTTCAATAAAAATATAGTATCAATGAAAACCATTTGTTTTTTGGTCACAGGACATTTCCATCTGACTATTCATAAACGTTCAATTGAAATGTATGATAAATGTTTGGTTTATTATAGCAAAACATTATGAGGTAATTATTTTAATGGCTCTCCATAAAATAATTGTTCACCATTTATAACTAGCATTTAGCAATAACTTTAAAAATTGACTAATTAAAAATGCATTCCTATGATATATAATAGATTCTTTGTAATTTAATGTATCCACTTACGTGACTATTTATGGAAAATGTCTTACAACCTACTCAAAGCTATTCTTCTGAATAAAATTTTATCTGGAAAAATCAGGGCATTGCTTCTTTATGGAAATTTGGACATTCCGTCTTATATTCTAATATAAGTGAATACATGATATGTCCTAAATGTTTAGTCTGATGATATCTACTATTTTAGGAAAAAAAGAAAATAGCTGATATATAAATTACCTAACACTTGCATAACGTATTTATTTAGGGATTATATTTTGTTTTCATTTTCATGCACTCTAAAGATGAAGTTTATATTCAAATATAGTTGGTTAGAGATTTGTTTTTTAAAAATGAGAGTTAGTTTGCTGATAGGTTTGAATAGGAAGTCTTCTTATCAGACAAGTCTGAATTTAAAGGGCCTTTAGCTGATTTGTGAAGAATTTCCCAAAGAGCTGTGTTGTATTACTTCAAGTTTTTTTCATTTAAAGATTTGATCTTATAGCAATAATGTTTCAAAATATTAAAAATCAAAGAGATTTCTATTTAAAGAATTTGTGCAAAATATTTTATTCTTCCCTGATCTCGAAGACTTATAATTATTTCATTTGCAGTAAAATATGAAGCATGTCGAAAAAAAATCTCTGAAATATTTTGAAAAAAATATTTACTAAAAAGTAAACTCCTTAAATCTAATCTTAATTTTGTAAAAAAAGCATTGGTCAAAAACCAAAATTAAATACTAGAGAAAGGTTTGCAATGTCAAAACTGTGATATTTCCTTTATAAACAAGAGGAATTTTCTTGCTAACAGTCAGCATTCTGAGAAAGGCAATAGAATATTGTCTATTTTGTAAAAGGCTCAAAAATTTTAAAAAATCATTGCTTATATATTTTGTGAATTAGTATATCCTCTCTTAAAGAATATCTTATTGTTGACTTGAGCCTGATATATGTAAAGTCTATATATTTTCAAAGTAGCATCAATCTACTTTCACATAAAACCCAAATTGTTATGAACGATTGTTAATTATAATTTGACAGTTACCTACAATATAAATAAACAAACATTTACTAACCACTTATATGGAAACAACTAGGATAAGAATCAAGTATAATTGGATCTTAAAGTAAGAATGGGTTAATGAATCCCAAATAATCCACATTGTTGTAGAAGATGTCAGAGTACTATCACGGAAAAATTTGATCTTGCAGTCAAGAATTATATAATGTACTACTTAAGATTATATACCACTGTATTTGCATATTTAAAGGTAAATGAAGGGGTTAGATGCTGGTTTTGATGCCGGGTTGCTACACAAATTTTAGCTCTTACTTATCCCTTGCCACTTTGTTCCCTCCGCAATAAGAAGGAATACTACACACTTACAGGTCCTATGGCTCACCAAGAACCTTGTGCATATTCTGTCTTTCTTAGCCCAGGACTTAGAATTCTTATCAACCCATACCTAGATTTTGCTCAGATAGAACATTAGGTGATAGGGCAATTCTTAAATAAGACCAAGTTCAAAATCACTGTAAATCAGGTATAAATCAGCCATAATGGCATAAAAAATAATAGTAGCAGGAAATAAACCTAAGTATAGAAGTTTAGGAGCTTTAGAAAAGAATGCTTGACTAGAGACATTGCTTGCCACATCATCCCAGAGGGAAGGAAGGGTTTCAGATAGAGGAGAGGGGGCAATGGGGACAGCTCAGGTGTAGTTCAGGGGGAAAGGTACCAGAGCCTGCCAGAGACCTCATGGAAAGAGATTGTGAAGTAGAATAAGAAGAAAAAAGATACAGACAGAGATCTATCCTGGAGAAGCTCAGAGCCCAGTGAAGGCAGTGTGTAGGGGTTTCATTTTTCTTTCTGACATATCTCCAGTGGTTAGTGGACAGCCAAGCTGATTGGGAGCTTTTCCACCCCCTTGACCCCAAACACTGCTGTGACCAGTGAACTGGGACCCTCTTGAAAATAAAGCACTGGGCTTCCAGCCACTTTAGGGGTCAGCCCCCATGGCAATAGCTGAGATGTTGGATGCCATATTGTATCTCCACCCATACCTCTCCTTTCTCCATCCCAAGAAACTCCAACCCTTCAGTTTTCATATCACCTGTTCCCACACAGAGAGTTTCCAACCCCTGCCCAGGTTGTGATGGACCCTGGAGAATTTGTGTGATTGCCAGAGCTTGGACACACCGCCTCTCACACCTTCCAGGGAGAGAGACTGGAAACACTGGAGTGCCAACTCTCTTCCATTCAGACTCTTTTCCTCCCCCACCCCACCCCAACCCACTGCAGCCAAGGGGGGCCATTGAACTGAGACTTTCAAAAGTGGACTCCTGAACTCTGCTGGTATACCCTCCAGTCCTAGGCTTCCATAGAGAGGGGGGCCCACACCTTTCCCCTTGATGACCTGTGGTGGACCTAATGGGTGCTTAGTCTGGAAATTCCCTGCCTGCTGGACACTCCCTGGAGATGCCCACCAGTGAGACAGGTGCATGGCTGGATCCTGTTCCCTCAAGACTTGATGGGGCTGGTTGGGGGCACAGAGGGGAGAATTGAGAGCTAAACTTGAGAGGCAAAGGGGTCCCCATGGGCAGAACAGATAGGAGAGTAAACTATGGATCTGTGCCACAGCAAACTGGTGGAACATCCATCCTCAGACTGCATCAGGTCAATGGGCAGGGCAGTTCCTGGACCAAGGTGCTATTGCTCAGGAGCACAGAGAATTTGGGCGCCTGTTTATAACCAGACACTGGAAGGAGTCTCTCAGGGCAGGGGAAGAGTGAGAGGGGCAAAAGTCATGCCCAATAGCCAGTTGGCAAATTGCAGACAGCCCCTTCCTCACAAGCAGACTTTCTATCTTAGTGGGACCACTTCAGTTCCCTTCTGGTGGCCTTCCCCAGCAGCTTAGGGGCTGACCTTTGATCCTTGCCAGAACTGTTCCAGGACTTATTTCTGCAGAGCCAGAAGGCATGTTCACCTGATCTAGCCCCGCCCAACCATTCCACTCCACCCACTTCTGCAGTGGTGAACAAGCAGTCCCCAGATTAGTGGTTGCATACCATGTATCAGCAGATGTGTTAATTTGCTCAAGCAATGAAACCACATTTAGTATGGTAGCTGCAATTGGAGTCACCATCTGGTTATGCTCTTGATACTCTGTTGCCATTCCTCAAGATCTGTCTACCTTCTCTACTCAGGCCAAATAAGTGGGTTGAATGGGGATGTGATGAGAATCAGCACCCTGAAACTTTCAAGTTCTTGATGGTGGCACTAATCTCTGCAATCTCTCTAGGAAAGCAGTATAGCTTCTGCTTTACAAGTTTTCTAGGTAGAGGAAGTTCTAATAACTGTCACATGGCTTTTCCCACCATAATAGTCTTCATTCTACAGGTCAAGAAGTCAATGTGGGAATCTGCCAGTAGCTGTGTATATCTATTTCAATTATGCATTCCAGAACTGGGGAAATAACCACAAATTGGGATTAGGGACCCACTTTCTCCATTGTGAGATAGAATCAAGCTAAAAATCCATTGAGCCGTTGATCCCTATCAGCCTCTATTCTGACTGGTAGACCACAGTGATATTTTGGGTCTCCTGGAATGTGTCAGTTCAGAGCCAGTATCTAATATTCCCCAATATGTTTGATTATTTTCTTTTCCCCAATGCACACTTACTCTAGTAAAAGGCTCTAATCCCTTTTTGGAAGGCTAGGAGCAAGTTTAACAGTAAAAGTTTTTGTCAGTTGGCCAGGGTTCTTCCTCAAGGGGACCCAGTCTCCCCTTTATTCAAGTGATTGTGGGTCTGTAAACTAGTTCAATTCTGGGAGTTGATGGAGGGGCTGTGATTTTCTGTTTTTAAGATACAGGTTAGGTTTTTGTTTACTTGACCCAGAACTTTTCTGCTTATACAGGTCAAATAATAATTTTGTAGTCTTCTTAACTATTTCACTTCTAGAAATACCATGATCAACCAGCCAGTGCTGTAGGTCTGCATGAAATAGACCATTATGATTATTCCTTTGATTCTGCTGTTTATTATGATAACCACACCCAACTCATTTTTGGTGGTTGAGTGCTGCCAGTTGGCTCTTGCCACTTCAGGTTGCAATTACTCCCATTGCATTTAGGTTGCCCAATTTATTGAGCATGGTTCCCATTGTAAAGTCTGATCTATGTACAAGAGTGATTACAGAGCTCTTCAAGGACACTGAGGCTCCCCACACAAACTTATTTTTCACATAGTGAAAGGTGTGTCTTCTGAACCCTCCCAGGGTGGATAAGTGGATCTTAAGTGATTAATCTACTCTGACATTACAATCCCCATAAGTCTTTGAGTCTGTTCCTTTATAGTAAACCAAGGTAGGTCGGGCATTTCAAGCTCACATACTGTGAACCACCTTTTGGCCCATGTTTCATTCAGCTAACAAACCACAAAACCTTTTACAGCCTTTTCTAACTCCCAGAGCAGCAATATTTAATGCAGAATCTCTGCTTAGTGGGTCCATATCAATAAAATCATCCCTGTCCAGTTGTACTTTCCTTCCACCATTATTTCATACCCTTAATATCCATTCCTATAGACATTCTCCAGACTTCTGTATGTATAAATTAGAAGACTCAAGTAGTTCTTGCAAAGTGTAATATACCTCCTTGCAATATATACTTTCACCTCACCTTTAAGGGCCTGTTGGCACTTGAGTTCAGTTATAGGTGTAATAACAAAATGGTGGTGAGGGTGGGTCCTGAGGAGAATCAGCATTGTTTTGAAAGACACATGCCTCAGTAGAAGTAACTACAGTTTCCTCGGGCAGTGCAGGACTCTTTCAAATATGAGTGGAGAGGCTGCTCCCACTGGAGTTGTTAAAGATGCTTCTATCAGCAAAGAAGACTCATTAGAATTTTGGGGCTGAAAGTCTCCAACTTCATTATGGTCTTCCAACATCTCCCCATTCCCATTTTGAGGATGCCATAATTTTTCAGTGAATGCCAAACCAATTAGGGTTTGGTTTGTTCTTGCTTATTTGATTCCTTGAGTTGTATCATTAGGTTGTCTGTTTCAAAACTCTCTACTTTTTTATTGTAGGCTTTATTGTCACAAACTTCCATCATAGCACTGCTTTGTTGTAGTCCATGGGTTTTGGTATGCTGGATTTCCATTGTCATTTATTTCTAAAAATTTTGATTTCCTTTATAATTTCCTCATTGACTCAGTGGCCATTCAAGAGCTTGATGATTAATATCCATGTATTTTTACATTTTCCAAAGTTCCTCTTGTTATTATTTTCTAGTTTTATTGGATTGTGGTATAAGAAATACTTGATATAATTTTGATTTTTTGAACTTTTTGAGATTGGTTTTGTAATCTAACACATGGTCTACCTGAGAGAATGTTTCATATGCTGATGAAAAAAATGTGTATTTTTCAGCTGTTGGATAAAATGTCTGTTAGTTTATTTGATCTATAGTGCTTGATAGATTTAGCTTGATATTTCTTTGTTGATTTTTTTTCTAGAATATCTGTTCAATGCAAAATGTGGGGTGTTTAAGTCCTCACCTTTTATTGTATTGGTTTGTATCTCTTTCTTTAACTCTAATGATATTTGCTTTACATATGTAGGTGTTCCAGTGTTGGGAGAATATATACTAACAATTACAGATTTTGTATATTTATCCTTTTGTTATATTCTCATTATACAACTACCTTCTTCATCTCTTTTTATACTTTTGACTTAATGTCTATCTTGTCTGATATAGAGATTCAATGTTGTTATTGGTAGTGAGGACTATTGTCATTTTGTTAATTGTTTTCTGATTGTTTTGTATATCCTTTGTTTCTTTCTTCCATTTTTTATTATTTATCTTTATAATTTGGTGATTTTCTGCAGTGATAATGTTTGACTCCTGTCTCGTTCTCATTTGTGTATCTGCTGTACCAATGGCTTTTATACTTATGTGTGTTTTTAGATGGTAAATATTGTCCTGTCACTTCCAGATGCAGGGCTTCCTTAAGCATTTCTTGTAGGGCCTATCAATAGTGATGAATTCTCCCAGTTTTTTCTTGTCTAGGAAAGACTACATTTCTCTTTCATTTTTTGAAGGATAACTTTGCTGGGTATGATATTCTTAGCTGTAATATTTTTCTTTTAGCATTGGATATATCATCTCGTTCTCTACTATCTGTAAGTTTTCTGCTAAAAAATTAACTTTTAGTCTGATGGATACTCCTTCGTATATGCCTTGGCAGTTTTATCTTTATGTTTTTAGAATATTCTCTTCATCTTTAACTTTTATAATTTGATTCTAATTGCCTTGGAAAAGACTTTTTTATGTTGAATTTATTTGGGAATTTTTAAGCTTTCTGTGTCTGAATGTCTATATCTCTTTCAGGACTTGTGAAGTTTTCAGCTATTATTTCATTAAATATATTTTCTACTCTTTTGCTCTTTTCCTAGAACTCTCTAAATTTGAATATTTGGTCACTTTAAGTGTCTCACATATCACATAGAATTTCTTCATTTTTTAATCTTTTTTTTTTTTTGTCTTACTGCTGGTTTATTTCAAAAGACCTGTCTTCAAGTTCAGAAATTCTTTCTTCTCCTTGATGTAAACTACTGTTAAGGCTCTTGATTCCATTCTTTATTTCACACATTGAATTCTTCAACTCTATGATTTATGTTACATTTCTTTTCATGTTATCTATCTCTTTATTGAATTTCTTATTCAGATTATGAATGGCTTTTCTGATTTCTTTGTATTATTTATCTGTGTTCTCTTGAATCTCACTGAGTTTCTTTAATATCATTATTTCAGATTCCTTTTTACATATAACTTCATGGATTTTCTTTTTTAGAGGAATCTGTTGCTGGAGAATTATTGCATTCCTTTGGAAGTGTCATGTTTCCCTTTTCATCTTTCTTGTGTCCTTATATTGATATCTGTGCACCTAGTGTCACATTTACTTCTTCCAATTTTATGGGTTGGTTTTCATAAGGAAAGACTTTTCCCTATAAATGTATTTATAGTGTTGATTGGGTAGGGTGCTTTGGCTGTGATTATTGGTGGGCACAATAATATATTATCCACATGATTTCTTTGGCTATAATCTGTGTCAGTGGTGTCTGTGAGTTCTTCAGTGTCTGAGGCTGTCATTGTTAGTGGAGGCTGTGGTGAGGCTTTGGTGGGGATGGGATGGGGACACCATGTAGTCTGATCCCCAGACACCAGTGGTGGCAGATGCAGGCTGGGCATGCTAGTCCTTCTGACGCCAAATGACATCCATGGAAGCTGGTGGTGGTGGGTCTGGGTCAGTCAGTCTTTAGGCCTCCAGGTGTCATTTGCCAGTGCCAGAATTGGCAGCAGAAGGCCAGGTGTGTGAGTTGTTGTGTTTCTTGTTGGTTTTTGTGGTATCAGCAGTGGCAGTGGGACTTCCCTCGGGCCTTCAAGCAGCATACTCAGGCACCAGCAGTGGTAGTGGTTGGCGGGTTTAGCAGGTTCCATGTGTGTGGCATGTATGGGTGAGTGCCAGTGGCAGTGGCGACAGGCTGGATAAGCTGATCTCCAGACCTTTGGGAGTTACATGGAAGCAACAGTAATGAGCTATCCTTATGCCTTTGGACAGCATGCACATGCACCAGTGGCAATGGGCTGGGAGGGCCTATTCTGAGGCCCCTGAATATACACATGGGCATCAGTGGTGAATGCGGAAGGCCAGTCCTCAGGCCCCTGGAATGCATGCATGGGTGTTGACAGTGGCATTTGGAGTGGGTCAATTTTCAGGCCTCCAAACAACACACATGGGTGTCAGCAATGACAGTAGTGGGCAGGGTGGGCCTGTCCTCAGGCCTCTGAGTGGTGCACATAGGCACCTGCCATGGCAGGACCTCTGTGGTTTTTATATCTTACACTTGTCCACACTGAGCCTCCAGTTACTTGTCAATTATAATTTAAGATTTCTTTCCTCTGCTTTGGTTCCCATTGAGGGGTATGCTCCTGGGCTTGTGTTCTGGTAAATTGTGATCCCCTGTTTTCCCTCTTTGTCTCTCCAGTTTGGGGTAATAGTTTGCCTTTTAACTTTGATTATCTAATGGATCTAAAAGAAATTGTTAGTTTTCTGTTGGCCCAGCTTTGATTTTGTTTTAAAAATGAACTGACAACTTCCAAGCTGGACTTGAAAAGTTTTTAGAGATCCAACAACTGGATTTTGTATTTGAGGCAGTTCCTGCAATGGGTACCTTAGTAATGGCTTGATGCTTCAGACAAGATTCCTCAAATTGTGGATGGTTTCCTATATGATAATTTTTTGTACATGCTAAAAAGTTATTTGATGGCATTCAGCCTTCACTTATGAAGGCAACTATAAGAATGGAATAGGATAATTTTCTACTGTGATAAAATATATATATATTTTATGTATATATTAGCAAACATTATTTACAACAGTTATGAGAGTAATTACCATTTTAATGAATCTAAGACAGTAATGTCTACTCTCATGTCTATAATTTAATCCTGTTTTGAATTTTATCTAAAGAAATCAGAAGATAAAATATGAGTTATAAACATTAGAAAGGAGGGAAATGAATTTATATTAGTTGCATGTTCTCTTGGGAGGGAGAACAAGATAAGCAACTTTAAAACTATTAAAACACTCATGAGAATTTAGTAAATATTTCTTTTATTAAATAAATATGCAGAATTAAATTGCATTGCTGAATATTTGCAAAAATTGGGCTGAAAGCAATGTATAGGATATAATTAGTAATAAAGATAACAAAAATAAAACTCAGCATAAACAATAAAACAGGATCTATTTTATTTTTTTGAAATAGACTAAAATTTATAGATTAGAAAAGAAAATATGAATAAATGAAGATCCATAACATGTTTCTGGACGCAAAAATCTAATATTATAAAGGTATTCAATCTCTCCTAAGTTATCTATAAAATTAATCCAGTTTCAATCAAAATTCTAGTGTTCACACTTTGCATAATTACATCCATCTAAATATTAATCTTTTTACACATTCTGCAAAAGCCATTAAATCCAACAAGGAGAGCATATGAAACCACTCATAATTTAATGGAACAAAAATGCTAAAAATGTCAATGACATGTATGTAGGGAAATAAAAATTCTGAATCCATTATAGCCAGCGCTGGAATCCACATGAGAAATCAGGCAAAGAAAATGGGAGAGGGCAGTGACATAGTATCAACAGCTGAAGAGAGGTAAAATTATATCCAGCAAATGAAGAATTATACCTTGTGTGGGGAAATGCTTGAAACAAATCTGATACTGATTTAATCAGAAAATTGCTTAATGAAGAAACAAAGAAAATCTTGAATGTTCATAGAAATAGAAATGACAGTCTTGTGTGGCATTGTTTCTAGGTGAGGGGTGTTGACTTAGAACAGAGAGGCACCTCTTAGATACTTAGAAATAAAAGAAAAGAAGTAGCAGAAATTAATGATCTTACAGAAACAAAAGATAATCATGAAACTACAAGACATAACCATCTCCCATTCATTAAAGGAACTGTAATTCACTATGTGGAAGGCAATTCTCCAAGTGTTTTTCCTGTTTCTGCTCTTATTTGGGGAATAAACAACTGACAGCCTTTTTTTTAAAACTATCTTTTTAAAGAAGGCTATATAGCTTTTCCAAGCAAGCAACCTTGGAAAATAGAGAAAAATGCCTTACTCTGGAAGATGATTGGGAAGATTTGCTTTAAGACCATTTTAAAAGATTTGGATTTCCTGAGGTCTAGGTCCATAGGTGTTATACAAACCGGATGCACAGCTTCCTCCCGGACCCCTTCATCTTGCCCCTTGGGACTTAGGGAGGAAACGAAACTGAGATGACCATAACATAAAGTACATGATGCTTACTGTGTTGTGAGTAGTGATCATTTTTCTTGCTTTATTCTGCCAACAATATGAAACTATGGGAGGCTCACTGGCTGATTTGCAAGTATTGAAGCATATCAGATTCTTCACAATTCTTAACAGATTATACATGGCAATAGGGAGGTTTTAAGCTGAGAATATAACTGTTGATATTGCTGGTCCAAAAAAAATTGAGGCATATGAAAAAGTAATACAATATTTATCCAAAGTTCCTATGGAAATAAAACAGAAAATATGAATTAATACATAACAGTGCTACTCGGTTTAAACAATTGACAGGTACTCACCCATAAACAATCACAAATCAAAAGAACATTGCAAAGTAATGATCTTTCTATGAATAAAGCCCTATCAGAAATTCAAAAGAGTCACAATGGAAAGGGACCAAAGAAAGTGATGAAATTTAGAAAACGAAGAAATTTACAAAAATATTGTCAAACAAAGCCTAAATATAATGTGCCCATGGGGTGATCAATTTTTCTGAAAACCTAATGAGGGATTGAGAAAAGGAATAAAAATTACTAAGAAAATGAAAATAAAATCAAAAGAAAAAATAGTTTTAATTTGAGAGAGAATTATGTAGATAAAAAAGATAACTTTTTAAAATTTTTTTTTCCTTTTATTTCATCATATAATGGGGGTACAAATATTGTTAGGGTTACATACATTGCCCCTAACACCCCTCCCCCCCCACGCCAGAGCTTCAAGCAAGTCCAATCCCCAGGTGGCGCGCACGGCACACATTATGTAACTCTACACTTCCTTCCCCCTCCCGCCTACCCTCCATCCAAAAAAAGTTGTTTTTTTTTTACATTTTGGATACATTGTATAACTTTGCCTCTCCCTAAGAAGGGTTAGAGGTATGCCCTTCCCCCCGACAATGCTCGCCACATGATGTGGGTCTTGGCCCCCCCCCGAAACCCTGGTGAACACTACCACCATTTGAGCATCATAGTTTTAATCACTCAGTACCAATTTGATGGCGAGTAGATGTGGAGCCCATTTTTCATATCTTGTGTCCATATTATGCTGCTTTATTTCATATATATCTATTTGCCCATCTCTCTATCCATATTGACAATCAGTTTGTTCCTACAAAACATTTCTGCATGCATATCTTTGGCTGTCATTATTTGTTTAGTTTTATGTACAACTTACATAAAATGAAAACACAAATCTCATATATGCATTTGCTGAGTTTGAAAAATGCATACAAATGTTAAACTCAAACCTCTGTCAGAACACAGATAATTACTCTCAACCACAAAAGTTTCTTCATTTTTCTTCCCTGTTAATCCCTGCACCCACCAAAAAGAAACCACTGCCCTGAACTTTTTCTACCATAGTTAAGATTTTTGTGTTCTACAATTTCATATAAATGAAATCTAACAGTACATACTCTTTTGTATAAGGCTGCTTTCCCCTCTGTATGGTGGTTTTTAGCTTCATTGGTGTTGAGTGATTATCAGTAGTCTGTAACTTTTGTGTTGCATACTATGGTATCATTATATCAAGTTTGTGAATAAATTTCCTATTAAAAATGAGTTATTTCCAGTCTTTAGCTTTATGAATAAAGCTGCTGAGAACCTGCATGTGCTCATTTTTTGTGATTATGTTTTCATTTTTCTTGGATAAATGCCTATGAGTAATACTGCAGAGTTAGAGGACAGGTTTATGTTTAGTTTGTTAAGAAACAGGCATTTTTCCAAAGTAATTGTGTCAATTTATATTCTGATAATATTTGAGGGTTCCATTTTTTGCCATATGCTTACCAATATTTGTAGTTGCCAGTCTTTTAAATTTTAGATTTTGTAGAGCCTGTTTGGTGTTATCATGTTTTAATTTAAATATCCACTATGATCAATGTTTTGAACATTTTTCCATGCGCTTACTGGTTCTCAATATATCTTTTCTGTGAGATAATTATTTAAATATTAGCTAATTTTATTGGGTGGCTTGTCTTTTTATTAGTACATTTTATGAATCCTTTATATCCCCTGGATGCTTGTCTTTTGTCAGGTAAAAATTTTGTGAATTTTTTAAACAGTCTCTCGTTTGTCTATTTATTTTCTTAAGTGTTTCTTAAACAAAAATTTGTAACTTTGGTGATCTTCATGATCAATTTTTTGTGATTGTGATGTGTCCAAAAAAACTTTTATTACACTCAAGTTGTGAAAATATTCTGTTTTCCTTTAAAATTATTGTTTTGGCTGTTAGCCTAAATAACAAACTGAGAATCAGATTCTCTAAAAGAATTTGTTTATTTGGGAACTGTCATTGCAATAAGAATACAAGTGCCATAGTAAACTATTTGCATATTCAGGGAGGCAAAGGAAGACAAAGGTTTTTAAAGTAGAAATGAAGAAGATTACATAACTGTTTTTGAAATAATTATCCTTGGCTGCTAAGATCGATAACAAGGGTGGTGCCAGTCTGAGGCCCGGACAGTCATTTGTCAGGCAAATGTCCTCATGGAAGTATTTTATTGTGTGTGTAAAGTTGCCATGGCTCTTGAGCAAAGTTGTGGTTTATGCAATGTATAGTGATAGTTCTTGTTAACTTCATGGCCTTCTTCAGCTCTGTTTGTCAGGGTTTTTAGCACAAGTGACTCTATTTTGATTCTGACAACTTTCACATTTTTTCTCTTTGTTCAAATCTTTCCCAAAAGGCATTGCTGACCAATTATCCTGTAATTAGGTTTTTTTTTTT
>VBSM01001124.1:25618360-25629466 GCA_008086735.1 Cheirogaleus medius
GTCTTCCTGACCTCAAGCTGTACTACAAAGCAATAATAGATAAATCAGCCTGGTACTGTTATAAGACAAAAGCATCAATATCTGGAATAGATCTGAGATACCAGAGATGAAACCCTAAGTATACGGTAACCTAATCTTTGATAAACCAGATAAAAATATACAATGAGGAAGAGAATCTCTCTTCAATAAATGGTGCTGGGAAAACTGGTTAGCTACATGCAGAAGATTGAACCAGGATCCCTACCTCTCACCTCTCACAAAAATTCACTCAAGATGGCTAACAGTTTTAAACCTAATGTAATCAGGTTTTGATTGTCTCTTGTTGCTGGGAAGCACCTGTTCCAGTTTGTCTTGTTTGATCCCACAACAGAGGGAAGTGATTGGCAACTTTGGAGTCAGCGTCAAAACATTTTTAGCCAAATGTCAGCAACAAAGGAGGTTTGGAGGAAGTGGCTTTCTGAATAAGTCTACCTGGAGTCCATTGTTAAGTTCAATTTGTCTATCCAAATGCCCATCGATACATGAGTGGATTAAGAAAAGGGGTATATGTATACCATGGAGTTCTACTCAGCCACAAAAAACAATGGTGATCTGGAACCTCTTGTATTATCCTGGATAGAGCTGGAACCATTCTACTAAGTGAAGTATCACAAGAATGGGAAAACAAACACCACATGTACTCACCATCAAATTGGTATTAACGGATAAACACTTAAGTGCACATATAGTGATGACATTCATCGGCTGTTGGGCAGGTGGGGGGACAAGGGCATGAGTATATTCACACCTAATGGGCGCAGTGCACACCGTCTGAGGGATGGACAATCTTGAAGCTCTGACTCAGGTGGGATAAAGGCAATATATGTTGATAAGGAAAACCCCCATCTATTACTTGGCACATCAGGTGCCCGAGACTCCCACCACTCATGGAAAGCCCACATCAGCATAATACTAACCTGTTACCTGCCCCATCAACTAATCTATTGCCTGGCATCAGCTTAGCACTAAATCTACTGCCTGGTGCATCAATATAATATTAACCTATTACCTGACATATCAACTAACCTACACCTGATACCCCACCCCTCGGACCACCCCAACTTAATAACAATAGGATAAATCGGGTAGATGGTGCTCCGAATTCGGTGGCGAGGCCCCTCTGAGCCCGCCGGTGAATAAACTTTGATTCTCCTACTCTCCCTGTGCTGCTCAGTTTGTCCTCGGGACCACCCACTGTAACACCTGCTGTAACAATGTAACCTAAATATTTGTACCCCCATAATATGCTGAAATAAAAAAAATAAATTTTTGTTCATTTCATGAGGATTGGCTCTCATCTCAAAGCACCTGGGCCAGCATTATTTTGTCAGAAGTTGTACTTCTGCAAAATTTTAACAAGTAACAGGTGTAACATTTAAAAAGTTAAGTTTGAAATAAAATTAATAATAGTATGATAATTTCAGTTTGCATAATAGTTTTCAACAATGAACTAAGGCTTAAGGCAACCAATTGAATAAATCAAATGACCACGGGTAATTAGATGAGACTTGTAACCACGAGGCCTGTTTTCTTACTTTCTGTATGTGCATCTCAGCCTTCCCAGAGGGATTTTGCAATATCACAGACATTTCCTTATTTAATAAATTGATAATATATAGTAATTTTATCATCTAGTATCCCATGACTGGGTCGAATTAAAGCAGAGAATGAGCAACATTTGTATTAGAGATGTTGTCAAAGTCATCTGCTAAGGTGGGCTAAAAGGATCTCTTGAGTCAGATTCTGTCAGGTTATGAGAAAAAGATACTGATTGTGAAATTTTGAGTATGCCTTTATCCTGTAAAGTGAAAAGAGTAGAAGAAGCTAGAAGAATTAAGAATTCAGTATCTACTCTAGTCTACAGATCGATAACAAAAAATTGGAAACAAAATGGGAACAGGCATGAAGCCAGCTGAGGCACTTCTAGAGAACCACCTCTGGGCTCCTTTGAACCATTTGAGATCCAACAATGTACAGATTGAATTTAGTGGCCTATAACAATCTCAAAATTATTTTCCATTATAATTTTTGTATGTAGAGTCCTACTTGGTGATATGTAAGTTTTAGGAACAAGACTGTGGGCATTTGGAGATGACAGTCAAAGTCACACTGAAGAAAGGTCCCTTGAGGCTTATTGCTCTTATCAGTTTCCAGGGGTGATTATACAAAACTCAATACAACCATGGTACTCAATTTATTCATTTCCAGTGAGGCATAACTGTCATGGAAAGTATAAACTTAAAATTTAAGTAGTAAAGATGTTCTTTCCTATAACAGAGATGAACGAGGAATCAATATGACAATTTACTTCTCCAGAGAGTGTAGAGTTAAAGCGAAAGAGATATAAATGTTCTAACAAAAAGTTAGCCTAGGGGCTCAAATTGCCTGAGAATCTTGTTTCTTAATTCAGTGAAAATATTTTCAAAGTAATTAAGTTTTTAAAATCTGAGTCAGGCTCCCATTTGGTCAGTGCTAAATGCATACTAATGCAATTCCTGCCTTTAATCTTCAAGGTTTTGTCATCTTTAGGTGCTAAGTTCCCCCCACCCCCCCACCCCCACCATACATTCTTTTCCATGTTCGTTTCCTAGAGCTACAAATTCCCACAAACTTGGTGACTTAAAGCAACAGAAATTTATTCTCTCAGAGTTATCAAGGCTAGAAGTCTAAAATAGAAGTATATGCAGGGTCATGTGCTTACTTTAAAAACTGTAGGGAAAAATTCTTCTCTTCTTTTCCTGGGCTGTGGTCATGGATGGCAACCCTTGGCATTCTTTGGTTTGCAGCTAGCTGCATCATTCTCATTTTTGCCTCTGTCTTCACATGAAGTTCTTCCCTGCGTGTGTTTCTCTGATTTCAAAGAGCCTGCTCCTCTCTGGGTCTGTGCCTCTGTGTCCAAATTTCCCTCTTCTTACAAAGATACAAGTTATATTGGATTTAGGGCACGCTCTAATCCAGTATGACCTCATCATAACTTGATTACATCTGTGAGGACCTTATTTCAAAATACGATTACATTCAGTTGTTCCAAGTGGCCATGAATTTGGGGGAGAGAAGATGTCACATTACCTGGTCAAACTTTAACGCATGTGCAATTAATCTTATTTTGCCTTATTCTACGCCATTTCAAATTGACTTTTTAGCCACTGATTTCCAAGTTTTTCTGAATGTGTATATCCTCATTCTCCTTTCTTTCCTTTTCCATATCTTACCTCGTTATTGAAGTGCTTCCTCCTCACTCTAATCTAGTGCCTCGTGCTGCTTCTTGCCTGTCTTGTGACTCAACCACATCTGACTTCTAAAGTTTCTCATTCATCTTTGACATATCTCTCTCCTCTTTCTGCCCTCAGAGGGTGGAGCTAATTGACTTTAAATGTTTAATTTCATTTTAATTAGTTGTAAATATTTAAATGGAGAAGGATGTGAACCAGTACCAGGCAAGAAACTCAGAGATGATCCCATAAGAGGTAACATGTAATTTTCTAGAGATTCAGGTAATTTGGAAAAGAATGTTCTAAAATAATTACTGTTTTAATTGACTTTTTAGTTATCAGGTGACATATTTTATTGTAAGGTTTCAAATTAATACAAAGATGGTATGAAAAAAATGCCTGTTTATCAAAAATGAGAATGGATTTATAAGATTGAACAACACTAGTAACCTATTTTTTTTCTTAAAATATATTTCCCCTGAATGGATTTTTAATTTTTTTGCCTGAAATATAATGTTAACAAACTTTAATAGATGTCTGAAATAAAAACACTAACAGCAAAACCCATGAAATCTTTATAGAAATTTGTAATAGTTTCTGAAATCGAGTACATAACCTTAAATTTAGCTATATTCAGAATAAAAATTGTTTTGATGTCTATACATTCCAAATAATCTATTCCTATTCTTAACAAAACACTTCAGTAGCTTTCTGCAAAGGGTTGGTGTTATGGCTGAGATGTCAGCAACGTGTGGCCCACGATGCACTTCAAATATCACTGTGCATATTCCGACACAGAACCTCTTCCTGTGATTCACTATGACTGCACAGCATTGGCCAGAAACTTTTGCTTTTCTACTGGCCTCTTATTAGTACCTGAAAAACGAGTTAAAAGATTCTCGGTAATTGTGTTTTGACATTAGCAATTTCAACTCTTTGAGGGTGTAGGTGGAATAGATTTTAATAATGTTCTCTTAACTTGGATAGCGGGACTAAGTCTCCACACCCATAAAGAGAACCAGAGAACTGCCCATCATCCACAAATAAACATAGCTTTGTTGTTCTCCATGTATCTTCTTAAAGGCAAAATTGTCATTAAATATCTGAAGCAGCTATGTAACACATTCTAGATATTCTTTAATATTTCAACATAAATAATATAATTTTATAGCATTCACAATTTGGAAAACTGATACAAGTCTCAAAATATCTCTTGAAAAGGTCAAATGTATATGCTCTATGTTTATGCTTTCTTCACATTAAGAAAACAGACTTTTTCAGTGACCTACTTAAAATTCCTCTATAAGAAGTACACCTCACATTGAAATGCCTGAAGGCAAAAAGAGTACTGTTTACCATCTCTTCTTTCTATACTTGTCCTTTGCCAAATCCCACCAGATTCTAAAAAAAATAAATAATAATTCAGAACAGGGCAATGTATTGTATTATTACTAGAGTTGATTAATATAAGTGGATCTAGGTTTGAATCAGACTTAATAGATGTCTTGCTAGGATATCTTGGGCAGATTTTCTGGCTCCTTGAATGAAATTTGTTTCTGTAACTCCATACGGGGAATAATGTTAGTGCCATCTCATAACATTATAGTAAAAATAAAATGAACTATTGTATTCATATCTTTCAGCAAATTCAAGAAAAGTTATTTATTACTTAACATTTCTCTTTTTTTGGTAGAAGTCTTCTTTTCTATATATGACATATATAATTCAAAAGGTTTATGAGTAAAGATAAGGGAAGTAGTAATTCTATTTACATTTATGTCTCAATTTCTATCTTGATAATAGCAAAAAATTAAGCATAGTTAAAGATAGCGTGTAGCAATAGCATCCCAAGTGGATCCACAAGAACCTAATCATTTTCTTGATGACACAATATTTGTTAGTGGTAGATGACAAAGGTGGTGGAGGCAGTGGTGATGATAGAAGTGATGTGAACAGCCAAGAAGAACAAAGTGTATAAAATTGTATATAAAATTTTATCCTCAAATAAAGCAGTCAGATATTTAAATGAAACAGAGCAAGCATTTCTGGAACTTAACATGTGAACACCTCAGCAAAATCATGATACTGACTATATTTTGGTCCACTATGAAAGAAAGGGAAGAACAAAAGCTTGAAGCAGAAACCCATACAGCATCAAAAGAGCTTGCATAAAATGGCAAGCATGGGTTTAAAGATGAAAATTTCACAACTTTTCAAGTGTTTTCTCTTGATTATGTATCAGTTATTTGGTGTTATTTGTATCTCAACTGATGTTCTAAATTGAATATTTCCATTTAAAGATTAGATCACTGACGAGACACAAAATATCCGGATTTAACTAAAGAACTTACTTCTATATCTGAGATGGCAACTGCTTTCCCTCCAGTTTCTCTGGGGTTTTATACATAATATAGTCTTATGAACTATAAAAAAGGTTGAAATGAAGATGAACAAATTAACAGTGTCGGCAAACAACTAAATGAGAAAATAATGTGGGGAGAGGCAAATGTTCTTCAGAGATGAGACCATACAATAAAACAAGTCTTAGGGCTTCTCAGAAAGCATAGTTTTGATTTTTAATGCTTTTCTCATAAAACCGGCATAATTTCTTTTGCCCCAAGAAACTATTCCTATTATATTGTTATGAAGGTAATATAATATTTATTTTAAAATTATTCAGCTAGGTCCTGTACTTCCTTTCTATCTTGAAAGGAGTAAGTACTTCTTTTGTTGAACAGAAATAAAAATACAGAATAACATTTAGGCCATGAGGTACTAAATTAAAGAGTTTGAAGCATCTCTTTTCTTTCAATCATTCAATACAAACATTTTTCCACAGCTACTATTTGTGATGTAGATTATAATGATTCTAAAAATTATATTCAAAAGTGTTATGGCATTCAAAATAGCATGAGCCTACCTTCATATTCTAATTAGGTGAAAGTAAAATAGTAACTCATTTCAATGAGCATTATTATGAAGGCAGCAGAATGTCAGAAATACTAATTTTTTTAATCCTAGTATTTAATTTTTCACTCTTTTCTCCATTAGTTAATTTATTACTTCACTCAAGAAATGTTAATTTAAAAATTACCATAATTGTGACTGTGAGGTTTATGAAACTTTTGGAAAATTTCATTTTTTATTTAGGGTGTGCTTCATTTAACTTAGCAAACATTTATTGAATAAAATGTGAATTAATTCACAGTTTTACCCTTTATCAAAGTTATTACTAACATTATTATTATTTTATTAATCTTACTCCTGGTAAATTAAGATACTATATTATATACATAAAATAATTCAAATTATAATAGAATAAGTAATTTTACTGAATTGCTAACCAGTTAGAGACAGCACTGAATTTTATGCTCCTGTGGTTGGCTGGATTTCACAAAGGGCTTCCCAAAACATAAAGGTTGACCTTCTTTTTCTATTACTGAGCATAGTGAATTCACCCACAGACACAAATTGTTATTTAAATTTCATTTCTTTTTATCAAGGCCCAGCTCAAATAGTATCTCTTCAAAACTCTCTTGATTAATCTCATTACTATCATAACATTTTTGCTGTTTTTGTTTTTCAGACTGTTACTATAAAGTACATGACTTCTTCTGCTTTTATTTACCCATTGCTTTCCCTTGCAGGGTTGGTTTCTCTGTGTTTGATATCCTTTTTTGACATTTGTCTTTTTTAAGGTGAGGTATTTATTCAGAATGCAGACTAACTTCATTCCATGTTTCAGATATTCTCCAATATACAGATTTTTGTGAGAAAAAGAACTTCTCTTCCAAAATAAAAATGACATTACAATATGCAACAGGCGGGTTTTAAAGTAGCTCCCATGATTCCTGAGTCCTGATGTTCATATCCCCTTATATATCTTTGGCCCTTTGAGTATGAATATAACCTGTAAAACTTATTTCTGCATAGTGGAATATAGCAAAGGTGATGGAATGATTTTCTTATATTACCTTATATGGCAATAGTGATCTATAATTACTGCAATAATTATGTTATATGAAAATATAGATCTAGAGTCTTGTTCCTTTTTCTGGCTTTGAAAATTTAAGGTTACAAAAATTCTATAGTTAAAAAGAAATTAATTCTGCCAATGACTAGAGTGAGCTTGTAACTGATGCTTCCCCAGTTGAGTGTCCAGGTAAGAAATAACTCTGGCTGATACCTTTGCAGCCTTTCTGAGAACCCAGAAAAGCTTGGCCTGAATTTTTGACCCACAGAAATTGTTAGAAAATAAATGTGTATTTAATCAGCTAGACTTTTGGTAATCTATTACATAGTATATAAAAGAACATGGATTTTGATACTCAGAGTGTTTCTACAAAAAAATATCAAATGATATGGAAGGGGCTTTGAAACCAAACAATGAGTGGAAGGTATAAGAATTTTTCTTAATTACTAACCTTTATTTTTTAAGGCAGTTTTAGATTCACAGCAAAATTGATCAGAAAGTATAGAGTTTCTATGTCTACCCACACAATTTTCCCAGCAATATTCTGTGCCACAGTGATACAATTGTTACAGTCAGTGAACCCACATTGGCACATCATCACCCAAGGTCCATAATTTACTCTGGGGTTCACTCTTGGTGTTGTACATTCGACGGATATTTGACAAACGTATGACACGTATCCACCATTGAAGTATCATGCAGATTTGTTTTACTGGCCTAAAAATCCCTGTGCTCTGCATCTTCATCCACCCCCTTCCCCCAGTGCCCCAGCCCCTGACAACTTATTGTCCTCATAGTTTTGCCTTTTCCAGAATCTCGTGTAGTTGAAAATATTTAGTATGTAGCTTTTGAAGATTAGCTTCTTTCACTTAGCAATATGCTTTCAATGTTCCTACATGTTTTTTCATGGCTTGACAGCTAATTTATTTTTAGCATTAAATAATATTCCATTGATAACATAGTTTCTTTATTCGTCCTCTTAATGAGGAACATCTTGGTTGTTTCCAAGTTTACACAATTATGAATAAAGCTGCCATAAATATCCTTATGCAGATTTTTATATAGACAGAAGTTTTTAATTAATTTGGGTAAATAACAAGAGCACAATTGTTTGATTATATGGTAAGAGTATATTTCATTTTCTAAGAAACTACCAAACTGTCTTCCAAAGTGGCTGTACCATTTTGCGTTTCCACCATCAGTGAATGAGAGTTCCTGTTGCTTCACATCCTTTCCGGCATTTGGTGTTGTCAGTGTTTGGATTGTGGTCATTTTAATAGGTGTTTATGGTATTGCTTTGTTGTTTTAATTTACAATTTCCTAATGACATATGATGTTAAATATCATGTCGTATGCATACTTGTCATTTGTACATATCCTTTGATGAATTGTCTGTTCAAGTCTCTTGCCTATTTTTAAATCAAGTTCTTCATTTGCTTGTTGACCTTTAAACTTTCTTGGTATATTTTGGATGATAATCCCTTTTCTGTTGTGTCTTTTTCAAATATTTTCTCCCAGTCTTATGTTTTCATTTTCTTGACAGTGTCCTTCACCAAGCAGGAGTTTTAATTTTAATGGAGTCTAGCTTGTTAATTGCTTCTTTCGTGATTTATCCCCTTAGTATTGTATTTAAACAGACATCACCATACATACTCAACATCATTATGATTTCCTTACATTTAGGTATATGATCTGTTTTGAGGTAGTTTTAGTGAATGGTCTAAGGTCTATACTTAGATTTTTTTAAATGTAGATATCCAGTTGTTCTATTACAATTATTGAAAAGACTATATTTGCTCTGTTTTATTGCCTTTGCTTCTTTGGCAAAGATGAGGTGATTATATTTATGTGATCCATTCTGGGCTCTCTATTCTTTTTCACTGATGTATTTGTCTATTCTTTTACTAATCTACACTGTATTGATTATTGAAGTTTTAAAGCAAGTCTTTATGGTAGTGTCAGTACTCTGATTTTTATCTTTTAAAATATTGAATTGGCTATTTTGTGTTATTTTCCTTTTTAGATAAACTTTAAAATCAGTTTGTTGTTATTTATAAAATAACTTTCTGGGATTTTGATTGTGATTGCACTGATTCTATCGATCAAGTTGGGAAGGAATGACTTCTTGAAAAATTCAGTCTTCCATTCTTGAATATGAAATATCTATCCATTTATTAAGCTCTTTGTGATATCATTCAACAGAGTTTTATAGTTTCCTTATATGCATTTAGACATATATTTTCAGATTTATACATAATTTTTTTCCTTTTATTTTATCATATTATGGGGGTATACATAAATATTTTTTTATGAGTGCTAATATAAAAAGGACTGTGTTTTAAATTTCAAACGGTATATAGGAAAGCAATTTACTTTCATATATTAACCTTGAATATAACGTATTTTCAATAACTGCTTTTTGGTTTTAGGAGTATTTTTGTCAATTTTTTCATGCAGATTCAATGCAATCCCTATTTAAATACCAACATTATTTTTTGCAGATGTAGAAAAAATAATTCTATGCTTCGTATGGAACCAGAGAAGACCCCATATAGCAAAAGCAATCTTAAGCAAAAAGAACAAATTCAGAGGTATCAATTAACCCAACTTCAAGGTATGCTACAAGGCTATAGTAACTAAAACAGCATGGTAATAGCACAAGAACAGAGACATAGACCAGAGGGATAGGATTGAGAACCCAGATATAAAACCATCTTCATATAACCATCTCATCTTTGACAAAACAGACAAAAATATACACTGGGGAAAAGAATCCTTATTCAATAAATGGTGCTGGGAAAATTGGATAGCCACATGTAGAAGACTGAGACAGGATCCACACCTTTCATCTCTCACAAAAATCAACTCATGATGGATAACACACTTAAACCTAAGGAATGAAAGTATAAGAATTCTAGAAGAAAATATTGGAAAAACTCTTATAGACATTGGCCTAGGCAAAGAATTTATGAAGACCCCAAAAGCAATCACAGCAATAACAAAAATAAATAAATGGGACTTGATCAAATTAAAAAGCTTCTGCACAGCCAAGGAAACTATCACTAGAGCAAACAGACAACCTACAAAATGGGAGAAAATATTCACATGCTACATAACTGATAAAGGGCTAATAACTAGAATCTATATAGAACTCAGGAAAATCAGCAAGAAAATAATTCTCCTTTTAAACATTATAAGTTTTTGGATTGTGGCCAGGCCTCATTAGAGACCGATTGCTTGACCATGGACCATAACATTACCATGTAACCTGAACTGCCCATCATGAATGGTGTGTTGTCTGACACACCAAGTCATAAGGTTAAGTGTGCACAGAAGCACTCCATCATCACATAAAAGTAGTATATACAAGGCTGGGCTCAGACCATGAATGCATGCATAACATGCATGTGGAAGTGGCCCCTGTCCTGATATATTTCCTTTTCTTTCTCTCATTAATACCTATGGTGCATGAGAAGTTCCCTATGACCATTTTACTGAAGAAATAAAAACTTTAATCCATTTAATGCATTGTTTTTCATAATTCTCAGGTACCACCTGAGAATGGACAGCTATAATACATCATAGCCACGATGAGATAGCTCTGGAAACTTCAAGCAGTCCATCTGGTTATTCAGTTTTTTATGGAAATAAAGACAGAAAGAGGAACAAGTCTATGCCAATTCTTATGTTGTAGCCAATGTTTTGGCTGGAAGGTTAGGGTCTTGGAAGACAACTGAAAAGTGGATAACAAGGAGGTCTGGGGAAGATGTATGTTGAGAGACCTTTCCTAACATGTGTAGAGTATCAAGATATTTGTGTCCTGTTTGAATGCTTACCAAATGATGATCTAAGGAGTCAGAGCATTCAACAAACATATGAAAA